>CM016625.1:84187907-84787907 GCA_005393395.2 Gossypium australe | reverse complement strand
TCCGAATTTCTGCCACTGACTTAGGCGGCTTCCAATCCAACACTGCCTCAATCTTTCGAGGATGCACTCTAATCCCTTCAGCTGATACTACGTGACCCAAGAAAGTCACCTTTCTAAGCCATAACTCGCACTTACTAAATTTGGCATATAGCTGCTTTTCCCTCAGAATCTGCAACACTACTCGCAAATGCGCAACATGCTCCTCCTCTGACTTTGAGTAAACCAAGATATCGTCTATAAATACCACGACAAACTGATCCAAATACTATTAAAATACCCGATTCATCATGTCCATGAATGCTGCCGGCGCGTTAGTCAACCCAAACGGCATTACCAGAAACTCGTAGTGCCCATACCGAGTGCGAAATGCCGCCTTATGGATATCAGCCTCTTTCACCTTTAGCTGATGATACCCAGACCTTAAATCAATCTTGGAGAAAACTGCTGCCCCCTTAAGCTGATCAAACAAGTCATCTATCCTCGGCAATGGATACTTGTTTTTGATCGTCAGCTTATTCAACTGGCGGTAGTCTATACACATCCGCATCGTACCATCCTTCTTCTTGACAAAGAGTACCGGTGCTCCCCAAGGCGGAACACTTGGTCGAATAAAACCTCGGTCCAACAACTCCTGAATCTGAGCCTTCAATTCCACCAATTCCTTCGGCGCCATCCTATACAGAGCGATAGACACTGGCCCAGTTTCGGGTAATAGATCTATGCCAAATTCAACTTCACGGTCTAGAGGCAGTCCCGGAAGTTCTTCTAGAAATACGTCAGCATATTCCTTTACCGTTCGGACATTCCCTATAGTAGACTCCTTAGCCTCCAGCGCACACACATGAACCATAAATGCCTCACAGCCCTTCCTGACCATCTTCTTAGCTTTCAATGCAGATACCACGTTGGATAGATAATCTCTTCTACTACCTATCATAACCACCTCTTTACCCTTCGCTGTCTTCAAAACCATGCGCTTAGCAACGCAATCCAAACTTGCCTGGTACTTGACCAACCAGTCCATCCCAAGAATCAGATCGAACTCCCCAAACGGCAGTTCCATCAGATCAGCTACAAACACTACCCATTGGAGTTCTAGGGGTACATCCCTATACAGCTTATTCACTTCTACAGAGTGACCTAGAGGGCTAAGTACTGTCATCTTCCTAGAAGTAGTCTCAGAGTCTAAGTTCATGGTCTCTACTATGCTGCTAGCAACATATGAATGCGTCGAACCCACATCTATCAAAGCAATATATGGTAAACCAAAGATTAAGAACGTACCGGTTATGACGTCCGATGCGTCGCCTTCCTCCCGATGCCTTGCTGCATATACTAACCCAGGCTGTCTTGCCTCAGTGTTGCCTGCACCTCTGCCCGGTGCTCCGCGGCCCCGACCCGAACCATTACCGCCTCTACCGTTACCACAACCCCTCTGCGGTGGCGGTCCCTCATTTCTGAACTGAGCACGACCCTGACCCTCAGACTGATTCCTGGCTAGCTTACGTGGACAGTCCCTCACACGATGATCCAGCGAGCCACACTCAAAACATCCTTTCCCGCCGATCCAACATTCGCCCCAATGAGATTTCCCGCACCGATTACGCTGCGCTGGTCCCCGATTAGCAGTAACGGGCCTCCCAGATTGATTCGGCCCACTCTGCCTAGCCCTTTTCTGAGAATTACCGACCGACCCAGATGATCCAAAACCCCTCTTATGCCTATTCCTGTCGTGATTCTGCCTCACAGATTCCTTTATCCCTTCGGCTATCTTAGCCTTTTCTACTAGCACAGCAAACTCTCGCTCCTGTTGTGGAGCAATCAGCAATCTCAGCTCATCCCTCAGTCCGTCCTCGAACCTGACACATCGCTCGTGCTCCGTAGCCACGATACCTCTAGCATACCGGCTCAACCTTAAAAATTCTGCCTCATACTCTGATACGGACTTACTCCCCTAAACCAATCTCAGAAATGCCTTCTGCTGCGCATCAATGTAACTAGACCCAACATATTTCTTCTGATACGCTGCCTTAAAATAGTCCCAAGTGAGATCCTCCACTGCAGCACTATCCCGCACCGTGAGCCACCACTGGTATGACTCATCCCGAAGAAGCGACACTATCCCTTTCAGCTTTTCCTCAGCAGTCAGATCCAAGTCATCCATGATTTGCTCCGTCGCCTCTAACCAATACTCAATCGTACTGGGAGCCACACCAGAAACACCTCGAAATACCTCAGCTCCATTGGCTCGGAGTCGCTCAGGTACAGATTTCTGAGCTCCCGCGCCTCCACCTACTCTAGCTACCCTCTCAAGAACTCGCAGCATCGCCTGAGACACTGCGTCATCCCCCATCTGATCCTAGAACTCACCACCTACAGTTGAAGGTGGTGCTGGTATCTCATTTTTCGACCCCTGACCAGACCTCACTGGCTCAGACACAGCCATCCTACCCTGACCGCGTCCATGCGTATTACAACCCCGACCTCGAGTGCTCATGTCTGAAGTCTCGACTTATCTGATTTAAAAGTTTTATGCATTAGTTATTATTCCACTATCTTTAAAGCACAGTTTTATGAATAATTCTTATTAAAGAGTTTTGTTTTCGCGAGTCCATAGAGTCCTATAAATTTTAGTCTCTAAGGTAGTCCACTATCACAAGTCATTCAAAGTTTATAACATCAAAAAATCACAACCAAAGGCTAGGTGTACTTACCTGGGTGGATTGGTGCCGGAGACTCGGTGCCATGCCTTTCAAATCATATAAGTTCAAACAAAAACATTTTAAGACCATATTTTAAAACATTTTGGGCCTCGGGCCCACAGCCGAGCCTTTGAACTTGGCTCTAATACCACAATTGTAACACCCCAAACCCGGTCAACACACCACGACTGAATCTGACATGTTACAGAGGAAAAATGTTTTGAGGAAATCAAGTTAAGGTTAAATTTTAGTGAAAATTCTTCGTTGTTTTATGCCTAAAGAAATCAGGGCATGATTAGTTAAAATCGATAGTTTACTTTGGGATCCCGAAAATCATTCTTTAAAACTTAGTTGCCGATCCATAGATTAGAAAACCTTTTTATCATTTTAAAAAGAAACCCAAGTGATTAATTTGAAAAGCGTTTCTATTTGAGTTTGGAAACTTAAGTTTGGAAACCGTTCAAGTTGTCGAAAACATTTGAGTTGTCATTTATTATCAAGTGATTTGTATTACCCGATGGTAACGTTTTGAAAACCAATGCGTTTTGTAGTTTAGAAAACCTTGCGCTCACATTATTAAATTAATCAAGTAATTCACTTAACCATGTTTGAAATCAAATCTAAAACATATAAATAATTCAAAAAATAATTTAAAAGGCCTTATTACAAACCAAAATAATAAAAGCAAAAATATAAAACAATTACCCAATTCAAAATCCAAGTAAAACCAAATGTTTTAATGCATGGGCCACCTCGAGTCCACCCGGCTCCTCATCCGCGATCTACGAATCACCTGTGAAGATAAGGGAGAAGGTGAGTCACCAAGACTCAGTGCATAATCCCTCCCCCGGTTAATGCAACAAGTTTACACAAGTCATAAGCAAGCAATATATCATGCACCCCAGGCTAACCATCCATAACTCCGTTTCTACCCCGTGTGGTACCAAACCACTGGTGGTGCCAAACCACTGGTGACCCAAAGTCACGATATCCAAATAAAAGTGTGGTGCCAAACCACTGGTGACCCAAAGTCACGAATAATCCGATTGTGGGGCCAACCCATGTTGTGATACCAAATCACTGACGACAATCCCGTTATATCAAATGTGGGGCCAACCCACTATGGTGCTAAGCCACTGGGACGAGTCGCTATGAGGTGCCAAACCTCTGGTGACCCAAAGTCACAAAATAAACTGTGGTACCAAACCACTGGAGGTGTCAAACCTTTGGTGTCCCAAAGACACGGATATCAAATCTTCCCCCTCCTCTCATATCACCCTCATCAATGCATCACATGTACAAATCATGCCATCATGCCTTATTATGAACATATAGCAAATATATCATAGTTCATGGTATTAAGCATCATATAGCAAAATCGTATTGAAACGGTCTTACCCGTATCCTTGCTCATACCCATAAGGTATCATATCAGGATCTACACAGTTTTCGGCTTTTCACATACTTAGGTTTTTAATATATTTACTAAGTTACTAAGTTATCAGGATCATATTTAGGCTTTTCACATATTTACTAAGTTACACACCTGTTACTAAGTTATAAGGGTTTTGCATTCACTTTTACCCAACATGATAGCTTGATAGTGTGATAGCATCTCTGACGATCTCCAACTTGAGCTAGCATAAAACCCTATAAGAAATGCGAAAGAAGGGGAGTAAGCTACAAAACTTAGTAAGTACGTATGTAAATAATAAACAATTGATTACCATGCTTTTAACAATCCTTGTTATAAGCTCTCAAGATAATGCCATTATTATTGCATAAAATTTTACAATTCATTTATGTTCATCTTGAGCTGTCTACACAAGTTACAGTCACTAAATTATTTTTATCCGGAGCTACGGAACTCCAAATTAAGATCCGATAATTTTCCTTGAAACTAGACTCACATATATTCTTATCATAGGTTTTTTAGAATTTTTGGTTCAGCCAATCAGTACATTTTGTTCTTTAAAGTCTCCCCTGTTTCACTGTCTAATAGTTCTGACCCCTCTTCACTAAAAAACTATTTTCTCATTGTACAGAACTAAAACAACATTCTTGTTTGTTTCTCTTGAAAATATAATCATCAAGAAATTCGAGTATATAAATTTTATCCCTTGATTATTTTTGTACAATTTTTAATGAATTTTCCAAGTCAGAACAGAGGATTCCTAAATAATTCTAACTCTGTCTCATAAAAAGTCAAATATATCAGAATAAGAGATTTTTTTTCCTGTACTATTTCTTTTACATGAAGGTAGGCTCAATAAGCTTTAATTTCATATCGTACTCAACCTCTAATTCGATTTCTACCATTTTTGGTGATTTTTCAAAGTGATACAGCTATTGTTGTCCAAACTATTTTATTGCTAAATTCACTCTATCATGTTTTCTTTGCACTAATTCTCATTTTCACACATATAATACCAAAATATACCCATGATTAGCCATTCCAATAACTAATCACTATTAAATGTTTATAAGCCATTCCTTGGCCAATTTAATCTATACATCAACAACAAAGACTTGAACTTATAATTTCTAAACTTAATTTCGCCTAAAAGCCTCATACATGATCATCATCAAATCTTATCATGTATCCATTCATCATGAATGTAGATCACTAATCACAAGTTTATCAATATTTCATAAGTATAGCTTATTCGTGTAATTCTTCTCAAGAATTCATCATATACCGAATTCACTTCACGTGAGTTCTATGTACATACATGTACTACTCATAACATAGTCACTTACTTTCTCGTTTTTAACGTACCCGTTGTGTAACAGTCCGGTTTATACCCTAGTCAGAACAGTGGTTTTGGGACCATGAATCCGAGTCTGAATAATATTTTAATATTATTTTCTGTGTCGTTGATATGTGACTATGCATGAGGTAAATTTTCGTGAGTTAAATTGTCTGTCTGTGTGTTTAATTTGACAAAAGAATGAAATTGCATTAAATGTGAAAGTTGTTTGATATTTGTTAATGCACCTTTGTGTTGTGGCTTTTTAAAGTTATGCCCTTAAATGGCAATATAGCCAATATTATAGTAAGTGGGTGGCAAATGCCATAAATGACCTTGTAACTATGTATAATATATGTGTTATTATGAAAGGTTATATTTGTAACTTAGATTTATCATATTATTAATAAAACAAAAGCTTCTTCTTCCACCGATTAGAAAGAATAAGAAAGAATTAAGCTCTTCACATATTCGACTACTATCAAGCTTAATTTAAGGTTCGTTTTTTATCGAAAATATTTTTTACGTTTTTACATTCGTTGCTTCGAGAGCTTTTAAACCCATGTCTCAATTTAATGTATTGATGATGTTTGTGAGTTATGCCATTATTGATTTGTTGAGCTTTGTGATGCTTTAAGGTGTTAAATGATAAATTTGTGGTAGATGAACATATTTTGTTCTTGAATTTTTGATGAATTTAGCTAATTAGGGCTAAATTGAGAAAATATTATTTTGAGGGACTTAATTGCAAATATGATGAAAAATATGGTCTTGTATGTGATGTATATGTATTCGGCCAAACATGTATATGTGTGAATTTTGTGAATTTGATGTTTTGTGAAAAATGGACTAAATTGTTAAAGTG
The DNA here is from genome assembly GCA_005393395.2 of Gossypium australe. Classification (NCBI taxonomy): domain Eukaryota; kingdom Viridiplantae; phylum Streptophyta; class Magnoliopsida; order Malvales; family Malvaceae; genus Gossypium; species Gossypium australe. The sequence goes on along the minus strand of CM016625.1, from coordinate 84,781,590 downwards.
TGCAAATTTGAGGGTTAAATTGCAAATAGCCCTAAATGTGTGTCCATGGACTGAATTGTATGAATTAGTGAATAAAAGGGTTAATTCTGAATATGTTTAGATCAATAACCGAAGAAAATGGACTTAGATCGCGGGAAAGCGAAAGTAAACGAGTAGCCATTTCTATTCCAATAAACCGAATCCGAGGTAAGTCTATATGGAAATAAATGTATATGTATGCATTTGTAATTGTTTATATAATTAATGATGATATTTGTAACACCCCAAACCCGATCAACACACCACGACCGAATCTGACATGTTACAGAGGAAAAAGGTTTTGAGGAAATCAAGTTAAGGTTAAATTTTAGTGAAAATTCTTTGTTGTTTTATGCATAAAGAAATCAGGGCATGATTAGTTAAAATCGATAGTTTACTTTGGGATCCCGAAAATCAATCTTTAAAACTTAGTTGTCGATCCATAGATTAGAAAACCTTTTTGTCATTTTAAAAAGAAACCCAAGTGATTCATTTGAAAATCGTTTCTATTTGAGTTTGGAAACTTAAGTTTGGAAACTGTTTAAGTTGTCAAAAACGTTTGAGTTGTCAATTATTATCAAGTGATTTGTATTACCCGATGGTAACGTTTTGAAAACCAATGCGTTTTGTAGTTTAGAAAACCTTGCGCTCAAATTATTAAATTAATCAAGTAATTCACTTAACCATGTTTGAAATCAAATCTAAAACATATAAATAATTCAAAACATAATTTAAAAGGCCTTATTACAAACCCAAATAATAAAAGAAAAATATAAAACAATTACCCAATTCAAAATCCAAGTAAAACCAAATGTTTTAATGCATGGGCCACCTCGAGTCCACCCGGCTCCTCATCCGCGATCTACGAATCACCTGAGAAGATAAAGGAGAAGGTGAGTCACCAAGGCTCAGTGCATAATCCCTCCCCCGGTTAATGCAACAAGTTTACACAAGTCATAAGCAAGCAATATATCATGCACCCCAGCCTAACCATCCATAACTCCGTTTCTACCCCGTGTGGTACCAAACCACTGGTGGTGCCAAACCACTGGTGACCCAAAGTCACGATATCCAAATAAAAGTGTGGTGCCAAACCATTGGTGACCCAAAGTCACGAATAATCCAATTGTGGGGCCAACCCACGTTGTGATACCGAATCACTGGCGACAATCCCGTTATATCAAATGTGGGGCCAACCCACTGTGGTGCTAAGCCACTGGGACGAGTCGCTATGAGGTGCCAAACCTCTGGTGACCCAAAGTCACAAAATAAACTGTGGTACCAAACCACTAGAGGTGTCAAACCTCTGGTGTCCCAAAGACACGGATATCAAATCTTCCCCCTCCTCTCATATCATCCTCATCAATGCATCACATGTACAAATCATGCCATCATGCCTTATTATGAACATATAGTAAATATATCATAGTTCATGGTATTAAGCATCATATAGCAAAATCGTATTGAAACGGACTTACCCATATCCTTGCTCATACCCATAAGGTATCATATCAGGATCTACACAGTTTTCGGCTTTTCACATATTTAGGTTTTAATATATTTACTAAGTTATAAAGTGTGTAAGTTACACACCTGTTACTAGCGAAATCACTAATTCCTGAAGACCCGATCTACCGCACTAGATCTCCCTGTCCTACATTCGGCCAAACCACAAAACCATTAATAAGGCCATTCGGCCATACCAATAAATCCCGAAGGATGAACTAACGCATAACTAACACCATCCTTACCTTTCTTCCTTATGAATGCTAATCATAACACACGATACGCGAGGCTGATCTTCCTCCTACAATCGGCCATCAAAAGCACTCATTCACAATAGCCTTCGGCTTATCAAACAACTAAGAGAGTAATTGAATCAACATGGATCCTTACCATAGACTTGATGAGATCGATTGACAGAGAACAACTGGCTCAGATTTACTGCTTCCACAATCCCGAAGAACCTAGGAGAAATCGATTCCTATGGATGGTTAGAATCTTGCTAACAAATGCCCAAAATTCGGCTTTTGCTCACATGAAAATCGACAGAGAGAAGAGAAAAAGAAATAAAGAAATTCGGCCAACACTACTTACCCTTCTCAAAACTAATTGAAGAAGAACCCAAAAGAGATCTATGCCAGACTGATATTCGGCCAAAACAAAACAGAAGAGAATAGGGGAATTTCGGCAATAGTGTTAGGTGATGGAGGGAGATTTGGCTAGAGTGGGGGAAAAGAGAAAGAAAAAGAAAGTAAAGTGGAAGAGAGGGAATTCGGCAAAGGAAAATGGAGAGAATTTCGGCACAAGAGTTTGAGAAAAGGAAGAAAATAAAGATGCAAAGGGAGAAGATGGATACTTTCGGCTTTCAGCAAAAATGGAAAAGAAAAAGAGAGAAATGGGAGAGTAAGGTTTCGGCTTCAAATGAAATAGAGAGAAAAGAAAGTGAAAATTCGGCTAAATGCCTAAGGAAGAAATCGGCAAGAGTCTAAGGTGCTGGTGGATTTCAGTTTCAAAGGAGAAAAAGAGAAAGAAAGCAAATGGAATTCGGCTCAAAGACTAAGAGAGTAAATCGACAAATACTACATGGGTTTCGGGTTTGCTTCAACCGAAAGCACTAGGGAGAAATCGGCAATGCTAAGGGATATTTCAGCTTGATCAAAACAAAGAATAAAGCCTTCAAAGCTAGCCGAAAATGTCACCTAGCTACTAAGGAATTTCGTCCCTTCTTCCCCCTTACACAATTCAAAATTTGGCAACCACCTAAAATTTCTCCTTGCCATCAATTCAAACTAATTTGAATTAATCACACTCCTAAATTTTCTGCTTGCCATTAAATCAAATTATCTTGACTTATTCCAAGCTTATCTGACAGAGTTTGTGCTGAGCACAACTCCTCCCCCTTGGCGTTAAAATAATAGCCAGAAAGTGAGATTTTTGCTGCTCGAACCTGAGCTCTCCCTTCCCTGCATGTGGCGTCACCTTCAAGGCTCTAAGTGGCGCCTCCTTGCCACTTTACCAAGCCCAATCTTGTGCTTAAATTCCCCACGAATTACACTTAACCCCTAGCTCCTTCAGCTCCCTCTAACTAAAGCTTAAAAACAAAAATTTTCCTACAGCTCGGGCCTACCTTTGGCTTATTCCTAAACCCTAGAACATCTCAATTAACAACACGACAATCCATACTCATGCAAAACAATACAATCACAAATAACCCCTATTTTAGGATATTACAATATTGAATGCTTATGTTATGAGAGGTTATGCATATGAATTCCGAGATAAGTTTGATATAGTGATTAAGTCCGAGAAGCCCCGTACGAACCTAGGAATAGATATAATTGACTATGTCATGACATAGGTATCTGTTCCATTTTATCATGTAAGACCATGTCTGAGACGTTGGCGTTGATTTGAGATTTGTGTAAGACCCTGTCCGGGACTGTGGCATCGATATCTGATTATGTGTAAGACCACGTCTGGGACGTTGGCATCAATATAAGTTTTACGAGCAAGACCATGTCTGGGACGTTGGCATCGATACGAGCTTTACGTGTAAGACCATGTCTGGGACATCGGCATCGTATTGATTCATATAAGACCCTGTCTGGGACAGTGGCATTGATATCTGAGTTCATGTAAGACCTCGTCTGGGACGTTGGCATTGTACAACATTCCGAGCTTTCTGGGTATCCTACTAGATTCCTATTGGTTCAACGGCCAAGTCTGAGAAACGAATGGAAAATTCGAGCTTTGATAGATTTCTAGTAAATGAATATTCGATTCAGGTATGTTGATTATACACTATAAGTGTATATAAGGTACGTATCCAAATGATCTTACTATAATAATTTGTATATAGAACTTATGATATGATAAGAATTATTTTGGTTAGATGAGCTATGTGTTTATATGATTCTTGAATGGTGAAAATGGCTAATGAGGTTAAAAATGTATGAACCAAAGCAAAAATGTGAAAGTTGCTAAGTGATTGATATGTGCCAATGTATTTAATTGTATATATGCCTTCCATACCAAGTTTATTTGTATATGACTTACTAATCTTTTGGAAAGCTTACTCTGTGTGTATTTTTCTTTGTTTTATAGGTCGTCAAAGCTACTGAAGGCTCGGGAATGTCACGGATCGTCACCACACTACTAAAACTTATTTTGGTACACTATGAAAATGTATATAGCTCAATATGGCATGTATAGGCTAGTTTTGGTATATGTTGTAAAGTTAACTTAGCCATGTGATTTGGCTAGTTATGTTTTGGTAATATGCTTTAATGATTATGATATGTAAAGTGGTTTTGGTACGATTTATTGATATATGAAATTGTTATGAGGTGGTAAGTATATATTGATGAATGGAGTTTGGGTATAATTGAGATTTAGTCATTCAAATTGGTATGTTTGGAATTGGTTTGAATGGATTGTAATGTGATTACCTTAGTGGGAAAATATGCATGAATTGGTTGGTTATTTTGGTATGTTTTGATGGTTAGATGTGCATGAGATATCTTGTTAAATATGGCTTGTAGGCTTGACCCTTATGGGTGGCATTTTGGCCTTGTAAATGGCCTATAATGTCACACGGTTGTGGCACACGGGCGTGCCTAACAACTGTGGGTGAATTGTAGGATGCAATTTGGTATCACAGGGCCTCGACACGGGCGTGTCATCTGGCCGTGGTGTGCAAGTCAGTAGCTAGCTAAGAGCACATGGCCAAGGCACACGGGCGTGCTTGGTGGCCGTGGTGGGGAAGTCAGTATAGGACCACGGTCAGGATACATGTGCGTGTCTGGTGGCCGTGGCGATTAAGTCAGTATGTAGACACGGATGGACACATGGGGGTGTCTAGAAGCCGTGGAGGGCACACGGTCTCCTCCCACGGGCGTGTCTCCTCTGTATATTAGAAAGGTTTTAAATTTTCCGTGAATTTTGTATATGTTCCGGTTTGGTCCCAACTCGGTTTGTAAGCATGATTAAGGTCTCGATGACCCGTTTAAGGGACATTATGTCTGAGAATGATGATTGAATGTATGATTTTGTCTGTGAATGTTTCCTATCTGTCTGGTAACGCTCCTAACCTTAATCCGGTGACGGACACAGGATAGGGGTGTTACACGTTGAACCACTCGGAATGCTAAAAGACACTCAAAAATCTTATACATATAGTACCGTATGAACGCCATATCCTCGATATGTTCTTACATGAAATATCATATCGTCACCATGTCCCCGACATGGTCTTATATGAAATCACATAACTTTAGGCCTTTTTCCATCTTTAACAAAAACTTTAATATCTTTACCCCGTTTAACCACTTGGAATATCTAAGGATACTTCAGAAATTGTCATGCATGTAGTAAGATGCCAATGCCATATCCCAGATATGATCTTACATGGGATCACATGTCGATGCCGATGCCATATCCTAGATATGGTCTTATAGGGGTTCTCATATTGATGTCGATGCCATATCCCAGATATGGTCTTACACGAGATCATATGTCGATGCCAATGCCATATCCCATATATGGTCTTATACGGGATCTCAATTCGGTGCCGAGGCCATATCCCAAATATGGTCTTATACGAGATCTCAGTAATCTTAGTGTCATGACATTTGTATTCTATCCATTCCTAAAGTTCAATCGGGGATTTTCATTCTTCGACATTTCGTCAAAATCATCGTTAATCAATTTCATAGAGAGAATATACAATTCATGTAATATCAAAATATTGAAATACATAACATAATGTTGTATTATTTACACAAGAACTTACCTCGATACCAAAATGGTAAAAAGTGACCTAATCGTCAATTTCTCTCATTTTCCTTCGTTCTAGGTCCGAACCTCGTTTCTTTTGATCTATAACATCACATTTAGCTTACTTATTAGTCACATTATTCATTGTGATCCAAAAATCATACTACGGCAAAATTACGTTTTTGCCCCTAAACTTTGTTGCCCCTAGGCTCGTAAAATGATTTTCATTAAACTTTATTGTATTTCAAGCCTAGCCGAATCATTTTCTTAACTATAGCAACCCTTATTTTTCACTATTTCACTCATGTATGACCAATTTCATAACTTTTGCAATTTGGTCCTTTCATGCATTTTTCATGAAAATCACTTAGAAAAAGATATTTATCATACATCAAACTTCCATATTCTTCCATAAATCAGAAAAATACATGCATGTCATACATGGGTAAATTTTTGAACACAACCCTGCCCAAAATAATGGTAGAAATAGGTAAACCAAGTTACGGGAATCTAAAAAATGTAAATAACATTAAAAACGGGAATCTCAATAACGGCTTCTCCCATGCTAAATTCGGCCAAGGAAGAAGATGGACAAATGTTTTTGGCTTTTATTTTGTCTTTTAGTCCATTTAATTACCAAATTACCAAAATGCCCCCAACTTAAAAATATCCTATTTCACTTATCTAATGTCCATTTTTGTCCAACAATTTAATCAATGCTCTAATTGCCATTTAAGGACCTCCAATTTAAAATTTCATAGAAATTGGACACTTCTAACATGTAGAACTCAACTTTTGCACTATTAAGAATTTAGTCCTTCAGACAAAATTTTCACGAAATCTTTACGTGAAATCGTAGACCATAAAAATATAATAAAAATAAGATTCCTCAACGAACTTGTGGCCCACAAACCACTATCTCGACTAGGCCCAAAATCAGGCTGTTACATTTAGCTATTAGAACTCAAGTTTTATGCTTTACGCGATTTAGTCCTTTTTATCAAATTAACCAACTAAACGATAAAATTTCTTAACGAAATTTTCACACATACATGCTATCATGCTGTGAACGTTAAAATCATAATAAAATAAATATTTTGACTTTAAATTTTTGGTCTCAAAACCACTGTTCCGATTTGACTAAAAATAGGCTGTTACAACAATGATATATTTACCACATAAGGACATTTAGTTTAAGGTTCTATAGCTATTTGACACCTTTAACTATTAGAATACCACTTTTGCACCTTATGCAATTTAATCCTTTTTATGAAATGAAGCATTCAAACGATAAAATTTATAAATGAAACTTTCACACAATCATTCTATCATACTGTAAGTATTAAAATAATAATAAAATAAATATTTTGACCTCGGATTTGTGGTCCTGAAACCACTGTTCCAATTTGACTAAAAACGGGCTACTATAACTCTCCCCCTTCAGAATTTTTGTCCCCGAAAATCTTACCAGAAAAGAGGTTATGATATTGTTTCCTTATAGCTTCTTCGGGTTCCCACGTAGCCTCTTCGACACCGTGCCGTTTCCTCAAAACCTTCACCAAATTTATGCGTTTATTTCTCAATTCTTTAACCTCTCGAGCTAAAATTCTAATCGGTTCTTAGTTATACGTCATATTAGATTGAATCTCAATTTCTGCCGAAGAAATTACATGTGATGGATCTGATCGATATTGTCATAATATCGACACATGAAATACATTGTGGATCTTTTCTAATTCTGACGGTAAAGCTAGTCAATATGCCACTGGTCCTATTCATTCAATAATCTCGTACGGCCCGATAAATCGCAGACTCAGTTTGCCTTTACGACCAAATCGAAGAATTTTCTTCCACGAAGATACTTTCAGAAATACTTTGTCACTGATTTGAAATTCAATGTCTTTTCGTTTTAAATTCGAGTACGATTTATGTCGATCTGAAGCTGCTTTCAGACTGTCTCGAATTATTTTCACTTTATCTTCAGTTTCTCTAATCAAATCAACCCCGTGAATCTTTTTCTCACTAAGCTCAGTCCAATACAATGGAATTTGACATTTGCGACCATACAAAGCTTCATACGGTGCCAGGTTTATGCTCGATTGAAAGCTGTTATTATATGCGAATTCAACCAATGATAAATATTTCTCCTAGTTGCCTTCAAACTCTTAAACGTAACAACGAAGCATATCTTTGAAAATTTGTATCACTCTCTCAAATTAACCATCGATTTGTGGATGAAATGCAGTGCTAAAGTTCAATCGCGTACCTAGAGCTTCTTGTATTTTCTTCCAAAATCGTGATGTAAACCTCGGATCTCTATTCGAAATAATTGAAACTGGCACCCCGTGCAATCTAACAATCTCAGAGATGTACAATTCAGCTAATCTATCAAGCGAATAGTTTGTATGTACTGGAATGAAATGTGCAGACTTCGTTAGTCGATCAATGACAACCCAAATAGCATTTTTCTTTTTCAGAGACAAGGGAAAACCCGATACAAAATCCATCGTAACTCTATCCCATTTCCATTCTGGTATCATCACCGATTCTAGCAATCCCGAAGGCACCTGATGTTTAGCTTTAACTTGCTGACATACCAAACATCTCGACACAGTCTCTAAAATGTCTCGTTTCATGCTCGACCATCAGTACAACTATTTCAAATCATTGTACATTTTAGTACTCCCCGGATGAACAGATAAACAACCACTGTGTGCTTCATGTAGAATTTTCTGAATAAGCTCAAAATTCTTTGGTATGCAAATTCTACCTCGGAACATTAAACAGTCATTGAATCTGATCTGATAGTCTAAATCACTAGTCGACTCACATTGCGCTCTTTTAGTTTGCAACTCATTATCACACTTTTGAGGTTCACAAGTTTGTTGAAGAAATAACAGTTTAGCTTTTAACTCTGCTAGAATCGAACCATTATTAGACAAAGATAGCTGTGTATTCATTGCTCACAGATCAAATAATGATTTTCTACTCATTGCATCTGCGACTATGTTCGCTTTCCTTGGATGATAATCAATCGCTAACACATAATCTTTCAGCAACTCGAGCCATCTTCGTTGTTGCAAATTCAAATCTTTCTGAGTCATTATGTACTTCAAGCTCTTGTGGTCGGTAAAGATATGACACTTTTCACCGTATAAATAATGTCGCCAAATTTTCAATGCAAAAATAATAGTGGCTAACTCTAAATAGTGCATTGGATAATTCTTTTTATGTGGCTTCAACTGTCTGGAGGCATAAGCTATCACTTTTCCCTTTTGCTTTAAAACACAACCCAAACCGTTCAATGATGTGTCGCTAAAAATCACAAACTATTTACTCGACTCATGTTGAACCAACATTGGTGTCTCAGTTAATAATGCTTTCAACTGTTCAAAACTCTATTGACATTTCTCGGACCACTTGAATATCACATCTTTCTGTAGCAATCTAGTCATCGGTGTAGCAATCATCGAGAATCCTTTAATAAAACGTCGATAGTAACCAGCTAATCCCAGAAAGTTTCCAACTTTGGACATATTTCTTGGTGGTTTCCAGTCAACAATGACTGAAATCTTGCTCGGGTCAACTTGTATACATTCCGCTGAAACAATATGTCCAAAAAATTGACTTCTCATAGCTAAAACTCACATTTGCTGAATTTAGCGAATAGTTGCTTATCTCTTAAGGTTTGTAACAGATCCTCAAATGCTTGGCATGCTCAGACTCATTTCGTGAATAGATCAGAATGTTGTCAATGAATACAACCACAAATCTATCTAAATACAGTCTAAAGATTCGATTCATCAGATCTATAAAAACGGTAGGAGCAATAGTTAATCCAAAAGGCATAACAAGGCATTCATAATGCTCGTAAATCTGAACACAGTTTTCAGCACATCCGAATCTTTTACTCTCAACTGATAATAATCAGATTGTAAATCAATCTTCGAAAATACTGTTGCTCCTTTCAACTGATCAAACAAATCATCAATTCTCAGTAAAGGATACTTGTTCTTTATCGTAACCTTGTCGAGCTGACGATAATCAATACAAAGTCTCATTGATACGTCTTTCTTCTTTATGAATAACACTGGCGCACCCCAGGGCGAAAAACTAGGTCGTGCAAAACCTCTATCTGTTAACTCTTGCAACTGAGCTTTCAACTCTTTCAACTCTATCAGAGCCGTTCTATATGGAGCTATTGATATCGGTGATGTTCCCAGTATTAATTCAATAGCAAACTCGACCTCTTTGATCGGTGGTAACCCCAATAACTCTTTTGGAAACACATCCAGATATTCACATAGCACTAGTACTGATTCAATCTTTGATTCAGATACTTTTGTATCCAGTACATATGCTAGATAAGCATCACAGCCTTTTCTCACATATTTCTGAGCTGACATTGACGAACTCACAACAGGCAATCCACTCGACTTATATGATTCAATTCAAAGGATTTCACTATTTTAAAATTTCAATTTAATTGTCTTTCGTCTATAATTCACAATAGCATCATGTTGCGTCATTAAAGGACAGTTCATGCAAACTTTATCAACTAAGACATACTTGCCTAAGGGGTTCAACACTTTAATCATAAACTCAGTAGAATCAATAGGAAAACTCTTTTTAGACACCAAATTCATACAAATATATTAATGAGTTGATCCAGGATCAATCAATGCAATTACATTATTGTCATAGAGAGAAAATGTATCGGTAATAACATCAGGTGACGACACATCTTCGCAAGCGCGAATAGCGTAAGCTCTAGCAGGTGCTCTGGCCTTACATCTCACAACGAAATCCTTTGTCGTTCCTCTACTACTAGTCAAATTCCCCGCATTTCTAGGTGGCCTCCCTCTAGTATCTGGGTTGCTCGGTCTTGCATTCTGGAACTTATCTTTCTCGGCTAACTCAAGGCAATCTCTAATGAAATGATCTTGTGTGCCACATTTGAAACAAGCTTTATTATTATTTTTCATCCAACAATCTCCAAAATGTCGCCTTCCACAGTGTTGAGACTCAAGTTTATTGTTTCTCATACTGTCAACACTCGATACTGAAGTAGATTGAGCCTTAGGACTGGTGTATTGCTTTCCACGATCTCTGTTTGGATACCCTATTGAAGTATTTGAATGAGTGTACAAATCCCGTGATTTCTTTGATGAAGACTGGTAAGGTTTATTCATCAATCTTTTTCTTGAATCTCTAGCTTCGAAATCAGCATTTCTCTTTTCTTTGCCCAATTCCTCAGCTTTGAAAGCTCAGTCAACTAGTACCACAAATTCCTTCAACTCTAGATCCCGACTAACAATCTAATATCTTCATTCAATCCATCTTTGAATCTTTTACGCATAATTGCTTTGGTTGAAACACATTCCCAAGCATACTTATTGAGTCTTACAAATTCTCTCTCGTACACAATTATAAACATACGGCCCTGTTTCGGCTCTAGAAATTCCTTGCGCTTCTGGTCGATAAACTGTTGGCTTATATATTTCTTTCTGAACTCGACTTGAAAGAATTCCAAGGTAACTCTTTCTCTCGGTACCACAGATATTAAAGTATTCCACCACTGGTACGCTGTGTCTCTCAGAAATGAAACAGCACATTTAACAAATTCAGTAGGTGTGCACGATAATTTATCAAATACTCTAATTGTATTTTCAAGCCAAAACTCGGCTCTCTCAGGATCGTCATCAACAGTAGCTTTGAATTCTTCAGCTCCGTATTTTAAGTTTTTATCAACAGGTGGCTAATTCAATCATAAGGTTTCCAAACCTTGAGGAACTACGGGGACCGGTTGGGGATTAGGTACGGGTGAAGGTTGTTGAGCAGCCAGATTTGTTTGAACAAACTCCGTAAACCACTCATTCATCATATGGAAGAAGGCTTCTTTAGCCTCTCCTCCCTGGCTCCCTAACTCAGATTTCGCTACTCCGTGAAAGAGGCTGGCGCATTACTTTCAACATCATAAGGTATAGCTCGATTGGGATCCATTTACTATACAAAAATACGATTTAAACTATCAAGAGATATCACACTATCACAGGTTATATATGGCATGTATAGCTAGACTTTCACATACGCTATGTTAGTCCGAGAATTGACTAAACTGTATCTTTGATACCTATAAATGTAACACCCCTCACTCGTATTCAACACCGAAATAGGGTTATGGAGCATTACCGAACATGTTATACAATTACATTACGCATACATTTTCAAGTTCCAAATAATCATCATTCAACAACATGCATATCGTCCCTAATATAAGCCTACGAGGCCTAAAACATGCATTCGGGGTGGTTCGAGACTAAACCGATAACATAGAAAACTTTTGAAACACTTAGAAAATTTTGCAAAATACAGGGGACACACGCCTGTGTGGCCCGGCCGTGTGAGACACACGGCCAAAGACATACCAGTGTCATAGGCCATGTGGACATTCGGAATGGGATCACATGCCCGTGTGCTAAGCCGTGTGGAGCTACTAACTTGGTTTCTAAAATAAGTACCAGGGGACACACGATCGTGTCACCTAGCTGTGTGTGACACACGGCTGAGACACGTACCCATGTCTCTGCCCGAGTGGACAATAATAGGCAATTTTTTAAGCCACATTTCTCAGCCAAACTTGCATTCACCAACACATACCAAATAACATATAACCATATCATCAATAGGCATTCAAATCAATCTCAACCAAGTCCAAATCATTCTATACCACCATAATGCTCTTAACATCATATTTTTCCAATTTAAAACAAACCAATATCATCTTCAAGAATTCACCTAATTGGTCACTTCCATATATGCATTGTTTTATCTAATACTTAGCATGCTAAATTATTCCCAATTTCAACCATTTACTACCTTCATTGCTAATTCTCAACAAGGCATTCACAAAGAAAATATAATCCACATATCAAGGGGCCATTTACAGATATTTACATAAACAAGTGTACTGAAATAAGTCAAATTACATGGCTAAACACATAACTCAAAACATATATCATTTACATGCCAAATCAATTGGCTATATACATTACAAAAATCAACCATAATACCTATACATGCCAGATAACCAAGTACACAAGTTCAAAAGTACCAAAACCACGGCTGGATAGTGTGATGAGATCTCCGAAAACTCCCAATCTGAGCAAGCATCGAAATCACTATAAAACACAAAAAAGTAAACATAGTAAGTGTAACACCCCTCACCCGTATTCAACGTCGAAATAGGGTTACGGAGCATTACCGAACAAATTATACAATTACAATTACATTACGCATACATTTTCAAGTTCCAAATAATCATCATTCAACAGCGTGCATATCGTCCCTAATATAAGCCTACGAGGCCTAAAACATGCATTCGGGGGGGGGGAAGGTTCGGGACTAAACCGATAACTTAGGAAACTTTTGAAACACTGAAATTTTTTTGCAAAATACAGGGGACACATGCCCTTATGGCCCGACCGTGTGTCTCACACAGCCAAAGACACACCCGTGTCATAGGCTGTGTGGACATTCGGAATGGGATCACATGGCCATGTCCCAGCCAGTGTCTGACCCCTTGTAACTCTCTGACATGGGTCACACGGCCAACACACACGCCCGTGTGACTAGCCCGTGTGCCCTAGAAATGGCCACACACACCCGCGTGCTAGGCTGTGTGCTAGGTCGTGCCAAACCAGTAGGGTATACTGACTTATGCCACACAACCAAGTCATATGCTCGTGTGCTAGGCAGTGTGAAGCATACTGACTTGATCTCTAAATCCACCAGGGGACAAAATGGCCGTGTAACCTTACCGAGTGTCACACACGGCTAAGACACACACCCGTGTCTCTGCCCATGTGGACAAAAATAGGCCATTTAAAAGCCAATTTGCCACCCAAACTTGCACACACATAAACCATCCCATTTGGCACCAAAACATAGCATATATAGGCATTCATTTAAGTCAACCAAGCATAAATCATACCATTTCAATACCAACAACAACAAGTCTCACATGTACCACAAAATGCTATTCCATTTTATACCAAATTCACATTTCCAATTTAACTAAATGGACACTTTCAAACATGCATCAATTTAAGTAAACCTACAAGGATACTAATTCTAAATTCATCAACCATTTGACATCCACAATAGCTATTATCGACAAGCATCACATATCCATCATTTAACACATAACCAAAGCCATATGCACATATGTATCCACAACCAAACCAACCAAATTAATTCAACTCTCATGGCTATATACAAACCCATAATTTAGACATTTACAAGCCAATTCAAATGACCAAAGTCATTACCAACCCATATACCAAAAATGACCAAACTCCTATACATGCCATATACTTACAACACTTAAGTTGAAAAGTACCCAAGAGATATTAGGATAGTGTGACAAAGTCTCCGGCGATCCCCAAATCTGAGCTAGCTTTGATTTCACTATAAAACACATAAAAATTAAACAAAGTAAGCTATAAAGCTTAGTAAGCCCATATGAAAATAATAAGCAAAACACACCATTTAATTACCATTCAAAATATGCATATAACATACTATAAAATATTTAATCACAATATTAACATGTATTCAAATCACCTATTTAACCATGAACTCATTTCTTTTGTATGTTCGATGCATATATATAGTTTCAATAATTTCTCACAATTTCATATCTCGATATACCCGTTGAACCATTTGGAATAATACAAGATACTCGGGAACCTCACACCCTAAGTGCCAATACATACATAGTCGAAGCTATCTCAATATCATATCTCAATAATGCTCACTCGAGCTATCAATGGGTCTGCTCACACAAGTTGACGGTCATGAGGTAACTACACGGTGCTGCTCACACAAGCTGACGAGAATCCGCAACACATGCTGGATAACTCAGCCACTGGTAGGACGTGCGAACCAACACCTAAAACAATAATAACCCCTCATGACATGTCATTTGTATCCTAATCTATTCCTAAGGTTCAACCGTGATTTCCTCACTTACCGAATAGTCGTTAAATATGTCCGCAGTGTCGTATTCATAATTTATGCAATATTAAAGCATTTAAAACACAAATATAATAATGTTTAATACATACGAACTTACCTTGAATACAAAAATAGAGAGTTAAGTCGATTAATTCGGAACCTTATTATTTCCCCAATCTAAATTCGTATTTCACCTTTCTTGATCTAAATATAATCAAAATTAACTTATTTAATAATCTCTCTATTCAATTTAGTCCAAAATACATATTAAGGAAAATTTACACTTTTCCCCTAACATTTCAACATTTTTACAATTTAGTCCTTATTTCATAAAATCACAAATTCATGCAATTCAACCAAAACCCATGCTAGCCGAATTTCAATTAGGTCCTTAGTAGCCAATATTTTTCATTTATTTCACAATTTAACCATAAAATTTACACATTTCACAATTTAATCCCTAATTAGACATTTTACTCAAAATTACTTAACAAATATTGTGTATCTAACAACAAGCATGCATTTTCTATCATCAAACATCAAAACACACATAGATTTATCAATGGAAAAAAATCCTAACCCTTTAACAGTTTTGCAAAATAGTCCCTCGGCTTGCTAGACTAAGCTGCAACAATCTCAAAAACATGGAAATCATTAATAACGGGACAAAAACCATACCTAATTGAGTAAGAATAGCATGGCCGAATGAAGGAGATGAAAAATTATGTTTCCTTGCCCTAGTTTCGATTGAAACATGAAGAAGAAAAGATGGTACTTTGTTTTATTTCATTTATTTTAACCTTAATTTCTAAATTACTTAATCAACCTTTATTGTAAACTATTAAAAACACTTAATGCATGTCCATAAAAGTCCACTAACATTAACAATGGTATATTTTCCACATAAGGACCTTTGCTTTAAGGTTCTATAGATATTTGACACCTTTAACTATTAGAACACCACTTTTGCACTTAACGCGATTTAGTTCTTTTTATCAAATTAAGCATTCAATCGATAAAATTTCTAAACGAAACTTTCACACAATCACCCTATCATACTGTAAGTATTAAAATAATAATAAAATAATTATTTTGACTTTAGATTTGTGGTCTCGAAACCACTGTTCTGATTTGACTAAAAACGGGCTGTTACTGTAAGCTATAAAGCTTAGTAAGCTCGTATGGCTAATAAGTATAACTCATCATTCATTCATGATTTAAGCAATCTAAACATAATATACTACAACTCAACTTAATCAAAAGGCTAACATATAATCATCCTCATAGTAAATCATGAAACTCACAAATTTCGTGGATTCTTTGCTTATATGGTTTACGTACATACATGCACTGATATGTATCAATCTCTTACCCTTTCATATCATCAATATACTGGTTGAACCATTTGGGATAATACCAAATACTTAGGAATCTCGCACCCTAAGTGCCAATACATTGTCAAAACCATCGCAATCTCATATCTCATATGTAAATGCTCATCTCGAGCTATCATCGGGTCTGCTCACACAAGCTGACGATCAAGATGTAGCTACACGGTGTTGGTCACACAAGTTGACGAGTGATCGCAACACATGTTGGAAAACTCAGCCACCGGTAGAACGTACGGACCAGCACCGAAAACACAATAACCCCTAATGACATGTCATTTGTATCCTATCTATTCTTAAGGTTCAACCGGGATTTCACACGTAAAGTCAAACATTTCCGTAAAGTGGTATTCATCAATAATGCAATTATATAGCATTTAAGACACAATTACATTAATACTTAATAACATGCGAACTTACCTAGATCATAAAAACGACGAAATAGGATCGACTAATCCAATACTTTATTTTTCCCTCGATCTAGATCCGTACGTTGCTTTTCTTGATCTATATAATCAAATTTAACTCATTCAAAATACATTCTATTCAATTTAACCCAAAAAATCATATTATGGCAAAATTACACTTTTGCCCCTTAAATTTTGAATTCTTTACAGTTTAGTCCCTAGCTCATAAAAAAATGCAAATTCATGCAATTGAGTCCACACCCATGCTAGCCGAATTTCATCTATACTTATAACAGCCCACACATTTCATTATTTCACACATTTACCACATAATTTTCACATTTCTCAATTCAATCCCTAATTGACAATTTTATCAAAAATCACTTAACAAATGTTGCTTATCTAACAACCATCCACTTTCTATCATCAAACATTAAAATACATACAAATTCATCAATGGTAAAACCCTAGACTTTTATTAGTTTTACAAATTAGTCCCTGGGCTAGCTAGATTGAGCTACAACGACTCTAAAAATATAGAAATCATTAAAAACGAGACAAAAATCACTTAAATGCAATAGGGAGATATGACCAAATACTTCAAAGCCCTAATGTTCTTTCTTTTTCTTCAATTTTCGGTGGTAATACTCAAGGTTGAAGATGATACAACCTTTTGTTTTATTTTAGTTTACCTTTATTTACTAATTTACCTTTATAACCTTGGTATGTAACATTTAAAACCATTTAAATGATGTCCATAAAAGTCCACTCATACTATCAATGGTATAATTACCGCATAAATTCCTCAACTGCTTAATTTCATAGCCATTTAGTACCCTTAACTTATAGAACTCTAATTTTGCACCTTTTTTCAATTTAGTCATTTTCACTAAATTAAACATACAAACGTCGAAATTTCTTAACAAAATTTTTATATGATTCTATTAACATGCTGTAGACATTATAATAATAAAATAAATATTTTGACCTCAAATTTGTGGTCCCAAAACCACTGTTCCAATTTGACTAAAAACGGATTATTACACGATAATTCCTGACTTGTGATTGTACACTTAATATGCCGAAGTCCAGTATTTTTTTGCGAGCCATCGTGATATAATACAGTGATTCTAATTGTTACTGGGGGCGAATGTAAAGCCTTTGGGTTTGGCACTTGGTGCCTAGGCGTGTTTTTAGTTGGATTGGCTTGTTTGAGCTTTTGGCGTGTTTTGGGTGGATAATTGTGTACTCATATTCGTTATATCGTTCATCAGGCATAATTTTTTAGTGTTAAATGTTTTATTAATGAATCTTATAAAGCTGTACATGAATTTGCCGATAAGATTATGACTTGATATTGAATAAGCTAGGATGATTGTATTAATACATAACTTGTATATGATTTTATATAATCTCACCTAGTAATAATTGTAATTGACAAGGAAGCACTATCTATTCATCTTGTTATTAAAAGTGCTATGTTTATTTCGGTAAGATTTATCATTTTAACCATTGAACTTACTAAGCTCTTAGAAGCTTAGTCGTGTTATTTTCTTGTTTTCTCATAGATAGCGTTTTGTAGAATCGGGTGATCGGATCAATATGAGGATCACACTATCTAGTCATATTTTGGTAGTCTTTGAAAGTTAACTTTTGGGTTATATGGAATGTAATAGGTGAAATTTGTAGTTTTTTTGCTGTATGTTATGTGGTAATTGTTAAAGTGATGTTTAGTATTAACTTGTACATTTTTTTGTTCATGTTATGTTATTTGCTCATTTAGTATAAGTTTTATATAGTTGTTGAAACTAATGAATGTATATGTTTGAATGAGAAAAGAAATGGCAAGTTTTAGTATGAGATGATATATGATTTGAGAGTTGAATGAACATTTTTTAATGTGATTAGTGTATGAATATGATATGGATTATATCCTTGAATTTGGTTAGTTTTGGTTAGACATAGGTTGATTAAATTTGAAATGTCTTTTAGGTGTGTTTCAATGTGATTTAGACATGTGAATACATACGGGATTGGGTTGGCTTGGTGTG
Organism: Gossypium australe; assembly: GCA_005393395.2. NCBI lineage: Eukaryota > Viridiplantae > Streptophyta > Magnoliopsida > Malvales > Malvaceae > Gossypium > Gossypium australe. The sequence continues at coordinate 84,762,930 of CM016625.1, read as the reverse complement.
TAAGAAAATACGTAGAAAATGGCTTGTTTTAGGGGCAACTTGTGAAGCACATGGCCTGGGACACAGTCGTGTGACCATATTTCACATATATACACGGTCTAGCACATGGCCTATAACACGGCCCACAACATGGTTGTGTGACCATATTTTGAATATACACACGGTCTGACACACAGCCTGTGACATGGTAGTGTAGCCCTATTTCGAATACCCATACCGGCTGGGACACGATCATGTGCCTCATACTTCAAATGCTTACACGGTCTAGGCTATGTCGCATGACCTGGCCACACAGCCGTGTGACCCTTATTTCCAAAATTGTATCATATAGAAGAAAAATATAAAGTAGTAAATAAATGCAATGGTTATAGCTAATAAAACTACGGTGGTTCCTCCCAAGCCAATGGGAAAACCATAGGGAATCCTAAGGGTTTATGCTGCTTCTCAAGCTTCTTTTCCAGTCTAGGTAGCCCAACCTTCTTTCCCTCTAATTTGTATCAACTCATAAAATATAAAATTATTCAGACTCGTTTTATATACGATGGGATTGGCCAAAACCTCTAGCAGGTTGTTCGAACACCTTGCTGCCATGACTGAGGCACCATCAATCGATTTGGTCCAGGCCAGTGACGCCTCGACCGGTTTGGTCAAATAATCGGTTGGATCGTTGGCCCTATTTTTCACACAGGGCCCGATTCAACTGATTTTAGGTTTCAGTCTCAAGTCCAATTTTTATCTCAGGTCCGATTTTCAAGTTCAATTACACATTGAGTCAAGTTTCTGACTTGAAAATTAATTTTCCAAAAATCATATTTATTTTAATTAATTTAATTTTACTTGATAAAAATAATTTTTCCAAAAATAATTGAGTTTTTCCAAATTAATTGTTCAAGAAAATTCTTTAATCAGATTCTTTAGTTGCACAAAATCTCACAACAGCCTAATTTAATTCCACATCGAATAAATGGACAAAGTTAAATTATTTCCAAAGTCGTAGAATTTTCTTTTGATTCAAATGTAGTCCGATCTAGCTTTTGTTGAGCTAGTAGAGAGACCAATCAGACATATACAATTAGGCTCAAGTAATTGCATTTATGTCTAGAAGCATCATTATGATAATTCGTAATTTACTTAATCATGAAGCCAGTCCACAAGAAGTACCATGATTGAAAACTCATTATTGTATACTATTTATGAAAGTAGTTCATCCAATTTCTTTGTCCAATGATCTCGTCATGTGTGTGCTACCTTTATATGATATCATTGATTCCTTTGAGTTAAATTAATTCACTCAATACAATTTTATCTCATTGTCATCATTGTGTGTTCTTAATGATTTATATGATCACTGTCACCTAATGGATGTGATAAATTGCTCATTTGAGAACAGGGAACCCATGGCCACATTCCATATTTATCAATCCACACAATGCTAATGAGAGGATATCGTGAACTCTTTAATCAAGCTATGGATGCCATTGTTGCTACTATAGTCATGCCATACACAACTCATGTACCCAATTTACCAGCTATCGACCTGATCATCTTTAGAGCATAAGTCTCCACTAATATCAAAACACATTAGTTGCATACGCATGGTTGATGGCTAACTCAGGATTTAGGTGAGTCACACCATGAACATCACAAGTGAATGAATTCACAAACGGATTCAAAATTAATTCAACTTGGGTCTAGTCCAATGTGTCATTTTTCTGAAAAGTACATCTATGTCTCTGCCTAATGAGTCAGTTGCTTCAATAGCCAAGACTAGTCATCTCCCCAATTGGAATAGTAGATGACATAATAATACTTCTAAGTATTTGAATCAAATGTTCAATTCGATTCTTTTATGGGAGTATGACTCATTTAGGTTATATACTAAAGTAAGTTATCTTTCTCGTTATATTAACATTCTTACAGTGTCACTTATCATCATTTCGAACTTAGACAACCAATGAGCTAGTATTTGCTTGGCACAATTTTCATTATGTATGCAAAACATGAAAGGCAAAAGCACAAAAGATATAATAGTAACATGTGGGATTAAATTTATTCATTTATTCATTGCTCAAATACATAGATAATAGTTACAATTTTTATAACTCCTAAATGTATATATATTTTAAGACCTTTTCACATACAAATTCATCCATATCTAGGGTGTTTATGAACAAATTCTATTGTAATTTCTATAATTTTTATTTATTGTCATATTTATTTGGAAAATTTCATTTTGGTTAATTTATGTGCTAAAATAGGTGACTTTTAGCCATAAAAGTGCTTAGTGAACTTGGGAGAGGAAAATGACTGAAATGCACACTTTGATGCATAATGCTACACCACCTTCGTAGCAAAGGACCTACACGGTCTGGGCTGATATATTACCATCCTTGGATGCCTCAATTATGATAATTGGACCTCAAAATTCGTCTTGACGCGGCTCTTAAGTGGGCCAACAAAATTGGACAACCCAACAAGTTGGAAAGAGCCTAAATAGTCCACTAAGGAATTAATGGGTCCAAACCATCCATAAAGATGCCCAAACCGTACATGAAGACTTGGTAATCAACCAATTCAACCACCAAATCAGCCATGAGGGAATCAAGCAACATCCTTCCTAAGATAGCATGACCATGCACCCACATTATTTAATTCAAGGGTCGACCACCTTTAGAGATAAAATCAAGGGATTTGAGGCTAAAAATAGTTAGGGGACATTGGAATGTAATGCCATAAACCCCACCTGATTTATCGGGTTTGGATTTCGGGTGTTACTTCATAAAGCTAAACCATTAAGAAAAAAATTTACAATTTCTCATTTCCTTAAGCATGTGATTCGACATTTTAATTAGAAACTTATTGTATGAAAACAAGGTAAGTAACTAAAAATAATCTTATTACAATAGGCTTGAGACAAATCCTTATAGAATGAAAGTTTATTTAATACAGACTCAAAAGGAGTATTCCTAGACTACGCCACATCTCAACTGTATGCATAATAGTCCACTCCGCCACCACCTTGGCGTACTCCTGGCGTCGTCCTTATAAGCAATTCTCTTCTTAAATACCTAAAAAGAAATAACAAATCTTGTAAGTACATGAGTACTTAGCGAGTTCATTATAATAATACCTTAATGGGTACTTTTCAATCTTGTATGAACTATTAGGTTCCAACTATTCTGCATCATTTATTTTGGTAGATACCACTACAGTTTACCATTCTCTTATACGCCAACTATCATGCTCTTATCATACTCAATCTTTATTATCTAACTAACTAGGAATCCTTCCAAACATTTCATAATTCTCCTATCCTAGAATATTTTCTTAATAGAACATACCCTCAGAATCACTTCCAACATTCCATGCCTTACCCATACTTTTATTTCAAAAAGTTGTTCACTGACATTTATCATGGCAGATTACATATATGTTTGGCGAATACTTTCACAGAATTTAATGCCATCAATTCATACTCTATCTACCCTGATTCAGTACCATACATATTCATACTGATAAATTACTATATAAACCATTCTGACAAATTCCATATCATGTTATATCAGAATACCATAACTCAATATAACATTAACTCAAATTTAGAATAATTTTAGAAGATGACACAGACCACTCACATTCCATTTTTTACAGATCATAATGAAAAATACCTTTATTACCATACAAATACACATCTCTTTTTCACGGAAACCCTTACGATTTATTCACTCTTACCCCAAAACATATCCATAACTTTTCTTAGTCTTACTTAATACAAAACTAAAAGACTTTACTCATATTTTACATTAGAGATAAACATTCAGATTCAACCCTTACTAGAAATTCTTGATAGTTCACACCACATAGACATAACAGAGCACGCCATATAGGCAATCATACAAAATCTCTTGTTTATGTCTCAATAGGCTTCACCGAACACATTAGAGGACAATAAACGATATGCAAAATGCACTATAAGTCCTTATTATAGAATACGCTCTAAAGTAATCTAGTCTGAGTGTGCCACAAAAGTGATCCATATAGAGTACACCATAACAATGATTCATACGGAGTATGCCACAAAGGTGATTCATTCAAAGTACACCACAATGGCTAACAAGATGCCATATAGGCATCCCAAAACTTTCATGTTCGTGATATGTATTTTCCTAAACTTACATTGAGTGCGGTTTTTCCATGACCACCCTAGGAGATGTAGAGAACCGTATTAGATAAATTACTATTCAACTGTTATTTTTCAGAGTATGCCATGGCCATGAACTTTTTCCTTCAGAGTTCGTGTTTACTGTCCCGACGGTTTCTTTATTTACCACCGCGGTGACTTGACTCACTGTACAAACTCTACGAACCAGACACATCCCAGACCCAAGATTTCATAATTTCATAACACTCTTCATACATCCTATAGAACTTATTTTCAAGCAAACTAACTTATATTCTAATCTAATCATAACTTTATTTCTATAGTTGTAAAATTATCATGTTCATACTATACTATCCAAGATTTCCAAATTTCAATTTGATCACTTTCATATAGATATACTCCAGTATGAACAGTATACATGTAAGAGTCAGAGTAGAGACTTACCTGATCCTTACCTACAACAATTGAAAGCTCCAGATCTAGGTATCCATCTCGAACTAGAAGCAACCACTACTTAGAAACATAATTTCATTATTATTACTCTTGTACATACAAATTTACTTATCATTTCAATCACTGACAATACCATGCAAAAACCTTATACTTATAGTATCACTATTCAATTATCACATATAGATTTACTCATTCAGAACTTAACATGAAGAGCTAAAATACTTACCCTGATGTGAAATAACCACTGATTATAAAAGAACCATAGCTTCTAAATCATCGATGCAAGATGCATTTAGACTTAAGAAAAGTATTAGTAAATACCCCTTAAGGAAGAGGGAGAAGAAAAACCATTTTAGAACTCATCTCTCACATATAAATATGACTCAACTTGGTTAGTGAAATTGAACATGTGTCGCACGTTTTATAACTTGCCTTCTTAATAGCCTACAGTTTTTGAGAGAAATATTAATAAATGCCTTGAATCATAATTATCCACGTTGGCTATTTAATTGATTTCCAACCACGTTACTTAAAATCTAACTAGCATAGTATTCCATACAAATCAAGCATACTATACTTTTTGCGAATACTCTTTCTATACTTACCCTTAATCTCTTAGCACAAACTTCTCATTGATACATGGAAGAATATCAGAAAATCAAATTCTTACTTACTCTAACACCCCAAACCCGGCCTAAACATTACGACCGGATCTGGCATGTCACATAAAAGGGTTGTTTAAAAACTGCGCGTTTGTTAAAAATTTCGAGTTTAAATATTTATTTGCTTGATATCCTTTTGTTAACATTTTGGAAAACGGTTATTAAGGGTTTAGGACATTCCCGTATTGAACATTTGATAACAATAGGCAGCAATCATATTAAAAGCTAAACCAGATAAAATACCAAAAATATAGTTAAAGCGGCCTTATTACAACTTAAAATCCCGAATTAAAAATAAGTTGAAATAAGAGAACAAGTTTACGAGAAAATAATGTATGGCCTTCAAGAGTCCGCCTCAGCTCCCAAATCCGTGATCTAACGATTACCTGCAAAATTATCTAAGGGGTGAGTCATCGAGACTCAGTGTGTAAATCTCCATCCAAAGTATGTTAAGCTCATGCACAGATCAATGTGCAAATATGCATGTCATGCAACCCATCCATCCTATCCATCTGAAACTCCCAAATCTACCCCGTGTGGTCAAAACCACTGGTGGTCAAAACCACTGGTGACCGTAGTCACAAATAATATCGGTGTGGTCAAAACCACTGGTGATCGTAGTCACAATAATATGTGTGGGGCCAACCCACAATGTGGTCAAAACCACTGATGACAATCTCGTATATCGATATGTGGGGCCAACCCACTGTGGTACCAAACCATTGGGACGAGTCACAAAGATAGCAATATGTGGTCAAAACCACTTGTGACCGTAGTCACAAATAAAATCGGTGTGGTCAAAACCACTGGTGGTCAAAACCACTGAGACTTAGTCACAAAAATAATATAGAAAGCGAGGCCAACCCACTGTGTGGTCAAAACCACTGATGACAGTCTAGAATCATATCTTCCCCCTCCTCTCATCATACCCATGCAATATGACATAATAATTCGTATGTAGTATGACATGTATGCAAATCATATATCACAGATAACGTATGAAATGAATTACCATCATAATCAAAATAACAAATACGACATAATCAAGCCAATCAACCTCTAAGGGTATAACAGTAATTTACCTTCTAGGGGTATTTTGGTAATTTACCCACTAAGGGTATTTCAGTAATTTCGTACCTGAAATGGCCTTTCCGAAGGCCCAATGTCGCCCTGAGCGACTCGACTACCAATTCTATCTTTACCGGACTATTGGGCCTAAAACCCGATTTCGACCCATTCGGGCCCACACGCTCGTGTGGCCCACCTAACATAAATCTAGCCACGTATATAAGTTCTACCTAGTCTAGTTCACTATATACTATACCATCATACATTTTGCTCAATTGGGCCCACGGGCCCAAGCAGTCCCAACCCACAAGAATACTACTGATGGCCTTAACTATCGCGTCAAAGCCCTACACGTGCGCTCGCACGCTCGTGTGGCTACTATTGCCGTGACCGGCACTTCGGCATTTGCCGCTCTACAACTAGAGTAGAGAGAGTTATACACCTGATAGGAATCTGAAGCTGCTAAACCGCGCTCCGAGCACTCCTTTGCCCAACGCCAACCAGGTATGATAACTCTCCTCCTAGAATGCTCTTTACATATCTAGCTCTTCACCTTCCTTCTTTGTATCTTTCCGATGTGGGATCCCTTCGTCAGTAGAGTTTAAATTCAACTGAAACTCTTGCCGTCCAATCCGAAAAATAAATACTCCCTTGCTTCTCATGAGATTCGAACCCAGGCTCCCTTGCAACATAATCCACGTCGCTAACCACTTGGCCACAAGCTCCTCTTGTGCCTTAAACCATGCGCAACTAAATATAAACTATGGCCCAAATTCTAAGATCCAAGTAAAAGAAACTAAAATGCAAAAGCCAAGACTTGAACCTTGGACCTCCTTCCTTCCTTGTGGCATCACCCCCTTGTCTCTTATGTGGCGTCACTTTGCCACTACACACACACTCCACTTGTGTCATTTTCCTCCACTTTTTATTCTTAAGGCCTACCTGCCAACTTCCAGGGTTTTTTTGCCTAAAACCAAAATTTCCCTAAAGCTAATGTTCGATCCCGGGACTTCATAGAAGCCCTTTAACCTTCCAAAATCACTTATCTAATAAGTCCAACTTGTACTAAAGCCGATCTCCTGTTCTCCCAAAAATTTTTAACGCTACTACTCCTAAGGCCCATTGGGCCCAATCCTACTAGGCCCAACTTCAGGATGTTACAAATCTACCCTCCTTAAAGAAATTTCGTCCTCGAAATTTCAACCTAACTAACAGTCACACCTCCTAACCCACCACACTACGCTCTTGCTGCGCACTCTGATCTTAATAAAACTAATATACTTTCTAACTAAATCTTGGAACCCCTTCACATAACATCGAAGAAAACAAATATTTTTCACACATACATACAATTCCTATATTCAAGCATCACATCCACACATCGCAGAATAAATACAATCATTCAGCATACACTAGAATATAGTAAAAAGGAAACTTACGATTTGGTGCCGGAGACTCTGGTGCCATACTTCCAGAAAAGATATATATATTTTTCTAAACCATCCTTTGAAAACATTTTTGAACCCAAACCCATAGCCGAGTTTTTAAACCTAGGCTCTGACACCATAATTGTAACACCCCCTTGTCTCTCATGTGGCGTCACTTTGCCACTACACCACACACTCCACTTGTGTCATTTTCCTCCACTTTTTATTCTTAAGGCCTACCTGCCAACTTCCAGGGTTTTTTTCGCCTAAAACCAAAATTTCCCCAAAGCTAATGTTCGATCCCGGGACTTCATAGAAGCCCTCTAACCTTCCAAAATCACTTATCTAATAAGTCCAACTTGTACTAAAGCCAATCTCCTGTTCTCCCAAAAATTTTAAAAGCTACTACTCCTAAGGCCTATTGGGCCCAATCCTACTAGGCCCAACTTCGGGATGTTACACTTACTCTTGTGGCAGTTACTATACACCGATATGTATATGCCAAAATAATCAGTTGGGCAAACAACACTACACCATACAGACTATTTACTGCTATACGACGAAACTTTGGTCCTGCTAAATCTGGGGTGTTAAATGGAACCACTGTAGTATAAATAAGGAGACTTTCATTAATCATTCACTCATCCCTCACTTACCATCTCTTCTCCCATTTTCTCTTCTTTCACTTCCCATTTGAGAGAGCAACATAAGAGTTGTAAGGAGTATTTAAGAAGTTCTTTTGAGCAGGAAAAATTTGGCATCTTTAAGACAGTTGTGTGAAGGAGCAAGTAGAAGAAAGGAGGAAAATCAATATAAGTTGTGCAATGGAGAAACACTAGATTTGGTCTTCTAGTTTATGATCCTTAATTCTTTTTTTTTTCTAAATTTATGAACATAATTGCTAAATATATTTCTACTTTAGATTTAATTAAAATGAATTAAATTTTTTTTTATCTTAGATTGATTACATTCTTTTACCTTAGTTTATTAAAATTTTGTTAATGATGTTATGTGCCTTGGTTTCTTATTCATTCAGATAAAATCATGAACATGTTATTCGTGCATTATAAATGTAAGGATGCAATTGAATGTATTATTTAATTAGAACCCGATTGTAATTCATTGGCATAATATCTGAATGGTGCATGTTTGATCTTTTTATGATAAAATTAGGTTAAATTAATAATAATATCGAAAGAACTTTATTACCAGCATAACCTTAGGATTAATGTGAATAAATTATTTTAGTATAGAAATATTACTATTACCTTACATAATCTCATGTCTACTTTTAAAATTTTACTAAGTTGATTAAACATAGACATATGCTAGAATAACTTAATGATTGATTAAGTGTGACTTCATGGGTTAATAAATAGCCGAGTTGACATGGAATCTTTCTAATATTATTAGCATTGTTTGAGAAATTCTAAGTTAAAGAAGACAATTAATCTAACTCTTTTATGCCATAGTAATAAAACTTTTTAATTATTGCTTATTACTTTATGTTTACACTTGGAATTCATTTTTAGCATACTTAGATAATTTTTATTCAAGTTAATTAGTAAATTCAATCTTGTAACGCCCTCCACCAGATCCGATTCACCGGATCCGTATCATGGTTGTTACATTTCCATTACAAACTTTTACTTAAGTTACTCGTACAAATTTTCATTAAACTTTACATCTTATTAAGCAATACTATGCCAACTAACTTACAACTTAGTGTTCCGTAGATAATTACAATCATTGTGGTAGGCTTTACAATTACGAGGGTCTATGAGTGAATAACATTACCTAATTATATTACTCTATTTATTTTCACCCTTAAGAGATATTATTGGCTACAATGACTTATAAATGATCCCATGACTTAATCTTCTTATTCCTATTAGTCTTGATCACGCCCACTCAAGCTCACTCTGTACGCATAATAGACTACCTTGCCACTCAATTGGTGTAGCCTAGGCATTGTTTGCCTGGTGCAATCTCAATCAGCTTACCTATGACATAAAACACAGAGGTAAGTTCAGGAGACTTAGAAAGTTAAACCCCATTTACCTTTATCATGTCTATACACACATCTGGTAACTTCATTCGTCATCTTATTGTTCTTAGTTCATCATTTAGACTCTGCTGAGTACTTCACTAGACTCTCATTCTTTATACCATAGTCGTTACGCCTTACTTTCCACCCTTTGGTCCTTAAATTACATTCTACATTAGGCCTTTCTGTGATTCCTTATCCATTCCCATATTGTCCTAGCCTTCATTCAGATTTTTCTTTTTATGCCCTTTTTTTTATACTTTGAATTCGCCGCACACTCTAGCACGTTACAACTTCTCTTGTTCTTGCTGCACACTCTGGTGCATTACAACTACATAGGCTTCCTTTTCAAAGATTTCCCCAAGGGTGTCTATTTTTAGAGATTTCCACGAAGGTGTCCTTTTTCAAATATTGCAATGAAAGTGTTATTTATTGATGTTTTAGGCGATAGGGATTTGCCTAAACTCACATTTCATGAGGTTTTACCTTCATCGTCTTGGGACACATAAAAAACCCTGTTTAGGTAATAACCAACCTTTACGTCTTCCCATATGATGTCGTAGCCCAACTATGGTCTTACACGATATGGTCATTTGTATTGTGGTGCCATGGTGATAACTCTTAAAAAAAGTTATATTGCAGCCTTTAAACTTGGATAATTGTTTGTAGTTAAGTAGATCTATTTGCATTTTAGGATATTATATTAGTATTTTTAGAACATTGCATCATGGAGCTTGGATTGTGTTTAAATGTTATTACGTTACTTTTACTTGTAGGTGAAAAGGATTTGTTTGTGTTTGAATGGCATGTGTAAAATGAGGAAAAGAAATGAAGGAGTGAAGTTTTTTCATGGAAAATGGTTGGGTGGATTGCCAACATTAATGCCATGGCAATTCCAGGAAGACACCAAGTCATCACTGAATTCGTGCCACTTTTAGCTAGCTATACTTAGACCAGAAAGATCTACCTGAAAAAAAGGTAGGAAAATTTGTGCTGAGAGGGGGATCTACCTTATAAAAAGTGAGAAAGGTCTAAAAAATAAGAGGGGAGAGAAAAGAAGCCTTTCTCAGAGGAAGAATCTTGATGCAAAAATAGAGGGTAACAGTAACAGCTGAAAAGTAGAGCAGTACGCAAGGAAGAAGATGAAGGTAGTCAACTAGGTCTTTGCGAAACATTGCAATGCTGCAATTAAGGGTTAGATCAATGAAAGTGTGCTTGCTAAAGTTCTTCCTTATTTTCTTATACATTGCTTCTCTTTGTGATTAAATGTTTATGATGTTGAATCGTATTTCGAATTTGGATTTGATTAATCAACTCTTGAGCTAAATTTCATTGGGTTGGTTTACTGGATGATACTGTAATTTTCTATTAATGTTGAAGCTTTGGTCTGATCTATTTTACTATTTCATTCCATTTTTTCTTCTTGAATTGCATGCGCGCAGACTCTAAACATAGATGAATGTTTAGTATGCTTATAAACATAATCTAATTTTGAAAAGGTTAGGCTAGTTGGACTAAAATTGAATGATACAAGTGGTTGTTCGACAGAATACCCATAGCAGTTTCTAGACATAGATTATTGTTTGTACAGAACGAAGAGAAATCAGTGTTGGGAATCACATGTAAGGCCTATAGACATATATCACTTTAAGTGGGGTAACCTGAGGTCTTACTCTCGAAAGAAGCAGACTATCTTAGATCCATTTTGAGCGGTAAAATTGTTAAGAGTTTGCTGAGGCATTTTTGGTTTATAAGGGTAGATTCTTAGTAATCCCAACCTTCCCATTCAACATATTTGATCCTCTTATTCTTACCCTGATAACTTTGTAATCATATTTTTTTTATATATTTGTTTGTTACATTTTGCATACATCAACATCATTTTAATTATCATTACATTTCTATAATTGTTTTGCCATAGCATAATTCATACACTTTTTAGCAGTAACGTAACCAAATTAATCCTAATCGATCCCTATGGAGACAATCTTACTTATCATTATATTACTTGATTCGACGTGTATACTTGCACACTTTGCATACTATATTTAGACATGACAAGTTTTTGGCTCCGTTTCTGGGGATTGGCAATTTAGTGAATTTTTTTTGTTATTTTATTTAGTCCCATTAGTTTTATTTAACTTAGTTGTATTTAATTCCTATAGGATTTCCATCAGTGCATGATAAGAGGCATTCCTGCTAACAAATAATAATCTCTTGACCCATAGATCGAGAGAACTTTACGAAGAAAGAGAAGATAATTGCGAGATATAGTTAGGATTAAAAATGATCCAAGTATAGAAGATCTATTGCATCTGAACAGCCAATATGTTGACATGCCTATTCCTCGTGTGATAGATGACTGAGGCAGGCCCATTCGTGAGCATGTAGTACCAATTATGGATTACTTGAACCTAGTGATAGTCAGAGGACCTATTCAAGCTCTGCATTTTGATTTGAAATTGGTAATGTTTAAGATGTTGCAAACGGTAGGATAGTTGAGTGGGTTGCCTACTGAAGATCCACAACTGCATTTAAGATATTTCCTAGAAGTCTATGACTCGTTCAGGCAACAAGGTGTTCCTGAAGATGCCCTGCAACTTAAATTGTTTCCATATTGATTGAAAGATCGTGCCAGAGCATGGTTGAATGCTTTGTTGTCAAGGAGTATTGCCAAGTGATACTGAGAATGCGAGATCATAAGGGAAGGAGAATTACAAGGCCATCACTCTCAGAAGTGGTACTCAGCTGAATGAAGTTGTTAGAGATGCCACTGAAAAAGAGGAAGATTCAAGTCTCAATCGAGGAAAGATCACAAAACCATTTGAAAAGCAACCTACAAATGAACACCAAACAAAAGAATGTTACAGTAGAATCAAATCATATGGTCAAACTGAATGCCACAGCAAAACAATATCAGTAGTTTGAAGGACGGCCACTGCCACCTTTTCCTCAGGGATTCCAAAATTCCAAGCAAGATTTTCAGTTCAAGAGATTTTTTAATGTCCTGAAGGAATTCCATATCAACATACAGTTGGTGGAAGCTTTGGATCAAATGCCTAATTATGTAAAATTCATGAAGGATATATTGTCATGATTGGGGGAATTTGAAACTGTTGCTCTCACTGAAGGGTGTACAACAATGTTGATGAATAAATTGCCCCTAAAGTTGAAAGACCCAAGAAGTTTTACTATCCCTTGTTCAATTGGAAATCATTATGTTGGTAAGACAATATGTGATTTAGGAGCAACTATAAATTTAATTCCTATGTCTACCTTTAAGAAGCTGGGAATTAGGAAGGCAAAACCTACCATAGTCACGCTACAGCTAGCTAATCGATCTTACGCACATCTGGAAGGTAAAATTGAAGATGTATTGGAAATAGTAGATAAATTTACTTTTCCAACCGATTTTATTATTTTAGAATGTAAGGCTGACAAAGATGTGCCAATTATTCTTGGAAGACCTTTTCTTGCTACAGGTAGAATGTTAATTGATGTGTAAAAGTGAGTTAACAATGAGGGTAAATTATCAGCAAATTACTTTCAATGTATTCAATGCCTTGAAATGTGACAATGAAAATGAAGAGTGTCACTCCAGTTGGTTGATCAAAAAATTAGTGGAGGAGGAGATTGCCAAATTTTGTCATAGTAATTTTGATGATAATGAAGATCTATCTAAGCTAAGTGAAGCAGAAACACTTGTAAAACTCAGTGAAATCATGGAGACCAAGCGATTGATGGATAGACCAGGGAAGAAGTTTGAATCCTTGGATTTATCAGATTGTTCTTTTAAACCTCCTAAACTTTCTATAGAGGAACCTCCCACACTAGAGTTAAAGCCTTTGCTGTTGCATTCAAAGTATGCCTACTTAGGAGACAACAACACTCGGCCAGTAGTTATATCTGCAGAATTGAAACCTGATCAAGAGGTCAAGTTGCTAGATGTTCTGAGGAGATTTAAGAAGGCATTAAGATGGAAAATTGTTGACATCGAGGGAATCATCCCTGCTATCGGCATGCATAAGATTTTGTTGGAAGATTGCCATAACAATTGTATCGAACAGCAGAGAAGGTTGAACCTAATCATGAAGGAAGTTGTAAAGAAGGAGGTCCTCAAGTGGCTCGACTGTTGAATTATATAACCTATTTCAGATAGTTCGTGGGTGAGCCTTGTACAATGTGTACCCAAGAATGAGAGGTCACAATAGTTAGCAATGATAACATTGAGCTCATACCAACTTGTACTGTCATGGGATGGAGAGTATGCATGGACTATCGCAAGCTTAACAAGGCAACTAGGAAGGAACATTTTCCCTTGTTGTTCATCGATCAAATGTTGGATAGATTAGCGGGGAAAACCTTCTATTATTTCTTGGATGGCTTTTCAATGTATAACTAGATTGCCATAGCTTCCAGTGACCAAGAGAAGACCACTTTCACATGTCCATATGGAACTTTCTTATTTAGACGAATGCCATTTCGGTTGTGTAATGCCCTAACAATATTTTAGAGTTGCACGATGGCGATATTCTCGTACATGGTGGGAAACTTTCAGGAAGTTTTCATGGACAATTTCGATGTGTTTGGCAGTACCTTCGGTAGCTGATTGAAGAATTTAAAATTGGTTCTTTGTCGTTGTGAAAAAACTAATCTTGTTTTAACTTGGGAAAAATGCCACTTCATGGTTCATGAAGGCATTGTTCTGGGACATAAAATATCACAGCAAGGGATTTCAATGGACAAAGCCAAAATTGAGGTGATCAAAAAATGTCGCCTCCTACCATTATTAAAGGTATCAGAAGTTTCTTAGGCCATGCGGGATTTTATAGAAGATTTATTAAGGATTTCTCGAAGATATCCAAACCCTTTTTATGCTTTGTTAGAGCATAATAGACCCTTCAATTTTGATGAACCCTGCTTGCGAGCATTTGAAGAATTGAAGCAACTAGTGACAACACCAATTATAATACCATCGGAGTGGACACTGCCATTTGAACTTGTGTGACGCCAACGACTTTGCTATAGGTGCAGTGTTGGGGCAAAGGAAAAAAAATAGCTCATGCTATATATTACACAAGTAGGACCATGACAGACATGCAGCTTGTAATGCCCCGAATTTTGGGCCTAGAAGAAATAGGTTTTGAATAAGGGAACAATTAGGAGACTGCACATAAATATTTAGTTGTGCAAGAAAGTGACATAAATGAATGTCTGCTTTAGTGGTTAAGTGATTTAGGAGTGTTTGGAAGTGTCTGAGAAGTCAGGGGTTCAAGCCTTTGCTTAGGCAAATTTTTTATTTTAAGTGAATAAAATCATTGGATCTAGATAGTAGGTTCTTAAATTATTGTGGGTAAAATATGATACAAAGGAGTTGTTGGTCTAGCGGTAAGGGGCGTGTGGAGTGTACATAGGGTCTAAGGTTCGAGTGGTGGTGTATCAAAAAGGGAGTATTTATTTTGCTGCCTAATTCGTGTGGGTGGTAGAGTTGGATTGAAATACTGCTGAATGGAGTTTGAACTGGTCATAGAGAGAGTTTAGGAGGGATATTTGGAGAGATTTGAGGAGGGATTTTAGGAGGAAATCATGGGATGAGGGGAGAGGTAGAGGTGTGCCGAATTTGGACTCTGAGGCACTCAAGGATTCGGCTAGAGAGGGGTCCCTCATTTCGGTTCTGTGATTGTTTTTCCCTCTGGCAAAAACCTCTTCTCCCATTTTTGCTTTTTCTTTCTTTCCCTTTTGTCGAAACCCTCTCCTCCCCTAAACTGTTACCTTTTTCTTCCTTTCTGCGGCCACACTCTTCTAGTTCTCTGCCGATTTGGACTGCTTCTTCTAACACCCTGCTTGTGTTGGCTGAACATCCCCTTCCTTTTCTTCTCATCTTCCCTTTTCTCCTTTTTTCTTGCTTTTGGCTAAATACACTCTCTTCCTCTACCCTCACTGTGCCGGCTTTTTCTTTGATCTCTGCCGATTTAGCGTTCATTGCTAGTCTACAGTTTGGTACTTTAGGTAAGTTGATACTCGTTTTGAGCTTAAATTATGCTTATAGATATTTGTTAATAAGGGGTACGATTGGATTGCAGGTAATATTTCCAAGTTCTAGTGATCATCGTTTTCCATTGAGTAAAGTGTGTAGGGATTCGATTGTCAATCAAAGTAAGCGCCCAGCGATTATGTGGTTATGTATATTGATTTGCGATCTTGTTGTATTCGATTAAGTAAATGTTTAAAGGATTAATTGGGAAGTGTTGATCAAGTGTAGGTTTCAAAGGTGTGGGCAGTTTTCTCAACAAAGAGAAAAAGGTGTGTAAACACTGCCTAAAGCGTGAATCGACAAAAGCCGAAAAATATGATCGTTGGCACTACACGAGCGTGCGCTCGCCCGTGTGGTAACCGGAACACATAAATTGTGGGCATCCGACTGTTGAGGCCACCATGAGCGATCTCATGGTCTTGGGGCGTCTTGGGCCCTGTTGGGCCGAAATGGGCTGTGTGGGCCCAACGAGCTTGTGGGCCCTACACGGGTAAACCACACGAACGTGTGGAGATTATTGGGCCAAACTGTACAATTTTCATGACCGAGACCAATTTTTGGCTATGTGGGCCACACGAGCGTGTGGACACATGGGCCTGCATTATGGGCCTTGGGCCCATTTTTATTGTTTGATTGTTGTGGTTGCACTGGTCGCCCGAGCCTACTGTGAACCTACTGATGGGTCGGTAAGTATACATAGACCCCAAAACTGATACAAAATGACTGAAATATCCCCATAGGGTAAAATGACTGAAATACCCTATAGGGTAAAAGGACCAAAATACCCCCATAGGGTAAAATGACCGAAATACCCCCAGAAGGTAAAACGACCAAAATCCTCCACAGGGTAAAATGACTGAAATACCCCCACAGGGTAAAATGATCGAAATCCTCCACAGGGTAAAATGACCGAAATACCCCCACAGGGTAAAATGACCGAAATACCCCTACAAGGTAAAATGTCTGAAATACCCCCACAGGGGAAAATGACCGAAATACCCCATAGGGTAAAATGACTGTCATACCCCTAGGAGATGAAATGACTGTTAGGGCCTTATGTTATGTTTGACTGATTTGCTTTATGATATGTATGACTATGATTGAGCATGACATTTTGCATACACGTATGATATAATGTCATGACATATTTCATGGGGTTGGGTTGTTATATTTGGAGGGAGTGTACTATACTGATAAGGTTGCACGGGTCGCCCAAGACGACTGTGGACCTATTGATGGCTATATGCCGTTTATTTTACTAGCAGCTTTTCTGCAATATTGTTTAGTGCCGCAACTAGTACTAATCTTGGTGTGTCTGGCTGGGTGGGTCGATTTTATCCCCACATGGTGTGTTTGGTGGGACGGAGTGGTGTGTAAAGGCTGGATTGGATAGGATTTTTTACTGCATATCTGCACTGATTAATGATACTGTAATGTTACTACATCGATTAATGATATTACATATTGTTCACTGTATGACTGATATTTGTTACTGTTATGGGCCAAGACCCCACTAACACTATTACTGAAATTGGGCAAAGGCCCTACTGATTACTGATGGGCTCAAGCCCAATCGTTTACTGTTACAGGAAAGGGCTTAGTCCCATACTGAATTGGACTATTATTGTAACGGGCTCAGGGCCAAACTGCATTTATCTACTGTTTAATTGACTCTTTGCTTCTTAGGGGATTACACACTGAGTTTTCATAAACTCACCCCTTTGTTTAGCTGTACAGGTAATCCCTAGTCGTAGGCGGGTCGGTGCTGCGAGGGACTCGATGATAGCCACACAACCGCATCAGCTTTCGTTTTTAGCTTTTGATTTATAAGTAACTGAATTTGGGTATTTTTATGTAATAAGGCCTCTTTAAAGTTACAAACTTCAAATTGGGGTTCTTATTTATTTAGTTTGATATAAACTACTAGTTGTAGAAAAATACGGATTTTCAAAAAGTAACTATTTTCAAAAGGCAACATTTCCTAAAAAAATCTTCCGCAATAAATAAGATTTTGAAAATTAGTAATGCTTTAAAAGTGATCAGCTTTTAATGATACGCGCTTTGGAAATTAACAACCCGTTTTGGAATCATCGTTTAATAACAAAATGATTAATCGATTTTAAGGATTTTATGACAGCAAGTTTTATCAATGTGGATTGAAGTTGTAGCTGTCCCTACTAATGATGCCAAATCAGTGATGAAGTTCTTGCACAAAAATATCTTCACAAGATTTGGTACACCTCGCGCACTTATCAGTGATAAAGGCTCTTATTTTGATTGCAAAGTCATTGCTAATTCCTTGCCTATGTATGGGATGGAACATAAGATTGCCACGGTATATCATCCCCAAGAAAATGGACAAGCTAAAGTTTATAATAGAGAAATTAAGTAGATTTTAGAGGAAGTGGTGAACCCATCTCGCAAGGATTGGTCATCCAAACTGGATGAAGCTTTGTGGACTTATTGTACTACATTCAAAACATCATTAGGAATGTCACCTTTTAAGCTAGTTTGTGGGAAGCCTTGTCATCTACCCATCGAGCTAGAACATAAAGCATTTTTAGCTATTAAGAAGCTCAACAAGGGTTAGATCACTGCTGGACATAAATGACTATTTGAGCTGAATGAAATGGATGAATTCTGAGCTCTGGCATACGAGAATGCTCAACTGCATAAAGAAAATACCAAGCATGACATGAAAAAAGGATTATGCCACGTCAATTTGAACCCAGATAGTAGGTCTTCATATTCAACTCTAGGATCAAATTATTTCCAGGCAAATTAAAATCTAGCTGGGCAGGACCTTTTGAAGTAGGCCACGTATATCCTCATGGAGCTATGAATATTAAAGATGTTAAGACTGGGCTCATGTTGAAAATCAATCGGCAACACTTGAAGCATTACTGGGGTACTCTTCTGACTCGAGATAAATAGTCCATTGATCTCCGAGATGCTTAACTTCAACGTCTCAGTGATTTCTTTTTGTTTTCAGTTTTGCCAATTTTTAATTTCTCTTAGCTATTTCATTTACTTGGTTTAATAAATTTTATTTTGTATTGCAAGTATTTGTGTTTTTTATAGTAATAGAGGATTCGGGCCCTACTTTGCTCTTTGGCCTATTGATAGTTGTTTCCAAAATATTTGGTCTTCTAAACATTTTTTCCCTTTTCCCTCTAATTTCAATCACATCATAATTAGGCCATCATTACCGCTTCCACTCACCCATGTCACCCCATTACTTTGCCGCTGTATTATTTTTCTTTTACCCTATTTGTTTCATCTTCTTTTAAAATTAACCTAAGTTTTCTTTTCTCCAAACTAACTTATATTTCTTTTACTCCTGCAAGTTTTCACCTTTTCCGTCTACCATTTGCTCTACCTTCTCCTAATGGCCAAATGTTTTACTCCGCAGCCATCTGCTCCACCACCACTCACCTTTTCAACCAAGCAATGAAAGATCGATACATACACAATATCCCCAAGCATACTTTTTGCTTGGAAAAAGACTTAATTTTTCAATACAAGCCCTTTATGGGATATGATGAGTCTATTTCTTCTGTGGTAGAACAACATGGATGTCAGATTTTCTGTTTGCATATAGAGGTTTTTTTGACAAGGGTGGTTCGTGAGTTCTAAGCTCATCATACTTCTCCTAATAATGCTTTTATTTATGTACAAGGAGCATTAGTTCTCTTTGATGAATATTCCATCAATGCTTAGTGTGACCTATCTGATGTTCAAGATGAACACACTGACTTTGCCACTACATACACTATGGATGGTTTGAATCAAGTTCTTCAAGACCTGTGTGTAGTAGGTACTAATTGGATGGTGTCAAGACATGGTTGCTACACCATGGAGAAGGCCTCTTTGAAACCCAATTGTAAGGTTCGGTACCACTTTCTTAAAACACGCCTAATTCCTTCCACTCATAACTCCACGATTTCTAAGGAGCGGATGTTGTTACTCTATTCCATCGTAAAAGGAAGGAAGATAAATGTGGGAAAAATAATATTCAAATAAGTCCACCGATGCGCCTAGAAGAATGCAAGGAGCCTTAATTTGCCCTCTCAATGTTAATTTTCCCTGTCATGTTGAGATGAAGAGGTCCCTACAAAAGAATTTCTCCAAGCCTATGCCCGCATTTCCTAGCTTCCCTAAGGAATTGCACTCAGATGTATACGAAAAGGAAGGTGAAGCAGAGGTTGGTGAGACAAACCTTGCACCTACACACCCAGTCATTGAAGGACAAGAAGCACAAGAACCTATAGAGGATTCCAAGACTGAATCAGTTGGTAATACATCTAATAATGACAAAGACAAAGAAGCTAACCACATTTTTTCACCACATGTGGATGGCACTGCAGCTGTCCTACCTCCATCAACTAAACAAGTGAAAGAGCAAGACTGTGAGGTCAACAGGATAATTGATGACGTCACCAAATCTAATGATACAGAGGATGATATGTCAATCTATTCATTGAAATGTAAGCTGCGTTACAAGCATGTTGCAAACAAATCCACTCACTCCAGTTAAAGTAAAAAAAAATCACTTCAAGCATTCAATTTTTTATGCCATTTTTTCTCCTTTCATTCCATCATGCATTCATTATTTTTTTCATATCATTTTCTGTATATATTTGTTTTTCCATTATTGATTATTCTTTGTTCATGCATTAGGGGCAATGTATGCCTTAGGTTTGGTGGTGTGTTGTGCATATAGGATGCACTAGATATTTAGTTAAGTATGTTCATGTTAGTATTTTTTATCATTTTGTTATTCATTTTGCCACAACATACCTAAATGCGAAAGATTGTTATACTGTGATTGGTATATTTTTACTTATGATGTTCGATGAAGAGATTAATTCTTCACTAAACCTAGAAAATTATGACAGTGAAGTGAGTTTAGCTTAGGATAGTTGCTCGGAAATTGACCCCTAAAAGTAGAATTCCTAATTCCAATTTCCATTAGTCTATAATAAATTTCTTTTAATAAACTTAGGGATTCTTGAAGCTAGGTTCAGTGAAATGGCAATGCTTAATAATGAATGGCATGGAAAAACTAAAGAAAAATAAAAAATAAAAAATTAAAGAAATGCCTTGAAAGACTCCAATGCTTTAAAATTTTGACAGGTCAGCAATACTTTGTTTTCTCCATTGTGTTGCTGATTATAAAAATAAGTTTAAGTAAGAGTGTGCTAAAAAAAGGGTGAAGAAAGTAATTTAACTCCACTGTAGTAACAGGCTGAGTAGCTAAAGAGGTAGTTGTTTGCTTCATATATCTTCTAAGTCAAAAGCCTTAGCTTCATGAGTGAGTTCCATTCAACTTGTGACATGATAGAACACTTGGCAGTTTAGTGTATGCTCCACTGAGATTGTCAAGTAAAGAAACCATGTGACAAAATGAATCCTTAAGTAAAATTATATGTAATTGAGTTTGTGCAAGGCCAGATTTTAAAAGGAAATTGAGTTTAGATGAAAAAAAACTACGTACATTAGGAGATACTTGCTATAGGTGGAATTGCATGAGTAATTAGAATTTTTTTTAGGGAAATATTTTATGTGTTACTTTTGCTAAACATGCTTCTGAAACTTGAGCAAATTTTTAGAAATAGAAGATTGCTGAGAACTGAAGTACAAAATATGCTCTACATGGTTTGGCATTATGATTGTAGTAGAAAGAACATATGTTTTCTCCCTACTTATTGTTTAAATTATTCCCATTTAGTTACCCTTAGCATATATTTTAGCATGTTCAGTTTAGTAAATTGCATTTTATAACTCAGTGAATCCTAGCCTATTTTATCTTTAATTTTTGCTATCTTTCTGCATTAATGTCGCTACATGAGTTAAATCCAGATTGCATCCGAAATTGTAGTCACAGTTGACAAATATCTGCAATGTCACTGCACGAGTTACTTCCAGATGGCGTTTAGAATTGCCGCCTTAACTAACAGTTGTCTGATAAGAGCCAACCATGAGTGAGCTGTCCAGTCCGTTGTAACTACCTTGTACGAACAAGGAAAGAAGAATCCTGAGGGAAGGACACATGTACTGTTGAGGAAAACATAAAAGGATAACGTGAGAAGAACGGAAGGGGAGGAATTTTTAGTGGACCACGATTCTCTTACCCTATTTTGAAGCTTACGGCTATGGCAGCTTGAGTTTCTCTTGGGTGAGCCAACATGAAGACTGATGCAGATCCACTCTTGACGAGGATATCTAAGAGTAGAACAAGGGGGAATGGGTAGATTCAATCGAGTAGCCAAGGAATAGTATTTTCCATTCGATTCTTACTCATTTCTTGAAAACGCTAGTGATTACTCTATGCTTTCTACTGTATGGAAGTTCAATGAATGCTTTGTTGAATGTTATCTTATTAAATCTTATTTTTGTTGTTTAATCTTGGGGGTTTGAATGTTCTAAACACGGAAGTGTTATTGCAGTCACTAACAATAGAAGATGCAGTGACAGTTTGAGCTAATAAGCTTTTTAGGAGAAGTTGAGTAAGGACTAAAGGAGTTTAGGAGAAGGTGAGGTTAATGTGCATGGTAAGTCTCAAATTAAACCAAAGAGTGGCATTTGGTAAGATATACATTAATTTTATTGCGTCAACAATCACCTATCTTTTATACCTTGTGAACACTTAGTATTCTGCTGAAGATTCATGTTGGGTGTCCCAGTTTATCATCATCATATTTTATTTCATTGTTTTCAAGATATTGCTCTGACAACTATCCTTACAATTTATCTCATTTCTATCTAGCTATTGCATCGACATTAATAGACAAAAGAAAACCATCCCTGTGGGATTGTTATCCGACAGACTCACATCTGTCTACTGTACTTGCATTGACAGTGTACGCTTGCACATTATTATTGTGATGTTATCAGTCGATCAAGTTTTTGGCGTCGTTGCCTTGGATGGCGTTTGTTTGATGTTTATTTTTTCCCTTATGTGTCTTTGTACTTTGATTTCCTTATATAATATTTAGTATTCACTAACTTATTTTCTCTTTGTTGCTATTTTTCAATTTCATCTTAGGTGTTTTATGACCTAAAGCAATTCGGATTTTCTTGCCCACATTGATCCAGAAATTAAAAGAACTATTGGGAGAAGACTTCGAGAACAAAGAAATATGGATTTACTAGGAGACAATGCAGCTATACCCCCGATACAATAGTAAAATGATTATAATCCACTGTTCCCACAAAATTCTTACATCTGCAATAGAACCATACGAGATTGTGTAGTACTTATTCCAGATGATCTAGAACCAGGAGTTGTTAGACCAGCAATTCAAGCTGGGAACTTTGAACTTAAGCTAGCGATGTTTCAAATGCTGAACCACAATGGCCAATATGCTAGACTGCCAGATGAAGATGCGAGAGAACATCTTAAATCCTTTTTATTGATCTGTGCTTCCTTTAGTCAACAAGGCATTCCTGATGTTGCCTTAAGGATGCAATTATTTCCCTATTCCTTACAAGTGAGAGCCCGCACTTGGTTTCTTGGGCTACATACTGGATCAATCACTTCTTGGAATGCTCTCACCACGCATTTTGTGTCGCAATTTAACCTACTGACAATGAAGGCTCGTCTTCGAAACAATATTAATGCTTACCATTAGCTAGATGATGAAAATATTCACACCACATGGGAACATTATAAGTCTTTGGTTCGATGTTGTCCCATGCACGACATTCAACCAGAAACCCAAATTGATGTTTTTTATAATGGTTTGACTTCACATACAAGGAATCTTGTCATTGCATCAGCCAATGGATTGTTGTTGGATTGTACTTACAATAATGCTGTGAGAATTCTTGAGAGAATTGCTCAAAATGTTTACCAATTTCCCATCTCTATAGCTACACAAGCAAAGACTACTCCAGGAGTTATTGAATTGGATGCAATATCCGTGCTAAGTGCCCAAGTCTCTTCGCTCACAAACATGATTAAAAATATCTAAGGGACGAGTGACATTGCACCTATATAGGTTGCTCAAGAATTTGATATTCCTACCTTTTGCTACGAAATTTGTGGTGACAACCATATTTATGAAGATTGTCCACAACATGTAGAAAATGCATGTTATGTTAGTAATATTCACAATAATTCTTATGGCAACTTTTCCAACAACTTTGCACCCAACCAACGGTTTTGGGGAACTCAGAATGTTGGACAAAATGCTGCGACATTCAGATATGGGAATGCATCTACTCAGGGAAATTATAATCCATGACAAGGGAATTATACTAAACAACAGCTGAACTATTGTAACAGCCCGATTTTAGGCCTAGTCGGAACAGTGGTTTCGAGACCACAAATTCAACATAAGAAATTTTATTTTTATTATATTTTTATGGTCTACAATTTTACGGAACAATTTCTTGAAGATTTTGTTTGAAAATTTTGATGTTTGGGCACTCAATTTAGTCAAAAGGACTAAACTATAAAAAGTGCAAAACTTGAGTTCTAGAAGCTAGAGGTGTCAAATTGCTATGAAAATTTATATTGGAGGTCCTTAAATGGTAATTAGACCATCGGTTAATTTTTTGGACAAAAATGGACATGAAATAGGTGAAATAGAATATTTTTAAATTAGGGGCATTTGGGTCATTTAGTAATTAAAATGTATTACAAACAAAATTAAAAGCCAATTTTTGTCCATCTTCAACCCATGGTCGAATTTCACAAAGGGAAACCATGGCTAGGGTTTTTCAAGTTTCCAAGCTCGATAGGAAGTCCATTCTTGCCCCATTTTTAATCATTTTTACGTTTTTGAAATCCTCGTAACAAGATCTATCTATTTCTACCACTAATTTGAGATATGGTTAAAGTCTAGGGTTTTGAACCATGATTAATATGTGTGTATTTTGTGTTTAATGGTAGAAAATGCATGTTTATGGTTAGAGAAACGACTTTTACTAAGTGATTGTCGGTAAAAATACCTAAAAGGACTAATTTATAAAAGTTATGAAATTTGTCATAAAAGTGTGAATTAGTTGAAATTGTTGGCTGTTGTAGTTATGAACATGGTTCGGCTGGGCTTAAAATACAAGGAAATTGAATAAAAATCATTTTACGAGCCTAGGGGCAAAAGTGTAAATATGACAAAGTTTAAAGGCAAAAATGTAAATTATGCCAAAATGTGAATTTTGGCTAATTTGAGTAGCAGGATGAATAAATAAATTAAATGTGTTGTTATAGATCAAGGAAAACGAGGTTTGGAACTAGAACGAGTAAAAAATGAGTAATTAACGAATAAGTCATTTTCACCGATTTTGCTTTCGAGGTAAGTTTGTATGTAAATAATACATCGTTTTTTGTTTTTGTTTTAATATTTTGTTATATTATATGAGATATGGTTGAATATGGAGTAATTATTTGATGTAAATTATGATTGTATTATCTTGAGAACATATTGTGAAGATTTATAAAAGCATGTTAATAAATCACTTATTATTTACATACCTACTTACTAAGCTATAATGCTTACCCCCCTTCCTTTCATTTTCCCTATAGTGTCACAAAGGCTAGCTCGGTTTTGAGATTGTCAGAGATTTTACCACACTATCAAGCTTTTGACTAGTATCAATGCCTTCAAGTAATTTAAGTCTATGGCATGTATAGGGACTTAGTCATTTTGTGTATGTGTTATTATGTTTTGGCCAAATGTATTGGCTTGTAATGGTTAAAGGTTATTGTAGTATGTAGCCATGCTAATTGGCTTATACTGGCTAATTGATTGTAAGCCTGTATATATTATTTATATGCCAATGTCTTGTGATGTGAGTTGTGTTTGCATGATACATGATGAGTTGTGGGTTATGGCCTAAATACCTAATGGTTGAATGTGCTAGTGGTCTTGATGTCGAATGGTTAAGTTTGGCTCAATGGTATGGTATGATAATTAGATATAATTATGCATGTACAAGAGTTGTTAAGGATGCATATTGAGTGTGACCCTGTTTTGAAGGAAAATTTTCTAAGTGTCGTGAAATTTTCCAAAGTTCTCGGTTTAGTCCCGAACCGCTTACAAAGCATGTTTTGGGCCTCGTAGGTCCATATTAGGGACTCTATGATTGAATATGAATATTTTTAAATTTGGATGGAAATTTGTGTCTTAGAAATGATCGGTTATATGTGATTAAGTCTGGTAATGCCTCGTACCCTATTCCGACGACGGATACGGGTAAGGGGTGTTACAACTATAGTCCGCATCCTTAGAGGTATCCAGAACAAGTGCCGACATAATCACATCAAAACCAGATGCAACCACAACATTCTTCGATTATGAATCAAAATATCCAAGGATAGCGACAACAACAGTATACATACACTTCTACTTCTGACCCATTAATGGCTCTTGAGGTGTTAATGAGGGACCATATTACTCGCACATAAGCTATCGTTCAAGGAAATTCATCTTCCATTTGAGCATTGGAGGCACAATTGGGACAACTTGCTTCAAATCAGAATACGTGACCACAAGGCTCCTTACCAAGTGACACCGAAAACCCCAGCCCGAGGGGGAAAGAGCACTGTAAAGCTATCACTCTTAGAAGTGGTAAACAAACTTGTAAACTAATTATCGATTCTAATGTAGCACCCCCAGGTATTAGTGACATAAGCCTTGATGGAAAGGTTGATTTTGAAGAGCTTGTTAATGTACCAGACAAAGTAATACCACCAACTGTCGCTCACATGCCTTATATTCGACCTTCGAAATTGTAGACGCAACCAAAGGTATCACTGCAATCGTATGTCCTTCCACCTATACCTTTTCCACAAAGATTCAAGAGGAATGAAAATGATAAATAGTATCAGCAGTTTCTAGATGCACTGAAACAACTGCAGATTAATATTCCTTTAGTGGACGCTCTAATACAAATTCTAAGTTATGGGAAATTTATAAAAGACCTCTTGTCCAAAAAGAAAAAACTCACTGATCTTAAAATTATTTCACTCAAAAAAAGGCTGTAGTGCTGCCTTGACAAACAAGTTACCCTTTAAATTGAAAGATCCTTGCAGTTTTACCATTCCATGTTCGATTGGCAATCAATATTTGGGTAAAGTTTTATGCGATTTGGGAGCCATCATCAACCTCACGCCACTATCTACTTTTAGAAAATTTGGAATTAGTCATATGAAACCCACTGTAGTGACATTGCAACTGGCAGGTCGATATTTAGCTCAACCTGAAGGGCAAATCAAAGATGTTTTAGTTTGTGTGGATAACTTCATTTTTTCCTGCTGATTTTAGCATACCTGATTGCAAAGCAGAGAAGGAGGTTCCCATAATCTTGGGACGACCAATTTTAGCCACTGACCAAACTCTCATTTATGTTTATAAAGGAGAACTGTAACACCCCTAACCCGTATTCGTTGCAGGAATAGAGTTATGGACTATTACCAGAGTTTACAGAATAATTTCATGTAATTCATGACATTTACTGTTCATAATTGAAACTAATCATATTGTCCCATGAATGGACCCTCAAAACCCAATTTAAGTATTAGAATCAAGTCGAGACTAAATCAAGAACTCAGAAAATTTTTCACAAAATTCTAAAATTTTTCTTATATACAGGGGTCACAAGCCCGTGTGGGTAGGCCATGTGGCTCACACGGCCAAGTGACATGCCCATGTCTCAGGCCATGTGGGAATTCGATGTGAGGCACACGACCGTGCCCTAGCTCGTGTCCTTACTTGTGTAACTCTCTAACTTGTGCCACACGATCTACCACATGCCCGTGTGGTAAATTTAATTTTCACAAATTAGGTGCAGGTTTCACATGGCCAAGACACATGCCCATGTGCCAGGCCGTGTGTCACACACGGTCAAGAGACACGCCCGTGTGTCTACCCGTGTGGACAAAATAAGGTCATTTCTTAGCCTTAATTCTCACAAAAAATTACCCTTTAACCTATAATAACCTTTGCATATATTTTCAAACCAATTCAAGTCATATAAATTACCCAAACATCATTAACATGTATGAAATAGTATCACATATTCATGTGATCAAACTTACCTTCTTGTGATGATTTATATTTTACCCTAATTCAATTTAACCAAACACATGCATATATGTTAAACATTATATATATAACCTCATAATTATATACCAAAACAAACCATTATTAGCCATTCCAATGGCTAAATTACAAACAACCATGTACTTGCCAACATTGGCCAAGTTAACTTATACATGCCATTATACCAAAATAAGATTGCTTTTTATACCAAAATGAATTGATGGATAGTGTGATGATACTCCGACCGATCTCCAACCTTTATGAACTTCCCAAGCACTATAAAATAGAGAAAATAAAACCTAGTAAGCAATTAATGCTTAGTAAGTTCGTACAATAGGAATTAAACTTACCAATCACATTCATTACAATAAGTATATAATATCATGCTTTCCAACAAATTGTCAATTTACCTAATCACATACACTCAAATAAGCACGTTAGTCACAAAATTCACAAGTACAACAAATAAACATGAATTAGCTCATCATGCTACACTCTTTCAGGTATTTCAGAAGTATTCGGGACATAACTCTTTTAATCTCATAATTTCTCATCTCAGAAGTTTTGTCCGTTGAATTATTGAAATATCAATGGATACTTAGATAGTACACACAAGGTGTACATAACTGTAAACCTTCAACTCATAATTAGGGGTACCCATTGGGGCACTTAATTAGAGAGCACACTCTCGAGCCACATATCAGGATGCTCAGTTGAGCCATGTAACAGGTTATTTATACAGGCTAAACAGAAAACTCATAAGAGTTTTAATTAGGGAGCTCATAAAGCTTAATAGAAAACTCTGAATAGTTATATCAGGGAGCACTGGATAAGGTAACATTGATTTTAAGCGAGCCATATTAGAAAGCCCATAAGAGCTTATATCAGGATGCTCACGTAGAGTTGCGTTTGTGTCTTCATTATATGCTAGATCACAATTGATCGATTCATGTAACAGGACGCTCACACAGAGCTGCGGTAGTGCGCAACACATGCAAGATCACTACCGATCAGGATGCTCGCAGGAATTATATAACAGGATGCTCGAGAGGGCTATAATAGGATTGCTTGTCTGAGCTATATTTTTTCCGCAAAATATGCTGGACCACATTCAATATGGGAAATCACATATATCCATAGAAATTCATCATTCAAACGGAACTTAACTTCATTGAAATTCATTATTCAAACTGAATTTAATATTTTCCAGACATGATCAGACATGTGATTATTTCATATATTTATAACATTTATATAATTCATATAATCACATACCACATTCAATTCAAGCATAAAAATAAAAACAATTTAGTTACACGAACTTACCTCGACACTTGTTCGTGTATGAAAATCTACTAATTCGAAACATTTTCTTTCCCACGATCTAGCTTCACATTTGAGTTGTCTGGATCTATATAAATGAATATAATCATCAATTTATCACATTTCATATTCAAATGGGTTCAATTTACATCCTAGGCAAAATTACCATTTTGCCCCTATACTTTTCATAAATTCTAATTTCGTCCCTAGGCTTGGAAAATGAAATTCATGGAATTTAATCCTTATTCCAAGTGTAACTGAAATTTTCATATAATATTTACAGCACAAGTATTTCAAAAAATTTAGAATTTTTTCACAACTTTTACATCTTTGCAATTTAGTCCCTAAATCAAAATTTCATCAAAATTTTCTTTGTAAAAGTTGTTTATCTATCAACAACCTTTCATTTTCTACCATAAGTTTCAAAATTTCAACATATTTATCCGTGGTAAAACTTTGATACTTTGATAACTTTTCAAATTAATCCCCAAAATAGATAGATTAAGCTATTCGATATTAAAAAAATAAAAATTACTTAAAATGGGACAAGAATACTTACCCAATTAAGCCAAGAAAGCTTGTTTTCTCTTTCCTATGGTTTCCATGTATATTTTGGGGATGAAGATGATATATAATGATAACATTTCTATTTAATTATTTACCATCCATTAATTTTTCCACTTTCCAGTTTAGTACTTGCCTTTTTCTAATTTTCCATTGATAAATCACCAAAAGTATCTACTACCTTTTCTTTAATGGTCTAATTACCATATAAGGACCTTTTATTTTGAATTCCTAGCTAATTGATCCTTTTAGCTACTAGAACTCAACTTTTGCAATTTATGCAATTTGGTCCTTTCCATAATTAAACACATAATCAGTAAAATTTTCTTATCAAAATTTTCGTATAACATTCCTATCATAATACGGTGTAACACCCCAAACCCGGCCTAGAAGTTAGGCTTGAATCCGGAATGTCACATTAAAGGCACAATTAAAACGGTTTTGCTAATTAAAACTTTAAGGCCCAAAAGCCCAAAATCTTTGAGTCTTATTAATTAAAGATAAAAATCCATTTTATTGTTTTAAGTAATTCGGAAACCAAGTTTAAAAATAAGTTCTTACTTAGGTTTAATAATTAAAAGAAACAATTAATCTCAATATCCAAAATAAATCTGAAGTCGAAACGGAGTACAAGGCCTTATTACATCCACCGAAAATTAAGTAAATAAAAACATGTATTTTGAAACAAATAAATGAAAATTCAAGCCTCTTGTAGTGTGGCCATCTCCGAGTCCTCTCCCACGTCGAGTCGTCTATTCGGGATTACCTGAAACATTAAATTAAAGGGGTGTGAGTTTCAGAACTCAATGTGCACAACCCTTGGCAATCCAATCACTTACAAATATTCACATTGGGCCTAAGCCCTATCAAAATCGGTGGTCTTGGGCTTTAGCCCACAATGACCTCATATCATATCATATTGTATCATTTATAAACAAATAATGCAAAGCCCACCCCAAAAATCCATCCACTACACACACCATTTCTCCTTCCAACCTTATGACTCCCGTGGGGAGTTCTAGCTCGACCCACCCCTCCGCTACACACCAAAGGTAGTCCGGTTGCGGTACTATCGAACGTTGCAGCAAAGCTGCTAATCATATATTGGGCTTAAAGCCTTCTGTGGATCCATACCATACAACCATGCGATCCTCAAATCTTCCTCCATACCATAATTCCCACCCATATTCATCCTAAGGAAAATATCATATGAATGCATCAAACATGCGAGTAACATCCATAAACTCATATTCGTCACATAGAGGTATTTTCGTCATTTCACTACCCAGGGGTATTTCGGTAATTTTGCAAGTTAAGGTATTTCGAGAAGTTCACAAATCGAGGGTATTTCGGTAATTTCGCAAACCAGGGGTATTTCAGTAATTTTGCAAATCAAGGGTATTTTTTGTAATTTCGTAAACCAGGGGTATTCCGGTAATTTCGCAAACTAGGGGTATTTCGATAATTCGTAAACCAGGGGTATTTCGGTAATTTTGTAAACTAGGGGTATTTCGATAATTTTGCAAATCAGGGGTAATTTGGTAATTTCGTAAACTAGGGGTATTTTGGTAATTTTGCAAACCAGCGGTATTTCGGTAATTTTGCAACCTAGGGGTATTTCAGTAATTTTGTAAAGTAGGGGTATTTCAGTAATTTCGCAAACCAGGGGTATTTCAGTAATTTTGCAACCTAGGGATATTTCAGTAATTTTACAATCAGGGGTATTTTGGTACTTTACAAATCTAGGGGTATTTTAGTAAATTTTACAAATATAAGGGTACTTTAGGAATTTTGCAAATATAAGGGTATTTGGTCCCTTTCGGGTTTTAGCTATGAACTTTGGCCCATCAACAAGTCTTCGCGGCTAAAGTGAACAGACACTATGCACCAGGTAGGATTCCAGAAAAGAGGAGGTGGGCCACTAGGACCGCTTAAGTACCAAGCTCTCCCTATATCCAATCCTAGACATGCGTACGCCCGTTGCCACACTCCAACCCAACGACTTGTTCACAGACATGTTTAAATACATTAAGTCTTATGAAATTTAAGAGTTGTTCAAACTAGGCCTAAGGTTCACATACCCTAACATTCATGTCTACGTCCCCATAAGCCCATCAAGCCCAAATCACACCCTTATGGCCCATTAGGCCCAAATCTCATCATATGGCCTATTAGGCCCAAAAAAAAATCCAATTCATCCTTGCATGACTAATTCAATTCGTATAACCAACCGAACCATTTCATCAATTCTTATCCTCAGGGCCCACCGGACCCATTTAGCCTCTTTAGGCTTTTCGGCTTTTCGGCATTGCTGATATCATGTGTGTAGTGTTTGTACACACCTGGTAACCATGCGCGTAGCAAATCCCTTAGTCACGACCCTACAATCGACATTACTAGCGATTAACCAAGATTTAGCGCATACTTATCAAAAACCGAAACCTCACCTACCCTTATCGTGTACCTCACGTTCTAGCAGCCCTTCCTTTGCTACTCTTGGTGCTTATCCTCTAGATCTGCACCTAAACGCCCAGCAAGGTATATTAACTCTCCTTATAGAATGTTCTATATATAGCTAGCTTCTCACCTTCCTTCTTTGTATCTTTCCGATGTGGGATCCCTCCGTTAGCAGAGTTTAAATCCAACTCAAACTCTTGCCGTCCAATTCACAAAATAAATACTCCTTTGCTTGTCATGAGACTCAAACCCAGGCTCCCTTCAATAGCTCAACATGCCACTTTCCACCAAGCCACAAGCTCCTCTTGTGTCTAAAAATCATGCGCAACTAAATATAAACCTATGGGCCAAATTCTGAGTTCACTTAAAAATAAATCAAAAAGAAATGCAAGTACCAAGACTTCAACCTTGGACCTCCTTCCTTCCTTGTGGCGTCACTTTGCCACTACACCACACACGCCACTTGTGTCATTTTTCTCCACATTTTATTCCTAAAGCCCATGTTTGATCCCGGGTCTTCATAGAAGCCCCCTAGCCTTCCAAAAACACTCACCTAATAAGTCCAACTTGAATTAAAGTTGTTCTCTTGTTCCCAAAAATATTTAAAAAGTTCCTACGCACGGGGCCCAAAAGGCCCAATTCTCCTAGGCCCAATTTTGGGATGTTACAAATCTACCTCCTTAGAGAAATCTGGTCCTCGATATTTCCAACTAACTAACAGTTGCACACTACCGGTTATACCACTACGCTTCTGTTGCGCACTCTTATTATCACTTCGTGTATTATATGAATTAGAAATTTTATGAATAGTACTTAGTTCCACTTGTTTAGGGCACATGTCTTATCTAAGTAACAACAATTTCTTAGAGTTATTCCGCGGTCGAGAATCCACTACATGCTTAAGTTTCCCTACGGGCTTTAGTCTCTAAAAGCCTATTTTTAAGTAGCCCATTATCTATACAGTTCAATAATTCGAACAATAATAGAAAAACTTACTTGGCTAGACGTCGAGGGCTCGATGAACCACACTTCAAGAATCCTGCCAAAACCTTTTTTTTTTAAAATATAAACCCAAAATCTAAGGCCCATTTCACAGCCCGAGCTTTGCAACTGGGCTCTAATACCACTAAATGTAACACCCCAAAACCGGCCTAGAAGTTAGGCCCGAATCCAGAATGTCACATCAAAGGCACAATTCAAAACGATTTTGCTAATTAAAAATTTAAGGCCCAAAAGCCCAAAATCTTTGAGTCTTATTAATTAAAGATAAAAACCCATTTTATTGTTTTAAGTAATTTGGAAACCAAGTTTAAGCATAAGAGCTTACTTAGGTTTAATAATTAAAATAAATAATTAATCTCAAAATCCAAAATAAATCTGAAGTCAAAACGGAGTACAAGGCCTTATTACATCCACCAAAAATTAAGTAAATAAAAACATGTATTTTGAAACAAATAAATTAAAAGTCAAGCCTCTTGTAGTGTGGCCATCTCTGAGTCCTCTCCCACGTCAAGTCGTCTATTCGGGATTACCTGAAACATTAAATTAAAGGGGTGTGAGTTTCAAAACTCATTGTGCACAACCCTTGGCAATCCAATCACTTACAAATATTCATATTGGGCCTAAGCGCTATCAAAATCGGTGGTCTTGGGCTTTAGCCCACAATGACCTCATATCATATCATATTGTATCATTTATAAACAAATAATGCAAAGCCCACCGGATACATTATAACTTCTGCTCATACGAATAAATCTTATCTAAACATCTTTATCAAATAATACATTTATAACATACTAATCATACATGTATAATATATGCTTAATACTTTAACCCAAATCATATACAATGTAATCATTAACGAACGCAAAAAAAAAAAAAAAAAAACCCTGAAACATGCGATACGACAAGGTCACCTAGCAATACTGATTCCATATACCACATTCGACAAGTTGATCATAATATGTGAAGTTTATAAACAAGTAAACCATTTCAAAAGTCAATTCATTTTTATTTA
This sequence comes from Gossypium australe, assembly GCA_005393395.2. Lineage (NCBI taxonomy): Eukaryota > Viridiplantae > Streptophyta > Magnoliopsida > Malvales > Malvaceae > Gossypium > Gossypium australe. Next base: position 84,728,666 of record CM016625.1, on the reverse strand, counting down.
CTAATGAAAACAACTCGATAATCAAAACTTTATGCTATATAGTCAAGATGCATAAATTCATTACATTAACATAAACGCAATTGATAGCTTAGCCAAATATACAAGAACATATACATAAGAATTTCATGAACATTTCATAACTAGTATTAACTCAAATAGGACCGATACTCAATCAAATCAATATTTACCTACAGTTAAGAACATATATAGATAGACGTATGTATATGTACCTTATATCAACATCTATATAACTCTTAAATCCTAATAACATAAACATATACAACATTCGATCAATACAATTCATATGTCTCAACTTCAAACATGAACATTATCCATCCTGTATATAGTAAACTCAAAGAACATACAATCATCTTATCCGCAATCATACCCTCTATATAACATACATCAACCTATATATGCATGAACAGGCCAGGTATAAATTTGCCATGAACCAAACACATTTGACATTCAACCGTTCTGTTATATAACTAAGCTTAACTTTTGAATTCCAACCATTAGGTCATATACCATAAAAACTTAAGTTAACCAAATGAAATAAGCCTTTTTCGCAAGGCTACATTATAGTTATGTACAATCACCCAAAATCTAATAATTAACACTTAAGTCTAGCCTATACATGTAACACCCCAAACCCGGCCCAAACAATATGACCGAATTTGGTTTGCTACAGAGAAAACATTTTGAAAACCATTTTAAAACTTAGTCGAATTGCCTCTCAATTGAAATTTTATTTGTTAAAAACCATACTTAATTTATTTAAAAATATTTGTTGAGTCGAGTCGTTTACAAATGTCAAATGTACCCGATGGTACTTTAAAAACATTTTTGCGTTTAATTTGAGAAAACATGTGCAACCGTTTTAACATCATCAAATAGTTTAAACCAAACATTCAAACATGCAGCAATCATAAAATCATCCTAGGAGGCCTTATTACAATTAAGCAACATAAACCCAAAAGAAAGATAAATAAAATCCAAAATTTATTTATTAAAAGTCTCCACTACATGGCCACCTCGAGTTCATCCGGCTCCACATCCGCGATCTCACGAATCACCTGAAATGATAAGGGAGAAGGTGAGTCACCAAGACTCAGTGCATATTCCCTCTCCCGGGTAAATGCCACATACTTACACAATTTATAACAAAGCAATATATATGCATAATGCACCCAACCTAGCCAACCATAACTCCTTTTCTACCCCGTGTGGTACCAAACCACTGGTGGTGCCAAACCACTGGTGTCCAGAGACACAATTGTGTTACCAAAACACTGGTGACATATAGTCACAATTGTGATGCCAAATCACTGGAGATACCAAATCTCTGGTGTTCGAAGACACAAATCGAATGATGGGGCCAACCCATCGTGTGATACCAAATCACTGGCGTCGATCCCATATCTCAAAAGTGGGGCCAACCCACGATGGTGTTAACCACAGGGACGAGACGCTATGAGGCGCCAAACCTCTGGAGGTACCAAACCTCTGGTGACCGTAGTCACAATGTGTTACCAAAACACTGGTGTTTGTCGACACGAATATCAATCTTCCCCCTCCTCTCATATTGCCCATACCAATGCAATAGATAACCAAATCATGATAATACACTTTAATATGAATCATATAAACATGTAATAACAACATATCGAAATAGACTTACCCGAATCCTCATTCATACCATCATGGTATCATATCCAAATCTCATCGTTTTTCCCACTTTCATAATATGATTAGTAATAACACACATATACATACATATATAAACCAAGTTATAAAGTGTGTAAGATACACACCTGATAATAGTGATAACTAAACTTTCTCGCTCATCGATACTCTCAGCATCTCGAACAACATATATACGTGCTCTCTCTCCGATTGGTGGTTCATAACCCGATGAAGAACCACGAACGAACAATGGCTCGGGGGTACGAACGACTTCAAATAAATGATTATCGCTGGCAGAGGGTCCACATCCCCGTGGAAAGTCTCGAACTCCCGACACAGCCCTTCGCTTAAAATTTGAGGGTATAGCAGAACCACCCCTCTTCCAAACACTATGAACTGCTCTCTTCGAACCCATTCTTGAATGCTCCAAAATCTAACATTTACGGAAAGAAGATAATAAACGGACGATAGGGTCCCCAAAAACTTAATCGATTAGAAGACCATCTAAAACGATATAAGCATAAAGATCCTTACCCTTTTGACTTACCAACCTTAGATTGCTAGAGAGAGATAAGGCTTAAATCAATCGCTTCCGAAGTCCCAAAGAGCCTATCTTCAAAACCGATGGATGAAAACTAAGGAAGGTCTACCCTTGAATATTCGGCCAAAACAAAGACAAAAGGAAATGGGAAGTTTCGGCTATATAGTAATGAAAGGAGAAAATATGTGAATAAAAGTGAGGAAATATGTAAGTAGAAAAGAAAATAACAAATGAGTGGATGGGGATTCGGTTTAATCAACAATGGAAGAAAGAAAAGAAAAGAGGATTTGGAGAAGAAAGAAGTTCGGCCAAATGAAAGAAAAGGGATTTGTGTTTGAGCACAAATTAAAGGAAGAAAAGAGAGAGATGGGAGAAATGAGATTCGACCAATACTTTGTTTGCCCAAAAGAAAATGCACATAATTAAAAAGGTAGTTTTGATGTCAAAAGGAAAAATGTGAGAAAGAGAAATGGTATTTGATTCAACCAAAATGAGGCTAAAATCCCAAAACAATTTTGCACAAAAATGCCTAAGTGCATTCGGCCAAAGAGGAATTTGCTTGGAGAGGAAAAGAAAATATGCCAAATGGTGCCCAAATGCCAAAGTTGGCCAAATATCCTCCCCTAAACCACCTAACACATTCGGCCACCCACCTAGACACCCATGCCGTCCACATTCAACCACTAAAGCCTAGGAAAACTTTCCAAGACATCATCCACTTTCCATGCCTTAGTCCCCTCATCATGCCATAAGTTCAAGATTCTTATCTTAATCATAATTCCAACTTACCAATAGAAATAGTCCAACTTATCAAAAAAAAATAGGTTGACCGTCCACTCCTATCATCAAGGGGTTTACAATTTTGGCAACTCCCCCAATTCACTTTAAGCCACTCATATGATATATTCAAATTTAATTTGAATAAATCATGTCCCTAATTTTTTTTTCCTCTATCAAAATATTATAAATATTTCTAATAATAATAATTTAATTAGAATCCTTAATAATATCCTCATAATCCACACATTAAAATTTTATCATCTCTTTCTCTCTCTTGCCAACTTTTCAAATAAAAATCATTTAAAGTCAAATAATATTCTTTTCCTTAATAACCCAAAATTCAAAATTAGGAAATTCCTTCCCTTTAATGCCGTCCAAACTCCTTGGTCACATGACCATGAATTTGTTTCCAAAACTTTTCCTTGATATATGCCCCATGTCTCCATCCCTTTCCATAAGTTCTTGATTCCATACCATATGTTAATACTTTCCTTAATCCTTTATTCTACTAACCAAAAATAACATGGTCAACACTTTCCATAAATGAGCTTGGCCGTCACTTACCATAGAAGTACAAAAATAAAAGTTCTCTAAATGCTAACTAAGGAATTCGAACCACTCCCCTCTTGCTATTACCCATGTGCCATCACCACTTTACCAATTGACTCCTTGTGTCACTTATAGATACTTAAATTAACTTAAGTGCTAAGCTCACATAATCCACTTCATTAAATATCCCAAACTAAAAATTATTCTAACTTCCTAAATAAAAACAAGCCTTCACAAGACTATTCTAACACACAAAATTCCTACCCCAGCCAACACAAAAAATAATACTCAAATTTTCCTAAAGCCCAATTCCCAATCGGCCCAATCCTACTAGGCCCAATTTTGGGATGTTACAGATCTACCCTCCTTAAAGAAATTTCGTCCTCGAAATTTCCAACTAGCTAACAGTCGTACCTCCTATCTCGCCACCGTACGCTCTTGCTGCGCACTCTGATCTTAATAAAACCACAATGTACTTTTTAACAAAATCTTGAATCCTTAATCCCACAACCAAACATCTAATTCACACTAGCAAACATGTTATTTAACACTTACACTTATACCAACAATTTTCCTACATTCAGCCATCACTTCTAACCAAAACATACCTGACTTGAGAGTGAGGAAACAATCCCGAGCCTTATGCTCCTTAGACCCGCATCTCAAACATGCTCCAACCCTCCTCCAATATTCTCCCGGATGACACCTTCCACAGTAATCGCAAGCCAATAAGTTCAATCATACCATGATTTTACAAAATGAAATTGTGACCCTAGAGAACTGTGATCTCTATTCTTCTCCAAAACTTCATTAACTAATTGAGTCAGCTCATCAATCCAAATTCGATCATGAGACCCCGTCTCAAGCGCTAGCGATGCTAACGCCTCCATTTCAAAAATATGCCTCAGTACCGAAGATCTAGCCCTAGCACAATCGGCCTTTACCATGTCCATGACGACCACGATCTCGAGAGCTCATTCTAGCTATTGCGCTTTAATCAGATTAGGAGATTTTTATGGATTAGTACATGTTTCATTTGGTTATCCGCGAAGAAATTTTATGAAGAATTTAATAGAGATTCTTTCGATCAATCAAAGTTTTAAGTCTTCTATCCTAATTACACAGAAAAATACATCCATTCCCTAATACCTTTCATACTTATTCCCTCTTTGTAACATCCCAAAATTGGGCCTAGTAGGATTGGGCCTTGAGCTTTAGGAAATTAGAGTATTATTTTTATTCTTGTGTTAGCTCGGGTATGAATTTTGTGTGTTAGCATAGTCTTGTGAAGGCTAGATTTTAATTAGGAAGTTAGAATAAATTTTAGTATGGTTTATTTAATGAAGTGGATTAAGTGAGCTTAGCACTTAAGTTAATTTAAGTGTTCATTTATAGCACAAGAGGAGTAAGTGGCAAGTTGGTTAAGGAGTTTGAAAGGTGGCTTGAGGTTAGAGGTTCGAGTAGCATGTTTAGCATTCTGAAAACTTTATTTTTGTGTTCTAGCATTAATGGACGATCAAACATAATTATGATAGGTGGACTAATAATTTTTGGTAAGTTGAATTGTTGTTTAAGGAAAGCATGGAATAAGGGATAAGATTCCTAAGGTTTTGGTAAGATATCTTGAAGTTATGGTAAATTGAGGGGACAAAGGCTTGGTTTGTGGGAAATGTTTTGGAAACAAATTCATGGCCTTTATGCCATGAACTTGGACGGCAAAGTGGCTAAAGGGGGGAGCCGAAATTTTACCTTAGTTTGGCTAGGATTGAAGTCTTTTCTTTTTGGTCATTTCTTTCATTTAGTGCAAAAGTTGCAAAACATTTTCTCTCAAACACTTTTCTTTTTGGCCGAATTCTACATTGTGGTAAGCCTAAACTCTTTTGACCATTTGGTCATTTTTGATCATTTGCTATTTTCTCCTTTTCATTCTCTCAAAAAGCCGAAACTTGCATTAACCTTTTGTTCTCCCATTTGTTTTGCTTAAACATCAAAAACCTCCTATATACTCTTCTTTGCCGAAATTATATTTCTCTTCCCATTATTTTCTTTTTGTCATATAGCCGAATATACCTCTTTGTTGTGCCGAAAATATTCTTCTTCTATCTTGAATCTCTTAGGCCGAATATTGAAGGTAACATAGTTTTCTTTGGGACTTCTCTAGCAATCGGTTTTTGGTAAGGTGGTAAGGGTTTATTTGAAAGGATTATTCTTTTAAGTTTCGTTTAAGCCGAAGGCTAATAAACCTTAATGATGATGGTTGATTGTAGGGAAGTGAGGCCGATTCTTTTAGGAGTGTGTTGGATAGTGTTCGAAGGCTTTTGGGGACAAGGAAAGTTTGTGTGGCTGATTTGTCTAATCGGGATTTAAGGCTTTCGTTAAATACAGGTGTGTGTAGATACACATCTTATAACTTTTTAATATGCTAAGTGTTATATTATGCCTAATCGATTTATGTAGACATGGATGTAATATCAACATGGTATTAACAAGGATTCGGGTAAGTCTTTGTGACTATGAGATTACTATTTGATGCTTTTGGGAAGCATGACACATTTGGTATGTGTATTATTGGACATATGGAAATGATAAATTTATTAATGTTGTTAAAATAAACCTTTTTGCATGATTTCAGTCAATATACATAATTGTTTGATATGGGTTGATGAGTGGAGGGGGCAGTGATATTCGTGTCGACGGACACCAGTGTTTTGGTAACACATTGTGACTACGGTCACCAGAGGTTTGCTACATCCAGAGGTTTGGCACCTCAGAGCGACTTGTCCCTGTGGTTAATTCCACCGTGGGTTGGCCCCACTTTTGAGATATGGGATCGTCTGCCAGTGATTTGGTATCACACGATGGGTTGGCCCCATCACTTGATTTGTGACTTCAGTCACCAGTGTTTTGGTAACACAATTGTGTCTTCGGACACCAGAGATTTGGTATCTCCAGTGATTTGGTATCACATTTGTGACTATATGTCACCAGTGGTTTGGCACCACCAGTGGTTTGGTACCACACGAGATAGAAAAAGGCGTATGGATGGTTAGGTTGGGTGCATTTAAACTTATGCATGTTAATTGGTTATGATTTGTGTATGTTATTGCACTAAACCGGGGAAGGGTTACACATTGAGTCTTGGTGACTCACCTTCTCCTTTAATTTTTCAGGTGACTCGTAGATCGCGGGTGAGGAGCCGGATGGACTCGAGGTGGCCATGCAATGGAGACTAAATTTTGGATTTTATTTATCTTTCTTTTGGGTTTATGTTGCTTAATTGTAATAAGGCCTCCTAGGATGATTTTATTATTACTGCGTGTTTGAATGTTTGGTTTAAACTATTTGATGATGTTAAAATGGATGCACATGTTTTCTCAAATTAAACGCAAAATGTTTTAAAGTACCATCGGGTACCTCTGAAATTTTTAAACAACTCGACTCAACAAATATTTTTAAGTGTGGTTTTTAACGAATAAAATTTAAATTGAAAGGCATTTCGACTAATTTTAAAATCGGTTTTAAAATAGTTTTCAAAATCTTTTATCTGTAGCAAACCAAATTCGGTCATATTGTTTGGGCCGGGTTTGGGGTGTTACACTCTTCGGGCATTTCTGTCCGTTTCTATCGTAGGGGTATTTTCGTCATTTTTCCTACAGGGTATTTTTGTAAATAACCGAAGAAATTTGAAAACTTTAATAAATCGAGACATTTTGAAATTTCTAAAACTGAGGAGTATTTTTGAGAGATTCTCAATTTGAAGATATGACAGAATTTTGAAAACCAGGGGTATTTTGGTAATTTTGTCAATCAGGGGTATTTTTGTAAATTTCCAAAGTCAGGGTATTATTTTGAAATACAAAATTTTTCGAGTACTTAAACAAAATAAAAAAAAATTAATCAAATTGGGGTAATATGGTAATTTTAGAAATCAAGGGTATTTTCGTAATTTTGCCACTAAGGGCATTTCGGTAATTTTTGTAAGTAAAATATTTTGAAAATTTTCCAAAAATAAATTTGTCCTACTATGTAAAAGGGGTATTTTAATGATTTTAAAACTAGAGTTTTCTTAAAAATATGGCAAATCCCTTTCGGGTTTTATTCAATATGTTTAGCCCATGACCGAGTCCTCTTGGTTAGAGTGAACCGAAGCTACGCACCAGGTAGGAATCCCGTGAAGAGGAGGTGAGTCACGAGTACTGCTTAAATACCAAGCTCTTCTGGATCCAATCCTAGACATGCGTACCAAGGTTACCACACCCTAACTCGGCGACTTGGTCCTAGGTTTGTTTAATTAGACTTTTAAAATCTTATGTCTTTGTTTGAGATAAACTAGTCCTAAAGTTTAAAATACTTATCACTGTCTACGTCCCATGCTTCCTACCCTTCTACAGTAAATAATTCAAACAAAAGTTAGAGATACTTACTTGGGCGGATTGGTGCCGGAGACTCGGTGCCATGCTTATTCAAAACCAAAAATATTTCAAAAAGGCCTACCAAAAACATTTTTGGGCCTTGGGCCCCCACAGCCGAGCTTTGAACTAGGCTCTGATACCAATTTTGTAACACCCCAAACCTGGCCCAAACAATATGACCGAATTTGGTTTGCTACAGAGAAAACATTTTGAAAACCATTTTAAAACTTAGTCGAATTGCCTTTCAATTGAAATTTTATTTGTTAAGAACCATACTTAATTTATTTAAAAATATTTATTGAGTCCAGTCGTTTACAAATGTCAAATGTACCCGATGGTACTTTAAAAACATTTTTGCGTTTAATTTGAGAAAACATGTGCAACCGTTTTAACATCATCAAATAGTTTAAACCAAACATTCAAACATGCAGCAATCATAAAATCATCCTAGGAGGCCTTATTACAATTAAGCAACATAAACCCAAAAGAAAGATAAATAAAATCCAAAATTTATTTATTAAAAGTCTCCACTGCATGGCCACCTCGAGTTCATCCGGCTCCACATCCGCGATCTCACGAATCACCTGAAATGATAAGGGAGAAGGTGAGTCACCAAGACTCAGTGCATATTCCCTCTCCCGGGTAAATGCCACATACTTACACAATTTATAACAAAGCAATATATATGCATAATGCACCCAACCTAGCCAACCATAACTCCTTTTCTACCCCGTGTGGTACCAAACCACTGGTGGTGCCAAACCACTGGTGTCCAAAGACACCATTTGTTACCAAAACACTGGTGACATATAGTCACAATTGTGATGCCAAATCACTGGAGATACCAAATCTCTGGTGTTCGAAGACACAAATCGAATGATGGGGCCAACCCATCGTGTGATACCAAATCACTGGCGTCGATCCCATATCTCAAAAGTGGGGCCAACCCACGGTGGTGTTAACCACAGGGACGAGACACTATGAGGTGCCAAACCTCTGGAGGTACCAAACCTCTGGTGACCGTAGTCACAATGTGTTACCAAAACACTGGTGTCTGTCGACACGAATATCAATCTTCCCCCTCCTCTCATATTGCCCATACCAATGCAATAGATAACCAAATCATGATAATACACTTTAATATGAATCATATAAACATGTAATAACAACATATCGAAATAGACTTACCCGAATCCTCATTCATACCATCATGGTATCATATCCAAATCTCATCGTTTTTCCCACTTTCATAATATGATTAGTAATAACACACATATACATACATATATAAACCAAGTTATAAAGTGTGTAAGATACACACCTGATAATAGTGATAACTAAACTTTCTCGCTCATCGTTACTCTCAGCATCTCGAACATCTATACGTGCTCTCTCTCCGATTGGTGGTTCATAACCCGATGAAGAACCACGAACGAACAATGGCTCGGGGGTACGAACGACTTCAAATAAATGATTATCGCCGGCAGAGGGTCCACATCCCCGTGGAAAGTCTCGAACTCCCGACACAGCCCTTCGCTTAAAATTTGAGGGTATAGCAGAACCACCCCTCTTCCAAACACTATGAACTGCTCTCTTCGAACCCATTCTTGAATGCTCCAAAATCTAACGTTTACGGAAAGAAGATAATAAACAGACGATAGAGTCCCCAAAAACTTAATCGATTAGAAGACCATCTAAAACGATATAAGCATAAAGATCCTTACCCTTTTGACTTACCAACCTTAGATTGCTAGAGAGAGATAAGGCTTAAATCAATCGCTTCCGAAGTCCCAAAGAGCCTATCTTCAAAACCGATGGATGAAAACTAAGGAAGGTCTACCCTTGAATATTCGGCCAAAACAAAGACAAAAGGAAATGGGAAGTTTCGGCTATATAGTAATGAAAGGAGAAAATATGTGAATAAAAGTGAGGAAATATGTAAGTAGAAAAGAAAATAACAAATGAGTGGATGGGGATTCGGTTTAATCAACAATGGAAGAAAGAAAAGAAAAGAGGATTTGGAGAAGAAAGAAGTTCGGCCAAATGAAAGAAAAGGGATTTGTGTTTGAGCACAAATCAAAGGAAGAAAAGAGAGAGATGAGAGAAATGAGATTCGGCCAATACTTTGTTTGCCCAAAAGAAAATGCACATAATTAAAAAGGTAGTTTTGATGTCAAAAGGAAAAATGTGAGAAAGAGAAATGGTATTTGATTCAACCAAAATGAGGCTAAAATCCCAAAACAATTTTGCACAAAAATGCCTAAGTGCATTCGGCCAAAGAGGAATTTGCTTGGAGAGGAAAAGAAAATATGCCAAATGGTGCCCAAATGCCAAAGTTGGCCAAATATCCTCCCCTAAACCACCTAACACATTCAGCCACCCACCTAGACACCCTTGCCGTCCACATTCAACCACTAAAGCCTAGGAAAACTTTCCAAGACATCATCCACTTTCCATGCCTTAGTCCCCTCATCATGCCATAAGTTCAAGATTCTTATCTTAAACATAATTCCAACTTACCAAAAGAAATAGTCCAACTTATCAAAAAAACATAGGTTGACCGTCCACTCCTATCATCAAGGGGTTTACAATTTTGGCAACTCCCCCAATTCACTTTAAGCCACTCATATGATATATTCAAATTTAATTTGAATAAATCATGTCCCTAATTTTTTTTTCCTCTATCAAAATATTATAAAATATTTCTAATAATAATAATTCAATTAGAATCCTTAATAATATCCTCATAATCCACACATTAAAATTTTATCATCTCTTTCTCTCTCTTGCCAACTTTTCAAATAAAAATCATTTAAAGTCAAATAATATTCTTTTCCTTAATAACCCAAAATTCAAAATTAGGAAATTCCTTCCCTTTAATGCCGTCCAAACTCCTTGGTCACATGACCATGAATTTGTTTCCAAAACTTTTCCTTGATATATGCCCCATGTCTCCATACCTTTCCATAAGTTCTTGATTCCATACCATATGTTAATACTTTCCTTAATCCTTTATTCTACTAACCAAAAATAACATGGTCAAGACTTTCCATAAATGAGCTTGGCCGTCACTTACCATAGAAGTACAAAAATAAAATTTCTCTAAATGCTAACTAAGGGATTCGAACCACTCCCCTCTTGCTATTACCCATGTGCCATCACCACTTTACCAATTGACTCATTGTGTCACTTATAGATACTTAAATTAACTTAAGTGCTAAGCTCACATAATCCGCTTCATTAAATATCCCAAACTAAAAATTATTCTAACTTCCTAAATAAAAACAAGCCTTCACAAGACTATTCTAACACACAAAATTCCTACCCGAGCCAACACAAAAAATAATACTCAAATTTTTCTAAAGCCCAATTCCCAATCGGCCCAATCCTACTAGGCCCAATTTTGGGATGTTACAATACATGCCTTTCAAATAAAACTAAGATAAGTATACCAAAAGTTTGATAGTGCGATTGACTTCTTGGATAATCCCCCGAGTCCGTAGCTTGAATCAAAGATCTATAAAACAGAGGTAGATAAAAGCACACACACACGATAAGCTTACTAGCTTAGTAAGCCTTAAGTACGCATATACTTATATAAGTAACATACATACAACCATTCAATCAATATCTTCTATCACTAATTCGAACATAATTAATACATAACCTCTTTTATTTATAAAGCAAAAACAACTAAATATCATTGAATGCACTTGACACTAAATCTTTATCTTTCTTATTCACATACACCAATCATTCAGTGTATCACAGACATATGTACATATCATATGCTTATCCCTTCAACTAAATACATTCATGCTTTCAAATAATTATTGTCACACAATATATCTTGCATATACATATTCATTCATCTCAAACAAGTTAATGTATAAAACCTTCACTTACTCAAATACTTGTTTGTCCTTTTATTGAGTAACATGACTGTAAATACGTACCTCTCTGTCGAATTTATATGAATCATGTTTCTAAACAGAAATTTCTTGATATGTTCATAACTTGATTTTCATGCGCTTAGAGCTTGAACATATTCACAGGCACTAAGCCTGCTGGACTTAAGGTCCGAAGTATATCACCAGCATTAAGCCTGCTAGGCAATAAGCCCGAAACATTTCACCGGTACATGGCCTACTAGGCTAAAAGCCCGAACTATTTCACCGGCACAATGCCTGCTAGGTGCGAAGCCCGAATAACTCACCGGCACAAGGCCTGCTAGGCTCAAAGCCCGAATAACAACATAATTAAACTTTCAATACATATTTATAAATGCTAACATCACAACCAAACCATATACATCATATTGTATCCACGTATCATTTCGAAAACATATACTTGTTCATATCATATTAACAAAACATATTTAATCTAATTTAGCACTTTACATTCGGCTAACTCAAAATTCCATAGTCAACATTATTAAATATTGTTCTTTAACATGTTTATAACTAACTCTTTAACATATAAGTGCTTAAGGACTTACCTTGGTTGTCGATAGACCGTGCAAATCGGCTATTCGAGAACCTTCGTCTTTCCCCGATCCAATTCCGCTTTTCTTTGCTCTTGATCTAAGACACATTAAATTCAGCTCATTCAAGTATATTTCAATTCAATTTAGTCCCAGAACACATAAATGGGCAAATTACCATTTTACCCCCACTATTTCAAAACTTTGCAATTTAGTCCTATTTGCATAAAACTCAAAATACACCAAATTTCCCCATACTCCTTAAGGGCCGAATATGTATAAGGACTATACAAGTCCATTTCTTTCATTTATTTTGTAATTAAGCCCTCTAAAATTTCATTTTTACAAATTAGCCCAAAATACTCAAATTTACCAAAATTTCCAATGCAAAATATACTAATCTTTAACATATCATTTATATAAAATCATAAAACACCAAAACTCACAAGAATATAGCAATGGCCGAACCTCATACATGCTCATTTTCAAAAATTCTAACATGGGTCAAGTACAGTTCGAAGCAACGATCTCAAAAACGTAAAATTTATCAAAAACTAACTAAAAACTCACCTTCAATTTTAGCTTCAAAGTGTCGAAATTTCAAAGATTTAAAAGCTTATTTTCTTCCTCCACATTCGGCCATGGATAAATGAAAAGATAATAGCTTTCTTTTCTTAATTATTTTAACATATATTAAGTAATTACCAAATTACTAAACTAACCTTATAATTAAAATAACTAAACATTTTAACTTAAGGACAAACTTGTCCATGGCCGACCACTAACATCTAAAATGGGTTATTTACCCATTATATACTTCATATTATAAAGCCATAATCAATTAAGCACATTTCACTTTAGTATGCTACTTTTACGCTTTACGCGATTAAGTCCTTTTTATCAAATAAAGCACTTAAATGAGAAAATTTTCATACGAAACTTTCACACACATCAATTCACATATTATAGACTCAAATTATAATAATAAAATATTTTTCAGACTCGGATTCGTGGTCCCGAAACCACCATTCCGATTAGGGTCAAATTTGGTCTGTTACAACTCTCCCCCCTTTAGGATTTTCGTCCCCGAAAATCTTACCGTTAAACAAAGTCAGATATTGTTGCCTCAATGAATCCTCAGGCTCCCACGTTGTAACACCCTGGTTCTAGGGGTTAGGCTTTTGGTGCTTAGCTCAGGTGTTGGCACACTTCAGTGTGTGGTTGGGTGAGTTTTAGGGGTCCTGAGAACCCTAGGTGGTGGTGGAAAGCCTTAGAAAATTTTTGATTTTCAGTGGTTAAAAAGGGAGCTTGGCTTTTGGGGGTCTTAACAGAATTATTAGGAGGGTTTTGTCACAAAGAATGGCTTGGCAGAGTGGCAAGGAGGCGCCACATAAGGCATGGGGAAGTGACGCCTCAAGGGGGAGCTAGAAGGGGTCTCATGTTCGATTCACAAGGGCAGCAGGAGGACTTTGTTTTTGCGTCAACTTGGTAAGGAGGTTGGACGGTTTTTGAAGGCTTAAAAGATGGATGAAGACTTGGTCTTCCTTTTTTTTGAATTCGGCGAGGTAGGTGAGGAATAAGGTTTGACTCAATCAAACCTTTTTGAATGGATGATTGGGAGGTGATTTAGGAGAGAATTGTGGGATTTTGGTGGGGTTGAGTGTTGGCCGAATGTTATAAATAGGGGGGGAGGTGCTCATCTTTTGTTTTTTTTCCCATTTACAAATTTCTTCCATTTCAACTTGAGCCGAAACCTTCATTGCCATCCTTTCTCTCTTCCTCTTGGACCCTTGGCCGAACCACTCATCTTTCATCCCTCCTTTTTCTTCCATTTTGCTTAACCGAAAATACACCCCTATACCTTTCTTTCCCTCTTCTCAAACCTTTGGCCGAAACCCCTATTCCCTTTCCTTGATTATCTTTTATTGATAGCCGAATCTACACCCCATCCTTGTGCCGTACTCCTTTTCTTTTATTTGGTAGCACCTTGGCCGAATGTTAGCATAGATCTTGTTGGGCTCCGTTGCAATCGTTGTTAAGGGTACTCTGGGATTTTGAGGCATTCAAGTTAAACCTCTGTTGATAGCAGTCGACTTGGTAAGTGGTGGTGAGGGTTTATTTTGGTAAGTTATGTGTTTAGTTTTTGATTAAGTCTAAGGTGGTTATGTAAATGATGCTAAGGCCGATTATAGGGGGAGAAGAGCCTAGCCCAGGAGATCTTTCGAGAGGCGATTAGTCAACGGTTGCAGAGGCATAAAGTAGCATTTCGGGATTGAGTCATTTGTATCAATTAGGTGCGTAATCATCGCACTATTTCCTTCAGTTAATTGCTTGCTAATGCCTATTTTGGGTAATCGGATGCCGGGTGAGTAAGTGGTGATATTATGTTATTGTAATGTAAATAGGTTTATGATATGATAATTAACATGTGATGTCTACTCTCTTGTTTTGTTATAACCTGACATGTTATACTTATGCATACATACATGGGAGGTGGATGGAATCGATGAAGGAAGAAGTGTACACATGATGTACGTGGTCTAATGTTAGCTCAGGCTACATTAGCACTTGATGGTTAGCTTTGTGCTACCTCAAGGGAGATGTTGGCTAGGTGCCCATCTCGGCGGTTGATGGCTATGTGCGTCACCGTAGACGGAGTATGTTGTTGGGATCACTTTGGTTGATCGGTGGCTCAGCCACGGCCTTGAGCAGCGAGTTGAGGTAAGGTTTATGGATCACGATGTGATCAGTGGTGGATTAGCCACGGCCTTGGCAGGGAGTCTGCTAAGGTTGGTGTCACGGTTGGATAGTAGGTTGGGCTGAAATGCATTCTTGCATGATTTGTTTCGATGGCTGTGTGGATATGGGCCAAGCCCATACGTGTGGAAATTAGTGTTGTGATTATGCACTGAGTCAGTGGACTCACTCTATTTTTCCTAACCGTTTCAGGTGATGCGTAGAATTGGACCGGGATCGGAGAGGACACATGGTGGCCCATGCAGAAAGAAGAGTTTAAATATTTCTAAGCTTATTCATATTAGTTATTCGGGTTTAAATATTGATGTAATAAGGGCCTTAGAACTACTTATTATTATTTTGGTACTATTTTATTTTAATTTAATTATGGTTTGATTAATTTGATTTACTATGGGAAATTGATTTTTATATTAGAAACCTATTTATTCAATATATTTATATATATAAGATAATAAAGTGTTTTAATGTGGACATTTTTACAATACCAAAGTTTAAAGTATAGTTTTAAAAGTACATGAATTTCCAAAGGTTAATAAATTTACTGTTTTATTCGAAGTTAAGAAGGATTTTCCACCGTCTTTTCCGCAGTGACATAACCAGATTCGGTCGTAGTGAATGGGCCGGGTTTGGGGATGTTACAGATTGGTATCAGGGCCCGGTTCAAAACTCGGCTTGGAGGGTTTTGGGCCCAAAAATGTTTTTTAAAATGGGCTTTTCGAAATGTGGGCTTTTATAAAGAAAAGTTTTTCAGGATATTCTGGCATGGCACCTGTGTCTCCGGCCCGAAGTCCACCAGGTAAGTACTTCTAGCTCTTAAAGTGATTTGGTTGTGTAATGTATTATGGGCTTAGATTGGGTTCGTAGATAGAATATTAGGACTATTGGACCCTAGGATTAGTCTACTCAAACATATGCATAAGAATTAAAGCTCTTAAACAAACCTATGAAGTTAGTCGCCGAGTTAAGGTGTGGTAACCACTGTATGCATGTCTAGGAGTGGCATTCAGTAATAGCTTGGTATTTAAGCAGTCCTAGCGACTCACCTCCTCTTTACTTGAATCCTACCTGGTGCGTAGCTACGGTTCACCTTAACCAAGAGGAGTTGTTCATAGGCTAAACCGGTTATTAAAACCCGAAAGGGAATTAGCCTTGCTGTTTTTAAAACCTTCTGTTTTAAAAATTTTCAAACTTACCCCTTTGGTTTGTGAAACCCTAAATCTGATTTTGAAAGACGTTTGTCGATTTACAAAATTTCCCAAAATGCCCTAGTGGCAAAATTACAAAAATGCCATTGATTTCTAAATTTTCAGATTTCTCTCGACTTTTACAGAAATATTCCTATTTTACCAAATATCATAAAATCTTATTTTGTGAAATATTGTGATATTCTGATTTGGAGAATTTACGAAAATGCCCATGATTTCCAAAATTACAAAAATAACCCTGTTTTCTGAAATTTTTGCAACACACTTTGTTTGAAAAACAAATTGTTAAGATGTCCCCTGAGATTTTGTAAATTTTGAAATATCTTTAAGTTGGAAAAACTATTTTCAAAATTGACCCTGAGTTATTACCGAAATACCCCTTTAGGAAAAATGACGGAATTACCCCTGGGTAGAAAATGAAACTTGATTACTCGAAAGAACTACTCTCGGAAACTTCATTGCATAAAATTGCTCGTGGATAAAATAGTGAAACAAGAATTTCTAATGCATAAAACTTTCTAATCAGACTGAATCGAGGCGCTAGATATGGTTCTAGGGGGCGTGGTCGCAGTACTCGTGGACGTGGTAGAGGCAGGATGTCAGTATCGGAACCGGTTGGGTCACGCCATGGGTCAGAAAGCGATGTGCCGCCACCAGCTGTGGAGGTGGAATAGCAGGATCAGACTGGAGGAGACGGCGCTGTATCGCAGGCTATGCTGCGGGTGCTTGAGCAAGTGGCAGGAGCCAATGGGGGCAGTGGGACTCGAAAGTCAGTGCCCGAAAGGCTTAGGGCGAATGGAGCCGAGGTTTTTAGAGGAGTGTCTGGGGTAGCTCCGAATGTGGCAGAGTACTGGCTTGAGGCAGTGGAAAGGATTATGGATGACTTAGACTTGACTGCCGAGGAGAAGCTTAAGGGTGTTGTTTCGTTGCTGCGAGATGAAGCCTACCAGTGGTGGCTCACTGTTAAGGAAAGTACCCCTGCGGATCGAGTGGACTGGGGTTACTTTAAGATCAAGTTCGAAGGGAAGTATGTCGGAGCGAGCTATGTGGACGCTCAGAGGAAGGCGTTCCTCAATTTGGTGCAAGGAAGCAAGTCAATAGCGGAGTACGAGGCTGAGTTTCTGCGGTTGAGCCAGTATGCTCGAGGCATCGTGGCAACTGATTATGAGAGATGCGTCAGATTTGAAGATGGGCTACGGGATGAGCTGCGGGTTTTGATTGCGCTGCAACGAGAAAGAGACTTCGCCGTTTTAGTGGAGAAAGCTCGGATAGTTGAGGAGGTCAAGAAGGCTGAGAGGCAGAACAGAGAAAGAAACCGTGATAAGAGGAGCGTGGGATCGTCAGAATCGTTTGAGAGGGTTCAGAAAAGATCAAGGGTCGAGACTCCTGTTCGTATTGCTAAGCCAGCCGCCGGAAATCCAGATCGTCCGTGTGCGCAATGTGGATCAGTGTCCATTTACTATATGAAACACAGTTCAAAACGTCAGAAGTCACCACACTATCAATATATAACAAAGGCATGTATAGCTAGACTCACACGCGCTACGGTAGTCCTAGAATCGACTAAACCGTAAGCTCTGATACCAATAAAATGTAACACAATTAACCCGTATCCGTCGCCAGATTAGGGTTACGGGCATTATCGGATACATTATAACTTCTGCTCATACGAATAAATCTTATCTAAACATCTTTATCAAATAATACATTTATAACATACTAATCATACATGTATAATATATGCTTAATACTTTAACCCAAATCATATACAATGTAATCATAAACGAACGCAAAAAAAAAAAACCCTGAAACATGCGATACGGCAAGGTCACCTAGCAATACTGATTCCATATACCACATTCGACAAGTTGATCATAATATGTGAAGTTTATAAACAAGTAAACCATTTCAAAAGTCAATTCATTTTTATTTACCAATGAAAACAACTCGATAATCAAAACTTTATGCTATATAGTCAAGATGCATAAATTCATTACATTAACATAAACGCAATTGATAGCTTAGCCGAATATACAAGAACATATACATAAGAATTTCATGAACATTTCATAACTAGTATTAACTCAAATAGAACCAATACTCAATCAAATCAACATTTACCTACAGTTAAGAACATATATAGATAGACGTATGTATATGTACCTTATATCAACATCTATATAACTCTTAAATCCTAATAACATAAGCATATACAACATTCGATCAATACAATTCATATGTCTCAACTTCAAACATGAACATTATCCATCCTGTATATAGTAAACTCAAAGCACATACAATCATCTTATCCGCAATCATACCCTCTATATAACATACATCAACCTAGATATGCATGAACAGGCCAGGTATAAATTTGCCATGAACCAAACACATTTGACATTCAACCATTCTGTCATATAACTAAGCTTAACTTTTGAATTCCAACCATTAGGTCATATAGCATAAAAACTTAAGTTAACCAAATGAAATAAGCCTTTTTCGCAAGGCTATATTATAGTTATGTACAATCACCCAAAATCTAATAATTAACACTTAAGTCTAGCCTATACATGCCTTTCGAATAAAACTAAGATAAGTATACCAAAAGTTTGATAGTGCGATTGACTTCTTGGATAATCCCCCGAGTCCGTAGCTTGAATCAAAGATCTATAAAACAGAGGTAGATAAAAGCGCACACACACGGTAAGCTTGCTAGCGTAGTAAGCCTTAAGTAAGCATATACTTATATAAGTAACATACATACAACCATTCAATCAATATCTTCTATCACTAATTCGAACATAATTAATACATAACCTCTTTTATTTATAAAGCCGAAACAACTAAATATCATTGAATGCACTTGATACTAAAGCTGTATCTTTCTTATTCACATACACCAATCATTCAGTGTATCACAGACATATGTACATATCATATGCTTATCCCTTCAACTAAATACATTCATGCTTTCAAATAATTATTGTCACACAATACATCTTGCATATACATATTCATTCATCTCAAACAAGTTAATGTATAAAACCTTCACTTACTCAAATACTTGTTTGTCCTTTTATTGAGTAACATGACTGTAAATACGTACCTCTCTGTCGAATTTATACGAATCATGTTTCTAAACAGAAATTTCTTGATATGTTCATAACTTGATTTTCATGCGCTTAGAGCTTGAACATATTCACAGGCACTAAGCCTGCTGGACTTAAGGTCCGAAGTATATCACCGGCATTAAGCCTGCTAGGCAATAAGCCCGAAACGTTTCACCGGTACATGGCCTGCTAGGCTAAAAGCCCGAACTATTTCACCGGCACAATGCCTGCTAGGTGCGAAGCCCGAATAACTCACCGGCACAAGGCCTGCTAGGTTCAAAGCCCGAATAACAACATAATTAAACTTTCAATACATATTTATAAATGCTAACATCACAACCAAACCATATACATCATATTGTATCCACGTATCATTTCGAAAACATATACTTGTTCATATCATATTAACAAAACATATTTAATCTAATTTAGCACTTTACATTCGGCTAACTCAAAATTCCATAGCCAACATTATTAAATTTTGTTCTTTAACATGTTTATAACTAACTCTTTAACATATAAGTGCTTAAGGACTTACCTCAGTTGTCGATAGACCGTGCAAATCGACTATTCGAGAACCTTCGTCTTTCCCCGATCCAATTCCGCTTTTCTTTGCTCTTGATCTAAGACA
This sequence comes from Gossypium australe, assembly GCA_005393395.2. Lineage (NCBI taxonomy): Eukaryota > Viridiplantae > Streptophyta > Magnoliopsida > Malvales > Malvaceae > Gossypium > Gossypium australe. The sequence goes on along the minus strand of CM016625.1, from coordinate 84,708,512 downwards.
CATTAAATTCAGCTCATTCAAGTATATTTCAATTCAATTTAGTCCCAGAACACATAAATGGGCAAATTACCGTTTTACCCCCACTATTTCAAAACTTTGCAATTTAGTCCTATTTGCATAAAACTCAAAATACACCAAATTTCCCCATACTCCTTAAGGGCTGAATATGTATAGGGACTATACAAGTCCATTTCTTTCATTTGTTTTGCAATTTAGCCCCTCTAAAATTTCATTTTTACAAATTAGCCCAAAATACTCAAATTTACCAAAATTTCCAATGCAAAATATACTAATCTTTAACATATCATTTATATAAAATCATAAAACACCAAAAATCACAAGAATATAGCAATGGCCGAACCTCATACATGCTCATTTTTAAGAATTCTAACATGGGTCAAGTACAGTTCGAAGCAACGATCTCAAAAACGTAAAATTTATCAAAAACTAACTAAAAACTCACCTTCAATTTTAGCTTCAAAGTGCCGAAATTTCAAAGAGTTAAAAGCTTATTTTCTTCCTCCAAATTTGGCCATGGATGAATGAAAAGACAATGGCTTTCTTTTCTTAATTATTTTAACATATATTAAGTAATTACCAAATTACTAAACTAACCTTATAATTAAAATAACTAAACATTTTAACTTAAGGACAAACTTGTCCATGGCCGGCCACTAACATCTAAAATGGGTTATTTACCCATTATATACTTCATATTATAAAGCCATAATCAATTAAGCACATTTCACTTTAGTATGCTACTTTTACGCTTTACGCGATTAAGTCCTTTTTATCAAATTAAGCACTTAAATGATAAAATTTTCATACGAAACTTTCACACACATCAATTCACATATTATAGACTCAAATTATAATAATAAAATATTTCTCGGACTCGAATTCGTGGTCCCGAAACCACCGTTCCGATTAGGGTCAAATTTGGTCTGTTACAATTTTTCTCCACATTTTATTCTTAAAGCCTACTACTAACTCTCAAGGTTTTATTCACCTAAAACCAAAATTTTTCCTCAGCCCAAGTTTGATCCCGGGTCTTCATAGAAGCCCCCTAGCCTTCCAAAAACACTCACCTAATAAGTCCAACTTGCATTAAAGCTGTTCTTTTGTTCCCAAAAATATTTAAAAAGTTCCTACGCTCGGGGCCCAAAAGTCCCAATTCTCCTACGCCCAATTTCAGGATGTTACATATGGACCATGAAATAATATTAAAATAATTTTTCTTTCTTGCTCGGATTTGTGATCCCGAAACCACTGTTGCGATTTCACTGAAAATGGGCTATTACAAGAATTCACCATGCGACTGAATGATGAGCAAGTTACCTTCAGTGTATTTGAGTGTGTTCATCACAAGGATAAAGTAGAGTGTCATATTGTCGATGTGCTCGATGGTTTGATTAAAGAAGAATTCAACAACCAAAGCACAATCCTTACTAAGATGTAACAACCCGATTTTTGGGCTAGTCGGAACAGTGGTTTCAGAACCACTGATCCGAGACCGGAGAAATTATTTTGTTATATTATTTTATGTGTTATAGCCTGGTTACATGAGTGCATGAAAATTTTAGTGAATTAATTTTAGTGATTGCATGCTTAATTTTTAAAAAGGACTAAATCGCATAAAATGCGAAAGTTTTGTTGTACAAGCTAAATGTGTCAAATAACTATATAACCTTAAATTGGAGGTCCTTAATGTGCAATTAGGTGACTTAATTGATGAAATAAAATAAAATAAAGAGAAAAAAGATATCACCTCTCATCTTCATCCTCTCCACCGAAAATATCTGCAAAATAAGGGTTTTGGAAGCTTGAAATTTTCAGCAACTTACAACACTTGCAAGTAAGTGATTTTAATGGTCATTCTTGATAATTTTTGTACTTTTAGGACTCTTGTAGCATAATCTAGCTAATGAGGGGACTATTTTACACTACGGTTGAAAGTCTAGGGTTTTGCCATGAGAACATTAGTGTTGTTTGCTGAATTTTTATGGAAGAAAATGAATCTTGGTTGTTAAATAAACAACTTTTGTGAAAGGGTTTTTTATGAAAACACCTAAAATGGACCTTTTTGTAAAGGTCTAGAATAGGTAGTTAATGTGTGAAATAATTGGACTTGTGAGTTGCTATAAGCTTAAAATAGATTCAGCTAGGCTTGGTTAATGAGTAAATTTGATGAAAATCATTTTACGAGCCTAGGGGTAAAATCGTAATTTTGTGAAAGTCTAAGGGAAAAAATAGTAATTTTGCCAAAGTAGGAATTTTGAAATATTTTGATTAATGTGGTGATTAAATGAGTATACTTTGTCATTATAGATCAAGAAAAACGGGATCTGGACTTAGACCGGGGGAAAACCAAAATAGTGGACTAAATCAAACTAGCCGCCTATATTTTTTATACCGAGGTAAGTTGTACGTAAATAATACAACTCTATTGTTATTATACATTAAACAATTGATATTGCATAAAATGATTGATTATTGTTATGAATATGCATGACGAAATTTGATATGGTATACTCCCGGTTGAACCTTAGGAATAGATTGGATATCCAAGCCATGCCATTTGGTTGATATGTGTGCTAGTGTAAGACCATGTCTGGGACATGGCATTAGTATTGAGACGAGAGCTAGTGTAAGACCATGTCTGGGACATGGCATCGGCCTCGATACGTGAGCCAGTGTAAGACCATGTCTAGGACATGGCATCGGCATCGTACCCTCCTATCTGAGGCTTGTCGAGCATCTTTTGGTATTCCAATTGGTTCAATGGGTAGTTTAAAGTTTGTGTCAGAAGTGAGAAGAGTTACGACAATGTTGTAAGTGATACAGGTACATACATGAAATTTATGGGAAATGAGCTCGATTTATGTTGTACGATTAGTAAGGATGAAAATGAATAAGCTATGCCTTTAATCATTTGAGAATTATGTGCAAGTTTATAATATGCTATGAGTATATAATGCACGGTAATTGTTGTTAATTATTTACATGCGACTTTCTAAGCTTTATGATTACTCCTTTTCCTTACCATTTTCTTATAGTATCGCCAAGCTAGCTCGGGGATCAAAGGACGTCGGAGACTCGATCACACTATCAATCAAAATATTTAGTACAGTTAGATTTATCATTTTGAGTATGACATGTATAGGGAATTGGTCTTTGTCAAGTGTCATATTGTTTGGGCCAAATATGTTGGCTTGTCTTGAAGATTGACTCATTTTGTATAAGGCCATGGATGATGGCTATTACTTATTATTAATATATGAAAATGATGATGATTTTCATGAATGTGCAAATTGCATGGTTTAGTATTTGGTATGTTAATGCATGAATGAGTAGGTTATTTGATATGGCTTATATTGATGCAAGTAAGGGTGATAGAAAAGGGTTGGTAAATAGCCTTGTTTTTATCCACACAGGTAGACACACGGTCTGCCCCATGGGCATGTAGTACGGTCGTGTGTGTAACACCCCAAACCCGGCCCAAACACCACGACCGGATCTGGCATGTCACTAGAAAAGAGTTTAAAAAGTTTCACGAGCTTCAGAAGATTCTTAAGACATTTTTTTTGAAAGTCCCAAGTTTTGTGGTTCAATAGAAAACCCATTATTTATTTAAGTTAGAAATTTAATTAACCAAGCCTTGCGATTAGGTGATATTTGAAAACACTTATCGATTATTCGATCATTAGATTATTAGCAAAATCCCCTTTCATAAGAATTGTTGTTTAATAGTTTGTAAAGAAAACTTTCATTTTTATTTTATAAAAACGTCCCATCGAGTAGTTGTAATTAATGCATCCAAACAAAAATTAAAATCAAAATTTACCAAAATTAAAAGTGACCTTGTTACAAATCAAAAATTCCCAAAAGTAGTAAATGACAAATAAAATAAAGTTTTAATAGAATCACCCTTCCATGGCCACCTCGAGTCCATTCCAGCCCAGTCCATAAAACTAAGAGTCACCTGCAATTTGTTTAGGCAAAAAGAGTGAGTCATAAGACTCAGTGTGCAATTAGTCCACATAATCCACAAGTGGGCCTAAGCCCCAAAACACCATCGGCCGAGGCCCAATCATTACAACATAACAAAATAATCAATATGATAACCCACCCAGCCTAATATTCCATCCTGTACACTCCGCTCCATATATCCATCCTCAACACACCTGTGGGGATTTCTACAATCAACCCTCCATCCACTACACTCCTCTTTGGCAGTCATGCTGACAGTCACACTGCTCAAAGCCAATACAGCGTGGTCTTAACCACCGATAATCATGTGACCAAGTCACTGATACTATGATGAGGCACCGAGCCATCATTTAGTGTGACAGTGTCACCGATATACACTTCCCCTGCATATCATTAACATCCCAAATCCCATGCACATGCAACATAGTATAACAAACAGATCATATGGTGTTATACATGCATTATTTAGAGTACACATACTGTAACACCCCTATCCCGTGTCTGTCGCTGGATTAGAGTTAGGAGTGTTACCGGACAATTCAAAAAGCATTTACAGAAATTTCATACAATCAATCATCATTCTCAAACATAATGTCCTATAAATGAGTCTTTGAGACCAATAACATGCTTGTAAATCGGGTCGAAACTAAACCGAAACACATACGAGATTTCATAAAAATTTAAAATTTTTCAAATTTCATCTTTACGACCCTAATATGGCCCTACAAGACCTAAAATATGATTAGGAAATGATTTGGGACTAAAATAGAGACTTTGTAAACTTTTTCTTGAAAATAGGGGCTACATGCCTGTGTGGCCTGCCCGTGGGGAAATCACATGGCTGTGGGCAGCCCGTGGGCAGATTCTGACTTGCTACACACGGCTGTGGTACTAACCCCTGGGTGATTCATTTAGATTCTGACTTTGCCACACAGCCTGGGCACACGCCCATGTGTCTAGGCCGTGTGAAAACTGCAATTTTCACTATTTTTAGGTTATTAAAACCCACAAAATACACCTAATTCATACTCAATCATAATCATCCACTGTTTAAACAAAACTTAACCATTTCATAAGCATAAACTTATATCAAAATCAATACACAACCAAGCTTAGCTGAATGTATATAAACATCATACAAACCCATACTATTCATCAAATTCACAAATTAGTCCTCCAAAATAATATTTTCTCAATTTAGCCCTATTTAGCTAAATTCAACAAAACTTCAAGAACAAAACATGTTCATCTAGCTCAAATCTTTTATTTAACACCAAAAATTCATCAAAAAGCTTAACATATCAACAATGGCATCTCTCACAAACATCATCAATAATCAAAATTAATACATGGGTTTTGAAGATCTCAATGCAACGATCAAAAAAATGTAAAAATTATCGAAAACATACCTTGAATTGAACCTAATAGTAGCCGAATATTTGAAAGCTTTAACTTTTTTTTTTCTTTGTTTTCTCGGCCAAGGAAGAGAAATAAAAGATGAACACTCATATTTTGGTTTCTTTAATCTAATTTTATTAATCAATTACTAAATTGCCCATCTATTAAACATATAAGACAAACATAAATAATGGTTATCAGGACATTCCACCATCCACTAACAAAATTGTAGTTAAATTGCTATATAAGGATTCCACCTTTACCAAGCCATAACACATTAATACTTTAACAATTAGCAAGCAACTTTCACATTTAATGCAATTTAATCCTTTTTGTCAAATTAAACACACAGACAAGCAGATTAGCTTACGGAAATTTGGCACATACTAATTCACATATCAACGGCACTCGGATTTGTGGTCCCGAAACCACTGTTCTGACTAGGGTATAAACCGGACTGTTACAACTCTCCCCCCTTAGGGATTTTTGTCCCCAAAAATCTTACCGTTAAACAGAGTCAGATATCGTTGTCTCATTGAATCTTTAGGCTCCCATGTAGACTCTTCAATTTCGTGCCGATTCCATAATACTTTTACTAACGAAATTTTCATGTTTCTCAACTTTTTTCACTTCACGAGCTAAGATACGTATCGGTTCCTCTTCATAAGTCATATCAGATCGAATTTCAATTTCAGATAGGGCAATCATATACGACGGATAGGATCGATATCTACGAAGCATCGAAATATGAAATACGTTGTGTATCTTTTCTAGATTGGAGGGCAACATTAATCTATATGCAACAGGCCCAACTCGTTCAATGATCTCGTACGGCCTGATGAACCTCAGATTGAATTTACCTTTACGTCCAAATCGAAGCACTTTCTTCCTCGAAGATACCTTCAGAAATACTTTATTGCCGAATTTAAATTCTATATCTTTTCGTTTCGCGTCCACGTAAGGCTTCTGACGATCAGATGCTGCTTTGAAACAATCTTGGATCAATTTCAGTTTCTGTTCTGAATCTTTTATCAAATCAACCCATGTAACTTATTTTCACTAAGCTCAGTCCAATACAAAGGTGTACGACATTTACGTCCGTACCAAGCTTCATATGGTGCCATTTTAATGCTTGACTGAAAACTATTTTTATACGCAAATTCAATCAACTGCAGGTATTGTTCCCACGAACCATTAAACTCAAGTATACAACATCTTAACATATCTTCTAAAATCTGAAAGATCCGCTCTGATTGGCCATCGGTTTGCGGATAAAAAGCTATACTGAAATGTAATTTCGTGCCCAAAGCTTCTTGCAATTGCTTCCAGAAACGCGATGTTAATCTCGGATCTCTATCTGACACAATGGATAGAGGTACCCCGTGCAATCTCACAATTTTAGAAATATAGAGCTCGATTAATCTGTCAAGTAAAAACTCAGACCTTACCGGAATAAATGGGCAGGCTTCATCAATCAGTCAACTACGACCCAATTCAGATCTTTCTTTCTCGGAGTCTGAGGTAAATCTGAAACAAAATCCATAGTCACTCTATCCCATTTCCATTCGAGAATCAAAATTGGCTATAACAACCAGAGAGAACTCGATGTTCAGCTTTCACTCGTTGACAAACTAAACATTTCGAAACAAAGTCAGAAATATCCTGTTTCATACCAGACCACCAATAGCGTCGTTTCAGATCATGATACATCTTTGTACTACACAGATGAACAGATAAACAACTATTATATACTTCATTCATAATCAACTGGATTAACTCAGGGTACCTTGGAACACAGATACGATCTCAAAATCTTAAGCAATCATCAACAACTCAAAGCTCGGACTTAGAATTTGAATCACACTGAACTCGTTTCGCTAACATTTTATTATCAACTTTCTGAGCATCACATATCTGCTGTAAAAACAACACTTTTGATTTTAATTCAACTAACACTGAATTATCATCAAACAAATTTAACACCCCAAGGTGAAAAACTCAATCTTGCAAACTTTCTGTTGGTTAATTCTTGCAACAGTGACTTTAACTGTTTCAATTCCATTGGTGTCAATCTATACGAATCTATCAAAACAGGGGTCGTACCAAGTAACAGATCCATACCAAATTCAACTTCGTAAATCGAAGGCAATCCCAGCAATTCTTCAAGGAAAACATCAGAGAACTCACAGACTACTGGCACCGATTCAACTTTCTTTTCATATACTTTCAAATCAATCACATAAGTAAAATATGCCTTGTAACCCTTTTTAATTTAATTTTGAGCTTTCAACACAAAATCATTCAACTCAATACGAACTATTTCACCATTCCAATGACTCAAATCAATAGTCTTTCTTTTACAATTCACTACAGCATCATGTAATGTCAACCAGTCCATTCTTAGAACTATTTCAGACTCATCAAACTGTAATAGTATCAGATCAACAAGGAAACAAATATCTCGAAACATTAACGGGTAATTCTCACCTACTTTGTCAACCAGAATATTTTTACCTAAGGAGGTTTGATACTTTTATAACAAACTCAGTAGACTTTATAGGCAAAGTCTTACTGAATACTAAGTTTATACATATATAGAAATAAGTAGAATCCAGGGTCTATCAAAGTGATCATAGAAGTATCATAAAGTGTAAAAGTACCCGTTATAACATTCGAAGACGAAGCTTCTTCCAGAGCTCGGATAACATGCGCTCTGGAAGGCGCTCTAGCTTCGAATCTCACAACAATATCTTTAGTAGTTCTCTGACTACCACTGACGCTTCTTACAATTTGAGGAGATCTACCTCTCGTTGAAACATTCTCAGATCACTGGTTCTGAGCAATCTCTTGTTCAACAAACTCTGAGCAGTCTCAGATGAAATGATCTAATGATCCACATCTGAAACAAGCTCGGTCATTTAATCTGCAAATTCTCGAATGTCTTTTTCCACAATGTTTACATTCAAGTCGCTTGAATCTGACATTTCCAATAATAGCCATTGTAGTTGCTTGAGCTTTAGAGCTTAACTGTGATCTAGCTCGATCTCTACTCGAATACCTCACATTAGCTTTTGAATGGTTATGTTCATCTCGGAATTTCTTCGAGGCAGACTGAAATGATTTGCTCATAAATCTCTTTTTCATATTTCTAGCTTCAGACTCAGCTTTGCATGCTCGGGCAGCTAGTACTACGAAATCTTGTATCTCCAGAGTACCAACTAGCAATTGGACAACTTCATTTAAGTCATCTATGAATCTTTTACACATTATCGTTTCAGTTGAAGTGTATTCCAGAGCATACTGACTTAATCTTACAAACTCTTGTTTGTATTCAATGACAGACATGTGACCTTGTTTCAATTCCAAAAATTCTTTTCGTTTCTGTTAAATGAATCTCTGAATAATGTATTTCTTTCTAAACTCAGATTGAAAGAAATCCCAGGTGATCTGTTCTTTAGTAACAACTAAAACCAAAGTTTTCCACCACCGATAGGCTGCATCTCGTAACAAAGAAACAAGACACTTTATACATTCTTCAGGAGTCAGTGACATCTCATCAAATACTTGGATAGTGTTTTCTAACCAAAACTTGGCTTTCTCAGCATCATCATCATTAGTAGCCCGGAACTCTTCAGCCCCATACTTACGAATCTTGTCAATCGAAGGCTTATTCCAGGGATTCAGATTTGTAGTCGGAGGTATATCGGATGTCTGAGGGAAATTAACCGGGGGCAAAGGTTGCGAAACAGTCGGGTTATTCTTTACAAATTGAATGAACCACTCACTCATCATTTGGAAGAAAGCTTGTTTAGCTTCTCCCTCTTGACCGCTTATAGCCGGTTTCAAATCAGAGGGCTCTGTCCCTTGAACGGGAGTAGGCGCATTACTTTCGACGTCGTCAGCTAATGCTCTTTCGGGATCCATTACTATACAAAAATCACATTTTATACGTCAGGATTTATCACACTACCACAATTCAGATAATATGACATGTATAGCTAGACTCTAACACGCTACGTTAGTCCAAGAATCGGCTAAATCGTAGCTCTAATAGCAATCAAATGTAACACCCCTATCCCGTGTCCGTCACCAGATTAGAGTTAGGAGCGTTACCGGACAATTCAGAAAGCATTTACAGAAATTTCATACAATCAATCATCATTCTCAAACATAATGTTCTATAAATGAGTCTTTGAGACTAATAACATGCTTGTAAATCGGGTCGAAACTAAACCGAAACACATACGAGATTTCATAAAAATTTAAAAATTTTCTAAACTACAGGGGAGACACGCCCGTAGAAAAAACCCGTGTGCCCTCCACGGGTGATAGACACCCCCGTGTATCTTCCCCGTGGTGATATACTGACTTGGTCCCCACGGCCACCAAGTACGCCCGTGTGCCATGGCCGTGGTTAGCTACTGACTTGTACACCACGGCTAACTGACACCCTCGTGTCGAGGCATGTGCTACTAAACCACAACCTGCTATACACCCACGGTCATGAGGCACGCCCGTGCGCCTCAACCGTGTGACATTATAGGCTATTTCCAAGGCCAATATACCACCCTAAAGGGTCATATCTGCAAACAACATATATAACATCTTATTCTATTCGTATATAACCATCAAAATATACCTAATGGCCATCCAAAACATGCACATTTGACAACTAAGGTAATCACAACAATACATTTAATATACATTCAACCTATGTATTCAAAACCATTTCCAAACATACCAATTTGCATAACCAAATCTCAACTATACTCAAACACTATTCTTCTATATACTTACCATCTCACAACCATTTCATATATCAACTAATCAAACCCAAACCAATTTCACACATCACCTTCATTTAATCATATTACCAAAACATAGCTAGCCAAATCACATGGCTAAGTTTACAACATAAACATATATACATACACCTAGCCTATACATGCCATATTTAACTATATACATATTCAAAAGGGTACCAAAACGAGTTTAGTAGTATGATGATGATCATTGACGGTCCTGAGCCTTCAGTAGCTTGACGACCTATAAAACAGAGAAAACACATGCACAGAGTAAGCTTTCCAAAAGCTTAGTAAGTCATATACAAATAAACTTGGCATAGAAGACACTTATGCAAATAAATACATTAGCACATATCAATCATTTAACATAATATCGCATATATGCTTTGATTCATACACTATTAACCACATTTGCTATCTTTGCAAATTCAAGAAGCATATAATTACGGAATTCATATAATCAAAACTTTACATATCAGATCATCAATTTCATATCCATAGCATCATAGTAAGATCACTTAGATGCTTACCTTGTATACACAATTAGTGTATAATCAATGTACCTGAAATGGTTTTACATACACATATTTATTCTTAACTTAATTTGCAATTCGTATCACACACTTGCATGTTGAACCAAAAGGAATCTAATAGGATGCTCAGAAAACTCAGAATAGTCGTACAAAGCCAACGTCCTAAACGAGGTCTTACATGAACTCAGATATTGATACCCCAGTCCCAGACGGATTGTTACACGAATCAATATGATGCCGATGTCCTAGACATGGTCTTACACGAAAAGCTCATATCGTTGCCAACGTGCCAGACGTAGTCTTACATATAATCAGATAACGATGCCTACGTCCCAGACGAGGTCTTACATATAATTAGATAACGATGCCTACGTCCCAGACGAGGTCTTACATATAATCAGATAACAATGCCTACGTCCCATACGAGGTCTTACATATAATCAGATAACGATGCCTACGTCCCAGACGAGGTCTTACATATAGTCAGATAACAATGCCTACGTCCTAGACGAGGTCTTACATATAATCAGATAACGATGCCTACGTCCTAGACGAGGTCTTACATATAATCAGATGGCAATGCCTACGTCCCAGACGATGTCTTACATATAATAAGATAACGATGCCTACGTCCCAGATGAGGTCTTACATATAATCAGATAACGATGCCTACGTCCCAGACGAGGTCTTACATGATAAAACAGAACAGATACCTTTGTATTCCTAAGTTCATATAAAACTTCTTCGACTTATCACTATGTCGACCTTATCCCAGAATTCATATACATAGCATCACAAATGCAGTCATTATATTGATAGTCATGTAAATAAACTCAATTCAATACAATTACATTTATTAGCAATATGACTTACCTCAGATTCGATCTATCGAAATGGAAACGGCTAATCGATTACTTTTGTTTTTTCACGATCTAAATCTATTTTCTCGGTTCTTGATCTAAACATATTCAACATTAACCCTTTTATTCACTAATTCATCCAATTCAATCCATACACACATATTTAGGGCTATTTACAAATTAACCCGGTATTACCGGAGTTAAACATACATAAACGAGTAAATTGGGACATAATCCCGTGGCACAATTTAAAATTTTTCAAATTTCATCTTTACGACCCTAATATGGCCCTACAAGACCCAAAATATGATTAGGAAATGATTTGGGACAAAAATAGAGACTTTGGAAACTTTTTCTTGAAAATAGGGGCACATGCCCGTGTGGCCTGCCCGTGGGGAATTCACATGGCCGTGGGCAGCCCGTGGGCAGATTCTGACTTGCTACACACGGCCGTTGGACTAACCCGTGGGTGACTCATTTTGATTCTGACTTTGCCATACGGCCTGGGCACACGCCCATGTGTCTAGGCCGTGTGAAAACTGCAATTTTCACCATTTTTAAGTTATTAAAACCCACAAAATACACCTAATTCATACTCAATCATAATCATCCATTGTTTAAACAAAACTTAACCATTTCATAAGCATCAACTTATATAAAAATCAATACACAACCAAGCTTAGCTGAATGTATATAAACATCATACAAACCCATACTATTCATCAAATTCACAAATTAGTCCTCCAAAATAATATTTTCTCAATTTAGCCCTATTTAGCTAAATCCAACAAAACTTCAAGAACAAAACATGTTCATCTAGCTCAAATCTTTTATTTAACACCAAAAATTCATCAAAAAGCTTAACATATCAACAATGGCATCTCTCACAAACATCATTAATAATCAAAATTAATACATGGGTTTTGAAGCTCTCAATCTAACGATCAAAAAAATGTAAAAATTATCGAAAACTGACCGTTGAATTGAGCCTAATAGTAGCCGAATATTTGAAAGCTTTAACTTTTTTTTTCTTTGTTTTTTCGGCCAAGGAAGAGAAATAAAAGATGAACACTCATATTTTGGTTTCTTTAATCTAATTTTATTAATCAATTACTAAATTGCCCATCCATTAAACATATAAGACAAACATAAATAATGGTTATCAGGACATTCCACCATCCACTAACTAAATAGTAGTTAAATTGCTATATAAGGATTCCACCTTTACCAAGCCATAACACATTAATACTTTAACAATTAGCAAGCAACTTTCACATTTAATGCAATTTAATCCTTTTTGTCAAATTAAACACACAGACAATCAGATTAGCTTACGGAAATTTGGCACATACTAATTCACATATCAACGGCATAGAATATAATATTAAAAATATTATTCGGACTCAGATTTGTGGTCCCGAAACCACTGTTCCAACTAGGGTATAAACCGGACTGTTACAACTCTCCCCCCTTAGGGATTTTCGTCCCCGAAAATCTTACCGTTAAACAGAGTCGGATATCGTTGTCTCGTTGAATCTTCAGGCTCCCATGTAGACTCTTCAATTTCGTGCCGATTCCATAATACTTTTACTAACGAAATTTTCCTGTTTCTCAACTTTTTTCACTTCACGAGCTAAGATACGTATCAGTTCCTCTTCATAAGTCATATCAGACCGAATTTCAATTTCAGATGGGGCAATCATATACGACGGATAGGATCGATATCTACGAAGCATCGAAATATGAAATACGTTGTGTATCTTTTCTAGCTTGGAGGGCAACATTAATCTATATGCAACAGACCCAACTCTTTCAATGATCTCGTACGGCCCGATGGACCTCAGACTGAATTTACCTTTACGTCCAAATCGAAGCACTTTCTTCCTCGAAGATACCTTCAGAAATACTTTATTGCCGATTTTAAATTCTATATCTTTTCGTTTCGCGTCCACGTAAGACTTCTGACGATCAGATGCTGCTTTCAAACAATCTTTGATCAATTTCACTTTCTGTTCTGAATCTTTTCAAATCAACCAATGTAACTTATTTTCACTAAGCTCAGTCCAATATAAAGGTGTACGACATTTACGTCCATACCAAGCTTCATATGGTGCCATTTTAATGCTTGACTGAAAACTATTTTTATACGCAAATTCAATCAACTGCAGGTATTGTTCCCACGAACCATTAAACTCAAGTATACAACATCTTAACATATCTTCTAAAATCTGAAAGATCCACTCTGTTTGGCCATCAGTTTACGGATAAAAAGCTATACTGAAATGTAATTTCGTGCCCAAAGCTTCTTGCAATTTCTTCCAGAATCGCGATGTTAATCTCGGATCTCTATATGACACAATGGATAGAGGTGCCCCGTGCAATCTCAAAATTTTAGAAATATAGAGCTTGATTAATCTGTCAAGTAAAAACTCAGATCTTACCGGAATAAATGGGCAGGCTTCATCAATCAGTCAACTACGACCCAACTCAGATCTTTCTTTCTCGGAGTCTGAGGTAAATCTGAAACAAAATCCATAGTCACTCTATCCCATTTCCATTCGAGAATCAAAATTGGCTATAACAACCAGAGAGAACTCGATGTTCAGCTTTCACTCGTTGACAAACTAAACATTTCGAAACAAAGTCAGAAATATCCTGTTTCATACCAGACCACCAATAGCGTCATTTCAGATCATGATACATCTTTGTACTACACAGATGAACAGATAAACAACTATTATATACTTCATTCATAATCAACTGGATTAACTCAGGGTACCTTGGAACACAGATACGATCTCAAAATCTTAAGCAATCATCAACAACTCAAAGCTCGGACTTAGAATTTGAATCACACTGAACTCGTTTCGCTAACATTTTATTATCAACTTTCTGAGCATCACATATCTGCTGTAAAAATAACACTTTTGATTTTAATTCAACTAACACTGAATTATCATCAAACAAATTTAACACCCCAAGGTGAAAAACTCAATCTTGCAAACTTTCTGTAGGTTAATTCTTGCAACAGTGACTTTAACTCTTTCAATTCCATTGGTGTCAATCTATACGAATCTATCAAAACAGGGGTCGTACCAAGCAACAGATCCATACCAAATTCAACTTCGTAAATCGAAGGCAATCCCAGCAATTCTTCAAGGAAAACATCAGAGAACTCACAGACTACTGGCACCGATTCAACTTTCTTTTCATATACTTTCAAATCAATCACATAAGTAAAATATGCCTTGTAACCCTTTTTAATTTAATTTTGAGCTTTCAACACAAAATCATTCAACTCAATACGAACTATTTCACCATTCCAATGACTCAAATCAATAGTCTTTCTTTTACAATTCACTACAGCATCATGTAATGTCAACCAGTCCATTCTTAGAACTATTTCAGACTCATCAAACTGTAATAGTATCAGATCAACAAGGAAACAAATATCTCGAAACATTAACGGGTAGTTCTCACCTACTTTGTCAACCAGAATATTTTTACCTAAGGAGGTTTGATACTTTTATAACAAACTCAGTAGACTTTATAGGCAAAGTCTTACTGAATACTAAGCTTATACATATATAGAAATAAGTAGAATCCAGGGTCTATCAAAGTGATCATAGAAGTATCATAAAGTGTAAAAGTACCCGTTATAACATTCGAAGATGAAGCTTCTTCCAGAGCTCGGATAACATGCGCTCTGGAAGGCGCTCTAGCTTCGAATCTCACAACAATATCTTTAGTAGTTCTCTGACTGCCACTGACGTTTCTTACAATTTGAGGAGATCTACCTCTCGTTGAAACATTCTTAGATCTGTTCTTTAGTAACAACTAAAACCAAAGTTTTCCACCACCGATAGGCTGCATCTCGTAACAAAGAAACAAGACACTTTATACATTCTTCAGGAGTCAGTGACATCTCATCAAATACTTGGATAGTGTTTTCTAACCAAAACTCAGCTTTCTCAGCATCATCATCATTAGTAGCCCGGAAATCTTCAGCCCCATACTTACGAATCTTGTAAACGAAGGCTTATTCCACTGACTCAGATTTGTAGTCGGAGGTATATCGGATGTCTGAGGGAAATTAACCGGGGGCAAAGGTTGCGAAACAGCCGGGTTATTCTTTACAAATTGAGTGAACCACTCACTCAACATTTGGAAGAAAGCTTGTTTAGCTTCTCCCTCTTGACCGCTTATAGCCGGTCTCAAATCAGAGGGCTCTGTCCCTTGAGCGGGAGTAGGCGCATTACTTTCGACGTCGTCAGCTACGGCTCTTTCGGGATCCATTACTATACAAAAATCACATTTTATACGTCAGGATTTATCACACTACCACAATTCAGATAATATGGCATGTATAGCTAGACTCTGACACGCTACGTTAGTCCGAGAATCGGCTAAATCGTAGCTCTAATAGCAATCAGATGTAACACCCCTATCCCGTGTCCGTCGCCGGATTAGATTTAGGAGCGTTACCGGACAATTCAGAAAGCATTTACAGAAATTTCATACAATCAATCATCATTCTCAAACATAATGTCCTATAAATGAGTCTTTGAGACCAATAACATGCTTGTAAATCGGGTCGAAACTAAACCGAAACACATACGAGATTTCATAAAAATTTAAAACTTTTCTAAACTACAGGGGAGACACGCCCGTGGAAGGAAACCGTGTGCCCTCCATGGCTGATAGACACCCCCGTGTATCTTCCCCGTGGTGATATACTGACTTGGTCCCCACGGCCACCAAGCACGCCCGTGTGCCATGGCCGTGGTTAGCTACTGACTTGTACACCACGGCTAACTGACACCCCCGTGTCGAGGCTATGTGCTACTAAACCACAACCTGCTATACACCCACGGTCATGAGGTACGCCCGTGCGCCTCAACCGTGTGACATTATAGGCTATTTCCAAGGCCAATATACCACCCTAAAGGGTCATATCTGCAAACAACATATATAACATCTTATTCTATTTGTATATAACCATCAAAATATACCCAATGGCCATCTAAAACATGCACATTTGACAACTAAGGTAATCACAACAATACCTTTAATATACATTCAACCTATGTATTCAAAACCATTTCCAAACATACCAATTTGCATAACCAAATCTCAACTATACTCAAACACTATTCTTCTATATACTTACCATCTCACAACCATTTCATATGTCAACTAATCAAACCCAAACCAATTTCACACATCACCTTCATTTAATCATATTACCAAAACATAGCTAGCCAAATCACATGGCTAAGTTTACAACATAAACATATACACATACACCTAGCCTATACATGCCATATTTAACTATATACATATTAAAAAGGGTACCAAAACGAGTTTAGTAGTATGATGATGATCCTTGACGGTCCTGATCCTTCAGTAGCTTGACGACCTATAAAACAGAGAAAACACATGCACAGAGTAAGCTTTCCAAAAGCTTAGTAAGTCATATACAAATAAACTTGGCATAGAAGACACTTATGCAAATAAATACATTAGCACATATCAATCATTTTACATAATATCGCATATATGCTTTGCTTCATACACTATTAACCATATTTGCTATCTTTGCGAATTCAAGAAGCATATAATTACGGAATTCATATAATCAAAACTTTACATATCATATCATCAATTTCCTATCCATAGCATCATAGTAAGATCACTTAGATGCTTACCTTGTATACACAATTAGTGTATAATCAATGTACCTGAAATGGTTTTACAAACACATATTTATTCTTAACTCAATTTGCAATTCGTATCACAGACTTGCATGTTGAACCAATAGGAATCTAATAGGATGCTCAGAAAACTCAGAATAGTCGTACAAAGCCAACGTCCTAAACGAGGTCTTACATGAACTCAGATATTGATACCTCAGTCCCAGACGGATTGTTACACGAATCAATATGATGCCGATGTCCTAGACATGGTCTTACATGAAAAGCTCATATCGTTGCCAACGTCCCAGACGTGGTCTTACATATAATTAGATAACGATGCCTACGTCCCAGACGAGGTCTTACATATAATCAGATAACGATGCCTACGTCCCAGACGAGGTCTTACATATAATCAGATAACAATGCCTACGTCCCATACGAGGTCTTACATATAATCAGATAACGATGCCTACGTCCCAGACGAGGTCTTACATATAATCAGATAACAATGCCTACGTCCTAGACGAGGTCTTACATATAATCAGATAACGATGCCTACGTCCCAGACGAGGTCTTACATATAATCAGATGGCAATGCCTACGTCCCAGACGAGGTCTTACATATAATAAGATAACGATGCCTACGTCCCAGATGAGGTCTTACATATAATCAGATAACGATGCCTACGTCCCAGACGAGGTCTTACATGATAAAACATAATAGATACCTTTGTATTCCTAAGTTCATATAAAACTTCTTCGACTTATCACTATGTCGACCTTATCCCAGAATTCATATACATAGCATCACAAATGCAGTCATTATCATTGATAGTCATGTAAATAAACTCAATTCAATACAATTACATTTATTAGCAATATGACTTACCTCAGATTCGATCTATCAAAATGGAAACGGCTACTCGATTACTTTCGCTTTTTCGCGATCTAAATCTGTATTCTCGATTCTTGATCTAAACATATTCAATATTAACCCTTTTATTCACTAATTCATCCAATTCAATCCATACACACATATTTAGGGCTATTTACAAATTAACCCGGTATTACCGGAGTTAAACATACATAAACGAGTAAATTGGGACATAATCCCGTGGCACAATTTAAAATTTTTCAAATTTCATCTTTACGACCCTAATATGGCCCTACAAGACCCAAAATATGATTAGGAAATGATTTGGGACTAAAATAGAGACTTTGAAACTTTTTCTTGAAAATAGGGGCACATGCCCGTGTGCCCTGCTCGTGGGGAATTCACATGGCCGTGGGCAGCCCGTGGGCAGATTCTGACTTGATACACACGGCCGTTGAACTAACCCATGGGTGACTCATTTTGATTCTGACTTTGCCATACGGCCTGGGCACACGCCCATGTGTCTAGGTCGTGTGAAAACTGCAATTTTCACCATTTTTAGGTTATTAAAACCCACAAAATACACCTAATTCATACTCAATCATAATCATCCATTGTTTAAACAAAACTTAACCATTTCATAAGCATCAACTTATATAAAAATCAATACACAACCAAGCTTAGCTGAATGTATATAAACATCATACAAACCCATACTATTCATCAAATTCACAAATTAGTTCTCCAAAATAATATTTTCTCAATTTAGCCCTATTTAGCTAAAACCAACAAAACTTCAAGAACAAAACATGTTCATCTAGCTCAAATCTTTTATTTAACACCAAAAATTCATCAAAAAGCTTAACATATCAACAATGGCGTCTCTCACAAACATCATCAATAATCAAAATTAATACATCGGTTTTGAAGCTCTCAAAGCAATGATTACAAAAACGTAAAAATTATCGAAAACTGACCGAAAACATACCTTGAATTGAGCCTAATAGTAGCCGAATATTTGAAAGCTTTAACTTTTTTTTTCTTTGTATTTTCAGCCAAGGAAGAGAAATAAAAGATGTACACTCATCTTTTGGTTTCTTTAATCTAATTTTATTAATCAATTACTAAATTGCCCATCCATTAAACATATAAGACAAACATAAATAATGGTTATCATGACATTCCACCATCCACTAACTAAATAGTGGTTAAATTGCTATATAAGGATTCCACCTTTACCAAGCCATAACACATTAATCCTTTAACAATTAGCAAGCAACTTTCACATTTAATGCAATTTAATCCTTTTTGTCAAATAAAACACACACATACTAATTCACATATCAACGGCACAAAATATAATATTAAAAATATTATTCGGACTCAGATTTGTGGTCCCGAAAGCACTGTTCCAACTATGGTATAAATCAGACCGTTACACAAACCATCATGCTATCAACATTAATTTAAGGCCTAATCAAATACACTGACCTGGGGTCTCAGTTTTACCCAACATCTACAATTAGGGAGTAGTGTGGTAATTACACACCTGCAAATGCGCAAGACTACACTATCAATCTCGTTAACGTCCTCACTTGTAGGGATCACAGCGACCTGCTTATCCCTTTCTGAAGCCGCCCACAACCAGGTGGCCAGTCTCGAACTGCTGATATCGCTCGCTTCTTAAACTTTGGAGTCGAAACCAAGGGTTTGCTCCCGTCCCCAACTTGAACTTTCTTGCATCCATGAAAAGTCTTGTTCAGTAAATCGCTATACAAAAGAGATGATTGTTTAACCACTCAACTGGGTTCAGGCAACGAACGATGAACAAATAGGCTAATAGAATAATTAGGAAAGAATCCCTTACCATACAATCCCGAAAAGAGTGATGGGATTCGGAGATTGGTTGAGCCTCAGACTTGGAACTCAAATGATTCGGCTAGCGATGTTTCCTGGAATAAGCGCCCCCAATAAGAAAAGACGATGAAGAGAGCGAAGTCAATAAAATTGTAACACCACGCCAATTAGCCATTCGTCTTTGGCTACCAAATACCGAATGAAGAACAAGAAATGGTAACAGAGTCTCTTTACCTTAACAACCAAGTCGATGGAAGATCCGAAGCAGACCTCTAACACCTTGTTCCACAGTATTCGGCTAACACAGATGATATCTCTAAAAGAAGAAAGGGAACAACCTTCAGAGATTCCGCTAAAGAAAAAGAAAAATGAAAGAAAACTTCAATAGGAACAAGAGCAATAGATTCGGCCATGAGAAGAGAAAAAAATAGAAGAGAACGATAACTACTTACCAAAGAATAGGATGAGGATTCGACTAGAACGATAAGTAAAAGAAATCTCAAGGAGAAGAATTGAGAGATGGGTTTTGGTTTGGCAGAAGAAAAGATGATAGGAGAAAGGTACGACTATCGTGCTTAAGAAAAAGGCAATGAATGGAATGATTCGGTAATACTAGAAAAAGAGAGGAAAGGATATGGAGAAAATAAAACGATGAGGAGAAAAATAAGAAATGAAGAACAAAGAAGGAGTGCAACAAGTTTCAATTTTTTGGCTATCAAAGAAATGAAGAAAAAGATGCAAAGCAAAGGAGAAAAAAGAGTGTTTTCCCCAATCGGTTTCGAACCTTATGCACCATGTTACTCCAAGGAAAAAAATCGGCACACCAAAGCACCTCAAAAAACCCGATCGAACCACTACTAAGAGAGGGACCTAGAGCTACTAACTTTAAGATTCGGCTCACCATCCTCCTAGCTCAAAACCGAACCTCTCCCCCTTCTAACTTCAAGAAAAATTTGGCCTACAAGCCACTAGCTACCTACTCCATGTTCCCTTCCTACATTCACTCCCAACCCCTTATTCAAATTAGTGTGAAATCTTCAAATCCCCCTTTTCACTCTTGTCCATCTACTCAAAATGTTTGACCAATTCAACACCCACTCTTCAAGGTTCCTAGCCGAATCCATCTCTTCCCTTCCAGACGCCAAAAAGAATTCCCAAAGTGAAAACAGTGGGTCTCGAACCTGCTCCCTCACTGCTCCCTGTGGCTTCACTCACCTGCATCCTAAGTGGCGCCTCCTTGCCACTTTACTAATGCACTTCTTGTGATAACAAACACAAGCATAAACCCTTAAGTCCTACCCCAGTCAGCTCTTCCCTAAAGTGCCCAAAATTGAAATTTTTACCAAGGATTCGGCTTAACCCCGAGCCTTCCCGGGGCCCCTAAACACCTTCAAACAATAGGAAAAACATACCAAACACAGAGAAACAAAATAAATGCAAGGCACCTAAATCCCGGATGTTACAGTTCTACCCCTTAAAGAAATTTCCGCCTCGAAATTACCTGGTCGAAAGAGATGAGGGTACTGCTGACGAATAACATCCTCAGGCTCCCATGTCGCCTCTTCCATACCGTGATTTCGCCACAAGACTTTAACGAACGAGACTGGTTTTCTTCTTAGCACCTTGACATATCGTTCCAAAATCTGCACTGGTTCCTCTTCAAAAGACAGGTCTGGCCTTACCTCAATTTCCTTCACTGGCACAATGTGAGACAAATCCGAACGGTAGCGTCTTAACATTGAAACATGGAACACATCATGTATCTATTTCAATTCTGAAGGTAACTCCATCTGATAGGCTACCGGTTCCACACGCTTCAACACACGATAAGGCCCGATGAACTTGGGGCTCAGATTACCCTTCCGTCCAAACCTTAAAACTTTCTTCCACGGTGACACCTTTAAGAAAACCCGGTCACCTACCGCAAATTCTATGTCCTTACGCTTCAGATCAGCATAAGACTTCTGCCTATCAGAAGTTTCCTTCAACCGAGTCTGAATCCACTTAACCTTGTTCTCCGTTTCAGAAACCAATTTTGGACCCAATAACTGTCGCTCACCTAACTCTGTTCAGCAAGTAGGAGTGCGACACTTCCGACCATGAAACGCTTCACATGGTGCCATCTGAATACTAGATTGATAGCTGCTGTTGTATGTGAATTCTGCCAACGGTAGAAACTCCTCCCGGCTACCCCTGAAGTCAATGACACAAACTCTCAACATATCCTCCAAGGTCTGAATTACTCTCTCAGACTATCCATCTGTCTAAGGATGAAACGCTGTGCTAAAGTCCAGTCTTGTGCCCTATGCCTGATGCAGTGTTCTCCAGAATTGCGACGCAAACCTAGGGTTCCTATCTGATATAATCGTTACTGGTACCCCATGCAACCTCACAATTTCTGCTACATACAGCTTAGCCAATTTCTGAAGAGAATAGTCGACACGAACAGGTATGAAATGAGCGGACTTCGTCAACCGATCCACAATCACCCATACCGAATCTTTCTTAGTAGGCGTAAGAGGTAGCCCACTAACAAAGTCCATAGTGATCCTCTCCAATTTCCACCGTGGAATCTTCACCAGCTGCAATAACCCCGAAGGCAACTGATGTTTCGCTTTCACTTGTTGACACGTCAAGCATTTACTCACAAATTCAGTTACCTCATGCTTCAGACCCCACCACCAGAACTGTTCTCGCAGATCCCGATACATCTTACTTCCCCCAGGATGCATAGCTATGGGCTACTATGCACTTCCTGCAAGATCTTACGTCTCAACTCAAAATCTTTCAGCATGCAAGCCTTTCCCTGAAAACATAGTACCCCATCACTATTCACACTGAAATCCGTCATCTCATCACCTGCCCCCAACTGAAACTTCGACTTAACAACTCATCTGCCAACTGCTTCTCTTTAATCTGACTGACCCAAGAAGGCTTCACTTGAAGTTCAGCTAATAGACTTCCGTCATCATATAAACTGAGATGGGCGAACATCACTCTCAAATCTGATATTACCTTCCAGCTTAACGCATATGCCACCACATTAGCCTTACCCGGATGATATTCAATCGAGCAATCATAATCTTTTAATAGTTCGATCCATCTTCGCTGCCTTAAATTAACTCCTTCTAGGTAAGGAGATATTTTAGGCTCTTGCGATCTGTATAGATGATGGACTTCTCCCCATATAGGTAGTGTCTCCAGATCTTTAGAGCGAACACTACTGCAGCCAACTCCAGGTCATGTGTGGGATAATTCATCTCATGCGGTCTCAACTGCGGAGATGCATATGCCACCACCTTTCCTTCTTGCATCAACACACATCCCAAACCTGTGTGCGACGCATCACAGTACACCACAAACTCTTTCCCGACCTCAAGCTTATCAAAACTGGAGCCTCGATCAAGATCCTCTTCAGCTTCTTAAAGCTTTCCTGTTGCTTGTCAGTCGAAACAAATGGTACCCCTTTCCTCAACAACTTAGTTAAAGGTGCCGCAATTAAGGAGAATCCCTCAACAAACCTTCTGTAGTAACCTGCCAGTCCCAAGAAACTTCAGATCTCCGCCACAGACTTAGGCGGCTTCCAATCCAACACAACTTTAATTTTCCGGGGATCAACTCTAATCCCCCCAGCAGATACCACATGGCTCAAAAAGGTAACTTCACTTAGCCAAAACTCACACTTACTGAATTTGGCGTACAGCTGTTTCTCCCTCAGGATTTGTAAAACCACCCAAAGATGTGAATCATGCTCCTCCTCCGATCTTGAATAAACCAGGATATCGTCTATAAATACCATGACGAATTGGTCCAGGTAGGGTTGGAATACCCTGTTCATCATGTCCATAAACGCTGTTGGTGCATTGGTCAACCCAAACGGCATCACCAGATATTCGTAGTGACCATAGCGAGTCCGGAAAGCCGTCTTAAAAATATCCGCTTCCTTGACCTTAAGCTGATGATATCCCGACCTCAAATCTATTTTTGAAAAGACCGAAGCCCCTTTGAGCTGATCAAACAGATCATCTATCCTCGGTAGTGGGTACTTATTCTTGATGGTCAGCTTATTCAATTGGCGGTAATCACTGCACATTCGCATGGACCCGTCTTTCTTCTTCACAAATAGCACCGACGCTCCCCACGGAGATACACTGGGTCGGATAAAACCACGATCCAACAGCTCCTAGATCTGAGCTTTAAGTTCAACCAGCTCCTTTGGCTCCATCCTATAAGGGGCGATGGACACCGGAGCTGTGCCTGGAAGTAGCTCAACACCAAACTCCACTTCACGATCCAGAGGCAACCCCGTATGTTCCTCAAGAAAAACATCCACAAATTCCCTTACCGTTATAACCTCATTCGCAGTCACTTCCTTTGCATCCAATGCACTGACAAAAGTTAAGAAAGCCACACACCCTTTTCTGACCATTCTTTTCGCCTTAAGAGCAGACACTACATTGGACAAGTAGTCTCTCCTTTCGCCTATCACTAAAACCTCATTATCCTCTAGAGTCCTTAACACCATACACTTAGCGGCACAATCTAAATTTGCTTGATACCTTACCAACCAATCCATAGCTAAGATCAAATCGAACTCCTCGAACGGTAATTCCATCAAATCAGCTGGGAAAACCGACCTTTGTACTTCTAGAGGCACACTTCTAAAAAGTTTGTTTACCACTACCGATTGCCCTCAAGGACTAAGTACAGTCATCTTCCTAGAAGTAGTTTCAGGGTTCATGTTTAAAGTTCTAGACACCACACTAGCAACATAGGAATGGGTCGACCCAATATCAATTAATGCATTAAAAGGTAAACTGAAAATGAGGAACGTACCCGTTATAACGTCTGGTGCATCACCCTCCTCTCGGCGTCTGCCTGCATAAACTAACCTGGGCTGTCTTGCCTCTATATTCCCAGCACCTCCGCCCGATGCTCCACGACCCCGACCAAAACCATTCCCCCCTCTGTTCGGACCACGACCTCTCGGCATCTGCTGTCCACCCCTTCCAGGCTGCAGATACCCCTAACCTACCATCCGTGCCCTAGTCATTTCTAGCGGACAATTCCTTATCAGATGATCCTTTGACCTAGACTTGAAACATACCTTATCTCTTCCCCAGCACTCTCCTACATGTGACCTCCCACACTGAGCACACTGTCGAAATTGCCCAACAGCAACTGGCGTTGCAACACTACCCAGCCCATCAACCCTAGGCCTCTTCTGGAAACCCCCAGATGACCCTGAGGGTCCATAACTCCTTTTATTTCTGCCTCTATCCTTGTCCCTATTTTGCCTCTCAGCCCGTTTCACCTCTTCGGCTATTTTAGCCTTTTCCACCAGGATAGAAAAATCCCTCTCCTGTTGTGGAGCTATCAACACTCGCAACTCGTCTCGCAACCCATCTTCGAACCGCACGCAACGCTCATAATCGGTCGCAACTATCCCTCGAGCGTACCGACTCAACCATAGAAATTTTGCCTCATACTCAGCTACCGATTTACCCCCTTGTACCGAATTCAAAAATGCTTTCCTTTGAGCATCCACATAACTAGCCCCAACATACTTCCCTTGAAACGTCATCTTAAAGAAATCTGAATCAACTCAATCTGCCGAAGTACCGTCTCTTACAGTGAGCCACCGCTGATATGCCTCAACCCGAAATAGAGACACCGCGCCTTTTAGCTTCTCCTCTGTCGTGCAGTCTAGATCATCCATAATCCTCTCGACTGCCTCTAGCCAATACTCACCCACGTTTGGAGCCACTCCAGAAATACATCTAAACATTTCAGCTCCATTAGCTCGAAGTCACTCAGGGATGGACTTCCGAGTTGTTGTTCCAGTGCTTTCCCCAGCCACTCGCTCCAACACACGCAGCATTGCTTGAGACAGGGCATCATCTCCACCAGTTCTGTCTTGCGATCTCGCTTCCGCCACAGGTGATGCTGGCGCTTCGCCTTCAGGCTCATTTCTCGCTTCCGAGAGTTCAACCTCAGTACCCCGGCCTCTCCCGCGGCCACGTCCTCTACCACTCATGTCTACCGCTCCGTCTTACTCTGATTGCAAATTTTATGCGTTAGTATTTCTTCCCACTATTTATTAACGAGTAGTTTTATGAGGATAGAATTATAAGTAGTTCTTTCGCAAGGCACATGCATACCTAAAGGTTTTCATCCCTACAATAGAGTTTCTAAATTCCAGTATCCATGACAGTATATCTACATCGTATAACTACCTCATGCAAGTCACTTAACAATTAGAAAACTTACCTGGCAGACTTGGGCCGGAGACTCGGGTGCCACACTTCCAGAAAACAGGTTCATATGCATTTTTCTTTTTAAACCATCTTAGATACAAAATTTGAAAAATGTTTTGAACCCAAAACCCAAGGTCGATCTTTTTAAACCTGGCTCTGATAACAAATTGTAACACCCCAAACTCGGCCTAAACACCACGACCGGATCTGGCATGTCACTAGAAAAGAGTTTAAAAAGTTTCACGAGCTTTAGAAGATTCTTAAGACATTTTTTTTAAAGTCCCAAGTTTTGTGGTTCAATAGAAAACCCATTATTTATTTAAGTTAGAAATTTAATTAACCAAGCCTTGCGATTAGGTGTGTAACACCCCAAACCTGGCCCATTCACTACGACCGAATTAAAATCATATTCATGTAGTAATTTAATTTTATCAAACCATAATTAAAATAATACCAAATATAATAATAACGCCCTTATTACAACCCAATGTTTAAACAACATACTTAATATTGAAAAAGCTTAAAATAATTAAAACATCTTTGTCTGCATGGAACTAAGCTTCTGCATGGCCACCTTTGTACTCCTCCAACCCGGTCCAAGCTCATGAATCACCTGCAATGGTTAAGAAAAATCGGGTGAGTCCACAGACTCAGTGCATAATCATTACACATGTTTCCACACGTATGGGCTTGGCCCATATTCACACAGTCCATTCATTAAATATGCAACTACGAAGCCCAACCCAACCTAGGTCCATCCATTACACCAACCTTAGCAGACTCCCTGCCCAAGGCCGTGGCTAATCCACCGATCACAACCGAGTGATCCCACATATCCTACCTCGGCAGACCTGCTGCACAAGGCCGTGGCGGAGCCACCGATCACATAAGTGATCCCAACATTAATCCGTCTACGGTGATGCACTCAGCTATTAACCGCCGAGATGGGCACCTAGCCAACATCTCCCTTGATGAAGCACAGAGCTAATCATCAAGCGCTAATGTAGCACGAGGCTAACATTAGACCACGTACATAAGTATGTACACCCGTCCTTCCTTGCTCAAATCCAATCCCCATGCATATATGTAAATGCATCATGTTAAATCATCATATAAAATGAGTATACATCACATGCTCATTACCATATCATGCATACACCATAATTCATTTAATAACACAAGTTACTAACCTGTCAAACGATTACCCCACATATGGGTATCCACCACTTTAGCCTTTAATGTCGGCTACCACATATCATACACAATATATATATATATATATATATATATATATCAATACACAACCAACAGGGAAACAGTGCGATAATTACGCACCTGATCACTTGGAGTTCTAAACTCTCAATCCCAACGCTATCGCTAAGCGAGACTACGGCTATCTGCCTATAGCTTTCTCCTGCTACTGGCCCACACCCCGGTGGCCAATCCCGAACCGCTGAGACAGCTCTTTTCTTAAACTTCGGGATAGGGACTTTCCCTTGCCCTCCTTGACTGGTATTTGCCTCCATCAATACACTTAATCAGATCAAACGGTTAAACCTCCAAAACATAAATCCAAGTATTGAATCTTTATCAACTAACTTACTTACCAAACAACTTGAATCCCGGAGGCTACTCTATGCTTCTACGAGCGCTGACTAAACGACTCCCGAAAAGGTCTCCTGCGTTAGGCTCTTCTCCCCTACAATCGGCCTTAGCACCTTCAGAGAAAACTTAGGCCATTCGGCTAAGACAAACAAACCAAAGGGTTATCGCTTGAATCCTTACCTTACGACCAATTTGGTTTCCTACCAAATCCCGAACCAAACGATGGTTCTCTCTGGCAATCGGCTCCATCTTAACACGCAAACGGTTAGCCTCACAAACCTTCGGCTTAACGAATACCTAAAGGAAATAGATTACTAAAACAAGTCCTTACCATGACTTACCAATCGATTACCAAAGATGGAGGCTTCACTTGATTGATTCCAAAATCCCAGAGACCCTACAACAAATCGGTTCCAACAAGAGATTAACACCCTTACAACTATTTCCGAAAACGGCTCTTACCCATATCAAAATGGACAGAGAACAAGGGAGAAGAGAAATAAGCATTCGGCTACCAACACTTACCTTCTCCAATGATTGAAAAAGATAAACCCAAGGAGATCAACACCACTCTAATATCCGGCCAAGGTGAAAGCTAAATAGGAGAAGGGAAATCGGTAATGGAAGATTAGAAGTGAGAGGGAAAGATTCAGCTTGCACAATGATGGAAGAAAACAAAAGAAATGGGAGGAAGAAGGTTGATATTCGGCTACCAACCAAAATGAGAAACAAAAGAAGATGGGATGTTTAGGAGGGTAAAGTTTCG
Source organism: Gossypium australe (assembly GCA_005393395.2). Classification (NCBI taxonomy): domain Eukaryota; kingdom Viridiplantae; phylum Streptophyta; class Magnoliopsida; order Malvales; family Malvaceae; genus Gossypium; species Gossypium australe. The sequence goes on along the minus strand of CM016625.1, from coordinate 84,679,871 downwards.
GCTACCAATGCAAATGAAGAGAGAACAAGGCAATTTCGGCAAGGTAAGAAAAATGAATAAAAGGGTGGCCAAAAGGTGAGCATCCCCTATAAATACTACTAGGTTTCGGCACACACCTAAGCACACTTCAACAAAGCCGAAAATGCCCTCCTCAAACTCCCCAAAATCGGCCACTAGCTCAACTCCTCCCAAATCCCAAAATCTCCTCCTACTTTTCCTCCTTGACACTCATTCAAAAAGTTTGAATGAGTCCAACCTAAATCCTACCTTCCTAGCCGAATTTCAAAAATAAAAGACCAAGTCTTACCTCATCTAATTAAAAGCCTTCTAGCCGTCCAACACCTCCCCCTCTCATGACGCAAAAACAAAACCAAAATGCTGCCTTTGCAGTTCGAACCTGAAACCCCTTAGCTCCTTGAGGCGTCACTTCTCCATGCTCTAAGTGGCATCTCCCTTGCCACTCTGCCAAGCCTTCTCTTGTGTCTTAACCTCCCAAATAATTCTCTTAAGACCTCTAAAGCCAAGCTCCCCTTCTTAACACTAAAAATTCAAAAATTTCCTAATGCATCTCTTACCTTCTAGGGTTCTCCAAACCCCTTAAAACTCATCCAACTTCACCATAAGCCTTCCAACACTTGAATTATGCACTAAATGCATAACCCCTAGAACCCGGATGTTACAATTCTAACCTCCTTAAAAATAATTTCGTCCTCGAAATTACTTAGCTGCCTAACGGTTGTACATCCTAATTCACCACACTACACTATTGCTGCGTACTCTGATCTTAAGAAACAACCATATTTCTAGGCACAGTTTCTAAGTCCACACTCAAGGTTCTAGATACTTTGCTAGCAATAAAACAAACTGCCACTAAAGCAACAAAACAAATAAGAATATTCCAGACGTAAGAAACTTACCAGCTGACTTATCTGGCACATCATTATCTTCTCTTCGACGAACCGTATATACCAGACCTGGCTGTATTGCCTTAGTGCTACCATTACCTCGGCCTAAAGCTCCACGACCTCGGCCGGAACCATTCCATCCATGGCTCGGACCACGACCTCTTGTCGCCTGCTGACCACCTCTGCCCGGCTGCACATAACCTTGGCCTAATGTCCGAGTCCTATTCGGATCCTGGGGACAATCCTTAATCAAATGAGTCTTAGACTTACACCTGAAGCATTCTCTCGTCAACATGATACCTTCCACACCGAGCACATGGATGATCCAGATTCCTAGTAGCTGGCTTAGAAATACGAGCAGAAGTCTCGACCCTCGGTCTTTTCTGAAATCCCTCAAATGATTCTGACGGTCCAGCACTCCTCTTATCCCGGTTCCTTTCTCTATCTCTATTCTGCCTCTCGGTCCTCTTGACCTCCTCAGCTATCCGAGCTTTCTCCACTAGAATGGTGAAATCTCTTTCTCATTGCGGAGCAATCAAAACCCGCAGCTCATCCCGCAGCCCATCTTCAAATCTGATGCATCTCTCATAATCGGTAGCCACGATGCCCCGAGCATACCAGCTCAAACGCAGAAACTCAGCCTCGTACTCCGCTATTGACTTGCCACCTTGCACCAAATTGAGGAACGCCTTCCTCTGTGCGTCCACATAGCTCGCTCTGATATACTTCCCCTCGAACTTGATCTTAAAGTAACCCCAGTCCACTCGATCGGCAGGGGTACTTTCCTTAACAGTGAGCCACCACTGGTAGGCCTCATCCCGTAGCAACGAAATAGCACCCTTAAGCTTCTCCTCAGCAGTTAAGTCTAAGTCATCCATAATCCTTTCAACTGCCTCAAGCCAGTATTCTGCCACGTTCGGAGCTACCCCGGACACTCCACTGAAAACCTCGGCTCCGTTCGACCTAAGTCTTTCGGGTACTGACTTCCGAGTCCCACTGTCCGTATTGGCTCCTGCCACTAGCTCGAGCACCCGCAGCATAGCCTGCGATACTGCATCGTCTCCTCCTGTCTGATCCTGATGTTCAACCTCAACAGCTGGTGGTGGCGGCACATCATATTCTGACCCATGGCCAGACCCAACCGGTTCCAATACTGCCATCCTGCCTCTACCACGTCCACGAGTATTGCGACCACGCCCCCTAGAACTCATATCTAGCGTCGCGATTTAATCTGTTTAGAAAGTTTTATGCATTAGAAATTTTTGTTCCACTGTTTATCCACGAGCAAATTTTATGAAAAGAAGTTTTCGGAAGCAGTTCTTTCGATCAATCAAAGTTTCATTCCAAGTTCACTACTCTACTACAGAGAATTACACATTCATTCATCCACGTCACTTTCTTAAAGCATTTCCAACCCAGGGTAATTTCGTCATTTTCCTATAGGGGTATTTTGGTAATAAATCAGGGGTCAATTTGAAAATAGTTTTCAAATTAAAGATATTTTAGAATTTACAAAATCTCGGGGGTCATCTTGAAAATTTGTTTTTCAAATCAGAGATGTTGCAAAAATTTCAGAAATCGGGGTTATTTCAGTAATTTTGGAAGTCATGGGCATTTTCGTAATTTTGCCACTAGGGCATTTTGGTAATTTTGGTAAGTTGAAAAATATTTTGAAAATTTTCCAAAATAAATTTTTGCTGCTATTAAAAGGAGTATCGTAATGATTTTTAAAACTTAGAGCTTTCCTAAAACAGGGTTAATCCCTTTCGGGTTTTATTTAGTGTGTTTAGCCTATGACCGAGTCCCCTTGGTTAGGGTGAACCGAAGCTACGAACCAGGTAGGGTTCCTACGAAGAGGAGGTGAGTCACGAGGACTGCTTAAGTACCAAGCTCTTCCGGATCCAATCCTAGACATGCGCACCAGGGTTACCACACCCTAACTCGGCTACTTGGTCGTAGGTTTGTTTAATAGCCCTTAAGTCTTATGCATATGTTTGAGTAGACTAATCATAGGGTCCAATAGTCCTAATATCTAATCTACAAGCTCAAATAAACCCATAGCAGTTCTCATAAACATATCACTTTAATAGCTAGAAGTACTTACCTGGTGGACTTCGAGCCGGAGGTACAGGTGCCATGCCAGAATAACCTGAAAAAAAAATTCCTTAAAAGTCCATATTTTTGAAAAGCCCTGTAACACCCTTTACCCGAGACCTTTGCCGGAGTCGAGTATGTGGCATTACTAGACTTGACTACTAAATCGGGGCATAAAAATTTAAAACTGTCCAACTATGTCATGCTGACTAAAATGCCCATAACTCGAGTTACAAAACTCGAAATTTAAATCCGTAAATTTTCCTTGAAACTAGACTCATATAAATTTTTACCATAATTTTTCCAGAATTTTTCATGTGGCCAATTAGTACAGTTTATTCATCAAAGTTGCCCCTATTTCACTGTTTGATGATTCTGACCTATCTTTACAAAAACTCAGTTATCTCATTGTACAAAATTTCAATAATGTTCTTGTTTATTCCAATCAAAAATAGACTCCTTAAGAATTCTAAGCATATAAACTATGCTCCATGATTATTTTTGTACAATTTTTAACAATTTTTTCCAAGACAGAACAGGGAATCACGAATTCATTCAGAACAAGTCTCACTAAAATTTAAATATCTTATAATATAAAATTCCTTTGCCTATTTTGTTTCTTTCATATAAAAATAGACACAATAAGTTTTAATTTTATATCCTATTCACTTTAATTCAATTTATCCTATTTTTAGTGATTTTTTCAAAATCACATCACTGCTGCTAACTAAAAACTATTTCATTGCAAAATATGTCTAACTAGTTTATAACCGAATATACCCACATACAACTCATACTGTCCATGCATTTTAATCATTTATGCAAATTAATTATACCTAATTCAAAGGTTCATTCCGTAAACATACATTTCCTTATCAAAACGATTAAACTTTGATTAAAAAGCACAAACATTACCAACATAAACCGACATTTGTATCAAAAGTACAAAAAAACATACTTAACTAAAAATTTAGCCATATTCGCATGGCTATTATATACATGAACCAAAAGTTTTCATCAAAACAAAGACAAAGTCTTTCCTATACATGCCTTCATTTGAAAACCAAAATGAAAGAGTACCAAAATAGTTTGATAGTGTGGACGACTTTCTGAACGATCCCGACGAGCTTGTAGCTTACACCTAATCTATAAAACAGAGGAAACATTTTGCACAAATAAGCTTACTAGCTTAGTAAGTCCTAAGCTCCTAATAATATAACATTCGAACATTTAACATTTAACTTAAGAATAATTCAGCTTGTATACTTGTAATCACAATTATTTTCAAGCTTTCAATTCCATACTTATATAACATATAAATTCATAGAACAATTTCTCTTTAGCCGAATGCTTATAAAATCAAAATATTTACTCATAATCCAACCTTTCAAAACCAAAATGTCGTTATATAACCAAACGTATAACCATTCATATACTTAAAGCTCAATTTCTATAATATAGCATTACATACACAAACTATCCATGTGGCCGAATATACCCGGTCTTGCATATACAATTAAAAAGACCAAACCACAATATTCATATCATTCATTCATTAAACCGAGAACACATATTATAATCATATATATATATATAAACTTCATTTGTAACATATACAATTTGTAATAAATAACTGAGTTACTTGCTTACCTTATTTTAAATAGGTAAGAAGTTAATTCATAACTTACATGCTTACCTGAGCCATTAACTCGATAAATTAGCATTAATTTACTTTGAACAAAATTCGGTTTCTCTTTTGTGAAACACATCACCGGCATCAAGCCTGCTAGGCGTAAAAGCCCGATAAGTGACACTGGCACAAAGCCTGCTAGGCGTAATAGCTCGATAAGTAACACTGGCACAAAGCCTGCTAGGCGTAAAAGCCCGATAATTGACACCGGCACAAAGCCTGCTAGGCGTAAAAGCCCGAAACGTCTCAATGAAATTAAACATTCCAAACACACTTCATAACTGTTATATATATATAAGTCCAATTCAATTGAGTTCGCTCACATTAAACCAATAAAATCATTATATCATTATACAATCTAACAATCCACATCACATAACCAACTTTAATCATCAACCTAGTATACCTATATACATTCGGCTATGATATAAATAGGTACTAAAATTCATCAATTCTTACTATTTAATATAGTCATAATTAGTTCCTTGACATATTTTAGCTAAAGGACTTACCTCGGTTGTCGATTGATTCGAAATTTCCAGCTATTCGTTTAGTTTAGCTTTTCCTCGCTCCAAATTCTTCTCCTTTTGTTCTTGATCTAATTCGGTTCAAATTAAACCAATTCAACCACATTTTCATTCAATTTAAAAGCAAAATCATATAATATACAAATTGCCGATTAACCCCCCCAACATTTGTAATATTTATAAGAAAACCCTAAAATTCAAAACACGAAATATAAAGAATTTAATTGCCCTTTTTCAAAGGTTGAATGTTCACCATCTCCAAACAAGCTTCTATGAATTAATTATTATAATTCAACAAGCTTAAAATTCATAAAGGCCGAATATACAAGCTCAATTTCTTCTTCTCTTATGACCGAATTTGCTAACTCGATGTACCCATGCATATTCTTCAATACATGATCAAACAACAATCTAAATAACCACCATTTATATTCATCCCAATACAGCCGAATAGTAAGAGCATCTCTATGCTCAAATCCAAAATAATTTCTATAACTCTCACATAATTTAAGCCACAAGTCTTCAATTCATCTAAGTCTCTTTAGTAACTCATGTTGTTTTTGAATCAATACTAAGCATTTTTCAAATCAAAAACGACCCAAGAGTGCTCATCCTAGGCCGAATATTAACATGCTTGATCTCAAAATTTTTAACATGATTTCATTTGCATTCAAGGCAACCAAATCCAATATGTAAAGATTTGCTAAAATCAAGCTAAAATACCCACCTTACTACTACATGCATGGCCGAAACAGTGGAGGTTTCAAGCTTTCTTTTCTTCTTTCAAATAGAATCGGTGAAGAAGATGGGGAGAAGGAAAGAAAATAGAATAATAAACAAAAAAAATACTTCTTTTTGTTTAATTAATTAACATATTTTATAGCATGCTTATTATACAAATAATACTTTAGTTATAATATACTAAAAATATAATATTCATAGCATGCTTACCGTCCACTATATTATAAATGTGGGGAATTTGACATGCAAACCCTCCCATGCAAGAAAACAATTCAATTTACCCCTTTCATTAGCTAATAATCGGCCATGAGAGAATGAAGAAGATAGTGGCCTTATTTTATGTTTTATTTAACATATACATTAACATTATTTCTTTATAAAAGTACTAACATAAGCATATAATAAAAATATAATTAAACTAACATATATATCTAGCTAACTTGGCCCATTGCCGTCCATCACTATGGTCAATGGGCTAATTGTCCTTTTAGGACACCCACTTAAAAAGCCACAAGCAATTTAGTACATTACACCTTAGCATGCAACTTTTTCGCTTTTCGCGATTAAATCCTTTTTATCAAATTAAGCAATTAAACGATAATATTTTTCTACGATATTTTCACACACATTAGTCCACATATAATAAACATAGAATATAATATCAAAATATTTCTCGGGCTCGGATTCGTGGTCCCGAAACCACCGTTCCGATTAGGGTCAATATTGGTCTGTTACAACTCTCCCCCCTTAAGAATTTTCGTCCTCGAAAATTTTACCGTTAAACAATTTCGGGTATTGCTGCCTCATTGAATCTTCAGGCTCCCACGTATCCTCTTCATCCCCGTGTCTATTCCATAATACTTTTACTAGTGGAATCTTCTTATTTCTCAACTCTTTCAATTCTTGAGCTAAGATACGGATCGGTTCTTCATCATATGTTAAATCGGATCAGATTTCAATCTCTGACGGTGTGATCACATGAGACGGATCCGATCTGTACTTGCGAAGCATCGAAACGTGAAATACATTGTGTATCTTTTCTAACTGAGAGGGCAATTTCAATCTATAAGCGACAGGCCCAATACGTTCGATGATTTCATACGGTCCGATAAATCTCGGACTCAACTTGCCTTTCCAACCAAATCGGAGTACCTTTTTCACACTGAATTCGACTAGCAATCAAATCTTTGTCAACTTTCTGTGCATCACAAATTTGCTGAATAAACATCGGTCTTGCTTGTAACTCGGCTATAATCGAACCATCACCAGACATAGTTATCTGTGCGTTCATTACACGAAGAGCAAACAATGATTTTCGACTTAACGCATCTACAACAACGTTAGCTTTTCTCGGATGGTAGTCAATCACTAATTCATAGTCTTTCAGCAATTCTAACCATCTGCGTTGTCTCAAATTTAGATCTTTCTGAGTCATCAAATATTTTAGACTTTTATGATCCGAATAAATGTGACATTTCTCGCCGAATAAATATTGACGCCAAATTTTCAATGCGAAAACAATGGCTGCTAGTTCCAGATCGTGAGTCGGATAATTTTTCTCATGCGGCTTCAATTGTCTCGAAGCGTAGGCTATAACCTTGCCGTCCTGCATTAAAACGCAACCCAACCCATTCAAGGAAGCATCACTAAAAACAACAAATTCTTTACCCGATTCAGGCTGAGCTAACATTGGAGCTTCGGTCAGAAAGGCTTTCAACTGGTAAAAACTTTTCTGACACCTTTCCGACCACTCAAACTTGACATCTTTCTGTAGTAGTTTCGTCAAAGGTGTAGCTATTACAGAAAAACCCTTTACAAATCGTTTGTAATATCCTGCAAGGCCTAGAAAACTTCGGACCTCGGAAATATTCTTTGGTGGTTTCCAATCGAGTATAGCTGCTATTTTGTTTAGATCTACCCGAATACCTGATGCTGAAACAACATGACCCAAGAAGCTGACTTCATTCATCCAAAACTCACACTTACTAAACTTTGCATACAGTTGTTGATCTCTCAAAGTTTGTAGCACTAATCTCAAATGCTCAGCATGTTCGGTTTCATTTTTGGAATAGATCAGTATATCATCAATAAACACTACTACAAACCGATCCAAAAACTGTTGGAAGACTCGATTCATTAGATCCATAAAAACAGCAGGTGCATTAGTGAGTCCAAAAGGCATAACCAAAAACTCATAATGTCCGTACCTGGTTCGGAACGCAGTCTTTGGCACATCTATATCTCTGACTCGCAACTGATAATAGCCCGATCTCAAATCTATCTTCGAAAATACCGAAGCTCCCCTTCAACTGATCAAATAAATCATCAATCCGAGGTAACGGGTACTTATTCTTTATAGTTACTTTATTTAGTTGCCGATAGTCGATACACATTCGCATAGTCCCATCTTTCTTTTTCACAAATAAAACCGGTGCACCCCAAGGAGAGAAGCTCGGTCGTGCAAAGCCCCTATCTGTCAATTCTTGCAACTGCACTTTTAATTCTTTTAACTCCGTAGGTGCCATCTGATACGGAGCTATCAAAATTGGAGTCGTTCCCGGTATCAATTCAATGCCGAATTCAATTTCTCGTACTGGTGGTAAACCCGGTAGTTCTTCAGGAAACACATCTGGGTATTCACATACTACCGATACAGATTCAATTTGTTTCTCGGACAATTTATTATCTAGTACATAAGCCAAATAAGCTTCACACCCTTTTCTCACATACTTCCGGGCTAACATCAAAGATATTATTGTAGGCAACCCATTTACATCACCGGATTTAATTCTGACAGTCTCACCGTTTCGACATCTCAAATCAATAAGCTTTCTTTTACAATCCACTACTGCCTCATGTGAGGTTAACCAGTCCATACCCAAGATTATATCAAATTCGTCAAAGGGCAACAACATTAAATCAGCTGGGAAGCAATAATCCCGAATCATTAACGGGCAACCTCTACACACTTTATTAACAAGCACACATCTACCCAAAGGGTTGGACACCCGAATCACAAACTTGGTAGACTCAACTAGCAGAGTCTTACCGAATTCTAAAGTTTCACACACATAGGAATGAGTCGAACCAAGATCAATTAGTGCAATCACAGTAGTATCGTAAAGGGTGAAAGTACCAGTAATGACATCGGGGGAGGAAGTATCCTCTCTGGCTCGTGCAGCATAAGCTCTAGCTGGAGCTCTAGCCTCAGATCGAACTGTAGGGTTCTTCGTTCCCTTCTGACTACCACCTACATTGCCTGAATGTCTGGGTGGTCTGCCTCGCACTGACGTGTTGCTCGGCTTAATGTTCTGAACTGTATTCTGCTCAGCTAACATCGGACATTCTCTAATAAAATGATCTGACGATCCACATTTAAAGCAAGACCGATCACGAAATCTACAACTCCCAGAATGCCATTTCCCACAGTGCTTACATTCAACTCGATTTTGTGGAACGTTACCAACACTGGCCATCGAGGTAGTTCGGGAGCCCACAGGAGGTCGATCCCGTTTAGGTAGATCTGTAGTAGCTTTATGTCGGCTGTAGTCATCTCTGAACTTCTTGGATGTGGGATGAAAGGTCTTACCCGAAGATCTTTTACGAATGTCTCTAGCTTCTGTCTTAGCCTTTTTTTTCTCTTTCCCGAGCTCTTCAGCTTTGCAAGCTTGCTCAACTAGTGTCACAAACTCTTGAATTTCAAGAATGCCGACAAACATCTTTATATCTTCATTTAGTCCATCTTCAAATCTTTTGAACATAATAGCTTTAGTAGAAACACACTCCCTAGCATATCTGATAAGCCTGACAAATTTTCGTTCATATACCGTCACAGTCATCCGCCCTTGTTTCAGCTCAAGGAACTCCTTTCGTTTTTGATCAACGAATCTTTGACTGATATATTTCTTGCGGAATTCATTCTGGAAGAAATCCCATGTCACTTGTTCTTTCGGAACCACTGATACTAGTGTATTCCACCAGTGATATGCAGTGTCCCGCAGTAAAGATATAGCACACTTCAGGCATTCATCTGGAGTACAAGATAGCTCATCAAGTACCCGAATAGTGTTATCAAGCCACATTTCGGCTCTCTCTGCGTCATCATCATCATTGGCTTTAAATTCTTCAGCCCCAAATTTTCAGATTTTATCAACTGGAGGCCTACTAGATCTCATCGGATCTATCATCGGGGGTGCTGAAGGAATCGGAGTTGGATTATTCGGGGGTGGAGGTTGGTGTACAGCTGGGTTAGTCTGAATAAACTGGGTAAACCACTCGTTCATCATCTGATAGAAGGCTTGTTTAGTCTCTCCCTCATGACTACCCGAAACAGGTCGAGAGTCTACCGGCACTGATTCATGTGCACGGCCAGGCGCTACACTCCCTACATCATCCGCTACGGCTCTTTCAGGATCAGTATCCATTTACTATATAAAACAAAGTTCAGGCTGTCAGAAGTCACCACACTATCAATATATGATCAAGGCATGTATAGCTAGACTAACACGCGCCACGGTAGTCCTAGAATCGACTAAATCGTAAGCTCTGATACCAATCAAATGTAACACCCTTTACCCGAGACCTTTGCCGTAGTCGAGTATGTGGCATTACTAGACTTGACTACTAAATCGGGGCATAAAAATTTAAAACTGTCCAACTGCGTCATGCTGACTAAAATGACCATAACTCGAGTTACAAAACTCGAAATTTAAATCCGTAAATTTTCCTTGAAACTAGACTCATATAAATTTTTACCATAATTTTTCCAGAATTTTTCATGTGGCCAATTAGTACAGTTTATTCATCAAAGTTTCCCCTATTTCACTGTTTGATGATTCTGACCTATCTTTACAAAAACTCAGTTATCTCATTGTACAAAATTTCAATAATGTTCTTGTTTATTCCAATAAAAAATAGACTCCTTAAGGATTCTAAGCATATAAACTATGCTCCATGATTAGTTTTGTACAATTTTTAACAATTTTTTCTAAGACAGAACAGGGAATCACGAATTCATTCAGAACAAGTCTCACTAAAATTTAAATATCTTATAATATAAAATTCCTTTGCCTATTTTGTTTCTTTCATATAAAAATAGACACAATAAGTTTTAATTTTATATCCTATTCACTTTAATTCAATTTATCCTATTTTTAGTGATTTTTTCAAAATCACATCACTGCTGCTAACTAAAAACTATTTCATTGCAAAATATGTCTAACTAGTTTATAACCGAATATACCCACATACAACTCATACTGTCCATGCATTTTAATCATTTATGCAAATTAATTATACCTAATTCAAAGGTTCATTCCGTAAACATACATTTCCTTATCAAAACGATTAAACTTCGATTAAAAAGCACAAACATTACCAACATAAACCGACATTTGTATCAAAAGCGCAAAAAAACATACTTAACTAAAAATTTAGCCATATTCGCATGGCTATTATATACATGAACCAAAAGTTTTCATCAAAACAAAGACAAAGTCTTTCCTATACATGCCTTCATTTGAAAACCAAAATGAAAGAGTACCAAAATTGTTTGATAGTGTGGACGACTTTTTGAACGATCCCGACGAGCTTGTAGCTTACACCTAATCTATAAAACAGAGGAAACATTTTGCACAAATAAGCTTACTAGCTTAGTAAGTCCTAAGCTCCTAATAATATAACATTCGAACATTTAACATTTAACTTAAGAATAATTCAGCTTGTATACTTGTAATCACAATTATTTTCAAGCTTTCAATTCCATACTTATAACATATAAATTCATAGAACAATTTCTCTTTAGCCGAATGCTTATAAAATCAAAATATTTACTCATAATCCAACCTTTCAAAACCAAAATGTCGTTATATAACCAAACGTATAACCATTCATATACTTAAAGCTCAATTTCTATAATATAGCATTACATACACAAACTATCCATGTGGCCGAATATACCCGGTCTTGCATATACAATTAAAAAGACCAAACCACAATATTCATATCATTCATTCATAAAACCGAGAACACATATTATAATCATATATATATATATATAAACTTCATTTGTAACATATACAATTTGTAATAAATAACTGAGTTACTTGCTTACCTTATTTTAAATAGGTAAGAAGTTAATTCATACCTTACATGCTTACCTGAGCCATTAACTCGATAAATTAGCTTTAATTTACTTTGAACAAAATTCGGTTTCTCTTTTATGAAACACATCACCGGCATCAAGCCTGCTAGGCGTAAAAGCCCAATAAGTGACACCGGCACAAAGCCTGCTAGGCGTAATAGCCCGATAAGTAACACTGGCACAAAGCCTGCTAGGCGTAAAAGCCCGATAAGTGACACCGGCATAAAGCCTGCTAGGCGTAAAAGCCCGAAACGTCTCAATGAAATTAAACATTCCAAACACACTTCATAACTATTATATATATATATAAGTCCAATTCAATTGAGTTCGCTCACATTAAACCAATAAAATCATTATATCATTATACAATCTAACAATCCACATCACATAACCAACTTTAATCATCAACCTAGTATACCTATATACATTCGGCTATGATATAAATAGGTACTAAAATTCATCAATTCTTACTATTTAATATAGTCATAATTAGTTCCTTGACATATTTTAGCTAAAGGACTTACCTCGGTTGTCGATAGATTCGAAATTTCCAGCTATTCGTTTAGTTTAGCTTTTCCTCGCTCCAAATTCTTCTCCTTTTGTTCTTGATCTAATTCGATTCAAATTAAACCAATTCAACCACATTTTCATTCAATTTAAAAGCAAAATCATATAATATACAATTTGCCGATTAACCCCCCCAACATTTGTAATATTTATAAGAAAATCCTAAAATTCAAAACACGAAATATAAAGAATTTAATTGCCCTTTTTCAAAGGTTGAATGTTCACCATCTCCAGACAAGCCTCTATGAATTAATTATTATAATTCAACAAGCTTAAAATTCATAAAGGCCGAATATACAAGCTCAATTTCTTCTTCTCTTATGACCGAATTTGCTAACTCGATGTACCCATGCATATTCTTCAATACATGATCAAACAACAATCTAAATAACCACCATTTATATTCATCCCAATATGGCCGAAAAGTAAGAGCATCTCTATGCTCAAATCCAAAATAATTTCTATAACTCTCACATAATTTAAGCCACAAGTCTTCAATTCATCTAAGTCTCTTTAGTAACTCATGTTGTTTTTGAATCAATACTAAGCATTTTTCAAATCAAAAACGACCCAAGAGTGCTCATCCTAGGCTGAATATTAACATGCTTAATCTCAAAATTTTTAACATGATTTCATTTGCATTCAAGCTAAAATCCAATATGTAAAGATTTGCTAAAATCAAGCTAAAATACCCACCTTACTACTACATGCATGGCCGAAACAATGGAGGTTTCAAGCTTTCTTTTCTTCTTTCAAATAGAATCGGTGAAGAAGATGGGGAGAAGGAAAGAAAATAGAATAATAAACAAAAAAAATACTTCTTTTTGTTTAATTAATTAACATATTTTATAGCATGCTTATTATACAAATAATACTTTAGTTATAATATACTAAAAATATAATATTCATAGCATGCTTACCGTCCACTATATTATAAATGTGGGGAATTTGACATGCAAACCCTCCCATGCAAGAAAACAATTCAATTTACACCTTTCATTAGCTAATAATCGGCCATGAGAGAATGAAGAAGATAGTGGCCTTATTTTATGTTTTATTTAACATATACATTAACATTATTTCTTTATAAAAGTACTAACATAAGCATATAATAAAAATATAATTAAACTAACATATATATCTAGCTAACTTGGCCCATTGCCGTCCATCACTATGGTCAATGGGCTAATTGTCCTTTTAGGACACCCACTTAAAAAGCCACAAGCAATTTAGTACATTACACCTTAGCATGCAACTTTTTCGCTTTTCGCGATTAAATCTTTTTTATCAAATTAAGCAATTAAACAATAATATTTTTATACGATATTTTCACACACATTAGTCCACATATAATAAACATAGAATATAATATCAAAATATTTCTTGGGCTCGGATTCGTGGTCCCGAAACCACCGTTCTGATTAGGGTCAATATTGGTCTGTTACAAGCCCATTTTTGAAAACATTTTTGGGCCCAAAACCTCAAAGCCGAGTTTTGAATCGGGCTCTGATACCAATTTGTAACACCCCAAACCTGGCCCATTCACTACGACCGAATTTGAAATGCCACTGCGGAAAGACGGTTGAAAAATCTTTTTGACTTAAGATAAAACATTAAAATTTATTAACTTTTGAAAACCATGTCCATTTAAAAATTATAAGTAAACTATGTTATTATAAAAGGTCCAAATTAAAACTTTAACATACATATATTTTGAGTAAATAGGTTGCTAAAAATAAAATCATCTTCATGTAGTAATTTAATTTTATCAAACCATAATTAAAATAATACCAAATATAATAATAACGCCCTTATTACAACCCAATGTTTAAACAACATACTTAATATTGAAAAAGCTTAAAATAATTAAAACATCTTTGTCTGCATGGAACTAAGCTTCTGCATGGCCACCTTTGTACTCCTCCAACCCGGTCCAAGCTCATGAATCACCTGCAATGGTTAAGAAAAATCGGGTGAGTCCACAGACTCAGTGCATAATCATTACACATGTTTCCACACGTATGGTCTTGGCCCATATTCACACAGTCCATTCATTAAATATGCAACTACGAAGCCCAACCCAACCTAGGTCCATCCATTACACCAACCTTAGCAGACTCCCTGCCCAAGGCCGTGGCTAATCCACCGATCACAACCGAGTGATCCCACATATCCTACCTCGGCAGACCTGCTGCACAAGGCCGTGGCGGAGCCACCGATCACATAAGTGATCCCAACATTAATCCGTCTACGGTGATGCACTCAGCTATCAACCGCCGAGATGGGCACCTAGCCAACATCTCCCTTGATGAAGCACAGAGCTAATCATCAAGCGCTAATGTAGCACGAGGCTAACATTAGACCACGTACATAAGTATGTACACCCGTCCTTCCTTGCTCAAATCCAATCCCCATGCATATATGTAAATGCATCATGTTAAATCATCATATAAAATGAGTATACATCACATGCTCATTACCATATCATGCATACACCATAATTCATTTAATAACACAAGTTACTAACCTGTCAAACGATTACCCCACATATGGGTATCCACCACTTTAGCCTTTAATGTCGGCTACCACATATCATACACAAATATATATATATATCAATACACAACCAACAGGGAAACAGTGCGATAATTACGCACCTGATCACTTGGAGTTCTAAACTCTCAATCCCAACGCTATCGCTAAGCGAGACTACGACTATCTGCCTATAGCTTTCTCCTGCTGCTGGCCCACACCCCGGTGGCCAATCCCGAACCGCCGAGACAACTCTTTTCTTAAACTTCGGGATAGGGACTTTCCCTTGCCCTCCTTGACTGGTATTTGCCTTCATCAATACACTTAATCAGATCAAACGGTTAAACCTCTAAAACATTAATCCAAGTATTGAATCTTTATCAACTAACTTACTTACCAAACAACTTGAATCCCGGAGGCTACTCTATGCTTCTGCGAGCGCTGACTAAACGACTCCCGAAAAGGTCTCCTGCGTTAGGCTCTTCTCCCCTACAATCGGCCTTAGCACCTTTAGAGAAAACTTAGGCCATTCGGCCAAGACAAACAAACCAAAGGGTTATCGCTTGAATCCTTACCTTACGACCAATTTGGTTTCCTACCAAATCCCGAACCAAACAATGGTTCTCCTCTGGCAATCAGCTCCACCTTAACACGCAAACGGTTAGCCTCACAAACCTTCGGCTTAACAAATACCTAAAGGAAATAGATTACTAAAACAAGTCCTTACCACCACTTACCAATCGATTACCAAAGATGGAGGCTTCACTTGATTGATTCCAAAATCCCGGAGACCCTACAACAATTCGGTTCCAACAAGAGATTAACACCCTTACAACTATTTCCGAAAACAGCTCTTACCCATATCAAAATCGACAGAGAACAAGGGAGAAGAGAAATAAGCATTCGGCTACCAACACTTACCTTCTCCAACGATTGAAAAAGACAAACCCAAGGAGATCAACACCACTCTAATATTCGGCCAAGGTGAAAGCTAAATAGGAGAAGGGAAATCGGTAATGGAAGATTAGAAGTGAGAGGGAAAGATTCGGCTTGCACAATGATGGAAGAAAACAGAAGAAATGGGAGGAAGAAGGTTGATATTCGGCTACCAACCAAAATGAGAAACAAAAGAAGATGGGATGTTTAGGAGGGTAAAGTTTCAGCTACCAATGCAAATGAAGAGAGAACAAGGCAATTTCGGCAAGGTAAGAAAAAGGAAGAAAAGGGTGGCCAAAAGGTGAGCATCCCCTATAAATACTACTAGGTTCGGCACACACCTAAGCACACTTCAACAAAGCCGAAAATGCCCTCCTCAAACTCCCCAAAATCGGCCACTAGCTCAACTCCTCCCAAATCCCAAAATCTCCTCCTACTTTTCCTCCTTGACACTCATTCAAAAAGTTTGAATGAGTCCAACCTAAATCCTACCTTCCTAGACGAATTTCAAAAATAAAAGACCAAGTCTTACCTCATCTAATTAAAAGCCTTCTAGCCGTCCAACACCTCCCCCTCTCATGACGCAAAAAAAAAACCAAAATGCTGCCTTTGCAGTTTGAACCTAAAACCCCTTAGCTCCTTGAGGCGTCACTTCTCCATGCTCTAAGTGGCGTCTCCCTTGCCACTCTGCCAAGCCTTTTCTTGTGTCTTAACCTCCCAAATAATTCTCTTAAGACATCTAAAGCCAAGCTCCCCTTCTTAACACTAAAAATTCAAAAATTTCCTAAGGCATCTCTTACCTTCTAGGGTTCTCCAAACCCCTTAAAACTCATCCAACTTCACCATAAGCCTTCCAACACTTGAGTTATGCACTAAATGCATAACCCCTAGAACCCGGATGTTACAAGGTGATATTTGAAAACACTTATCGATTATTCGATCATTAGATTATTAGCAAAATCCCTTTTCATAAGGATTGTTGTTTGACAGTTTGTAAAGAAAACTTTCGTTTGTATTTTATAAAAACGTCCCATCAAGTAGTTGTAATTAATGCGTCCAAAAAAATTAAACTCAAAATTTAACAAAATTAAAAGTGGCCTTATTACAAATCAAAAATTCTAGAAGTAGCAAATGACAAATAAAATAAAGTTTTAATAGAATCACCCTTCCATGGCCACCTCGAGTCCATTCCAGCCCAGTCCATAAAACTAAGAGTCACATGCAATTTGTTTAGGCAAAAAGAGTGAGTCATAAGACTCAGTGTGTAATTAGTCCACATAATCCACAAGTGGGCCTAAGCCCCAAAACACCATCGGCCGAGGCCCAATCATTACAACATAACCAAATAATCAATATGATAGCCCACCCAGCCTAATATTCCATCCTCTATACTCCGCTCCATATATCTATCCTCAACACCCGTGGGGATTTCTACAATCAACCCTCCATCCTCTACACTCCTCTTTGGCAGTCATGCTGACAGTCACACTGCTCAAAGCCAATACAACATGGTCTTAACCACCGATAATCATGTGACCAAGTCACTGATAAGATAATGAGGCACCGAGCCATCATTTAGTGTGATAGTGTCACCGATATACACTTCCCCTTCATATCATTAACATCACAAATCCCATGCACATACAACATAGTATAACAAACAGATCATATGGTGTCATACATGAATTATTTAGAGTGCACATACCATCATGCTATCAACATTAATTTAAGGCCTAATCAAATACACTGACCTGGGGTCTCGATTTTACCCAACATGGATAACTCAATCGCCATTGCCAAGATTTTCGGCTCTCAAACATAACACATACACATTATATACAATTAAGGAGTAGTGTGGTAATTACACACCTACAAATACGCAAGACTACACTATCAATCTCATCACCGTCCTCACTTGCAGGGATTACAGTGACCTGCTTATCCCTTTCAGAAGCCGACCCACAACCCGGTGGCCAGTCTCGAACTGCCGATACCGCTCGCTTCTTAAACTTTGGAGTCGAAACCAAGGGTTTACTCCCTTCCCCAACTTGAACGTTTCTTGCATCCATGAAAAGTCTTGTTCAGTAAATCGGTATACAAAAGAGATGATTGTTTAACCACTCAACAGGGTTAAGGCAACGAACGACGAACAAATAGGCTAATAGAATAATTAGGGAGGAATCCCTTACCTTACAATCCCGAAAAGAGTGATGGTATTCGAAGATTGGTTCAGCCTCAGACTTGGAACTCAAATGATTCGGCTAGTGATGTTTCCCGGAATAAGCGCCCCCAATAAGAAAAGACGATGAAGAGAGCGAAGTCAATAAAATTGTAACACCACGCCAATTAGCCATTTGGCTTTGGCTACCAAATACCGAATGAAGAACAGGAAATGATAACAGAGTCTCTTTACCTCAACAACCAAGTCGATGGAAGATCTGAAGCAAACCCCTAACATTTTGTTCCACAGTATTCGGCTAACACAGATGATATCTCTAAAAGAAGAAAGTGAACAACCTTCAGAGATTCGGCTAAAGAAGAAGAAAAATGAAAGAAAACTTCAATAGGAACAAGAGCAATAGATTCGGCCTTGAGAAGAGAAAAAATATAGAAGAGAACGATAACTACTTACCAAAGAGTGGGATGAGGATTCGACTAAAATGATAAGTAAAAGAAATCTCATGGAGAAGAATCGAGAGATAGGTTTCGGTTTGGCAGAAGAAAAGATGATAGGAGAAAGGTGCGGTTATCGTGCTTAAGAAAAGGGCAATGAATGGAATGATTCGGCAATACAAGGAAAAGAGAGGAAAGGATATGGAGAAAATAAAATGATGAGGAGAAATATAAGAAATGAAGAACAAAGAAAGAGTGTAACAAGTTTCGGTTTTTTGGCAATCAAAGAAATGAATAAAAAAGATGCAAAGCAAAGGAGAGAAAAGAGTGTTTTCCTCAATCAATTTCCAACCTTATGCACCATGTTACTCCAAGGAATAAAATCGGCACACCAAAGCACCTCAAAAACCCGATCGAACCACTACCAAGAGAGGGACCTAGAGCTACTAACTTTAAGATTCGACTCACCACCCTCCTAGCTCAAAATCGAACCTTTCCTCCCTTCCAACGTTCCAGAAAAATTCGGCCAACAACCCACTAGCTACCCACTCTATGTTCCCTTCCTACATTCACTCCCAACCCTTTATTCAAATTAGTTTGAAAGCTTCAAATCCCCCTTTTCACTCTTGTCCATCTATTCAAAACGTTTGACCAATTCAACACCCACTCTTCAAGGTTCCTAGCCAAATCCATCACTTCCCTTCCAGACACCAAAAAGAATTCCAAAAGTGAAAACAGTGGGTCTCGAACCTGCTCCCTCACTGCTCCCTGTGGCGTCACTCACCTGCATCCTAAGTGGCGCCTCCTTGCCACTTTACTAAAGCACTTCTTGTGATAACAAACACAAGCATAAACCCTTAAGTCCTGCCCCAGTCAGCTCTTCCCTAAAGTGCCCGAAAATGAAATTTTTGCCAAGGCTTCGGCTTAACCCCTAGCCTTCCTAGGACCCCCAAACACCCCAAACAACAAGAAAAACATACCAAACATAGAGAAACAAAATAAATGCAAAGCCCCTAAATCTCGGATGTTACAGTGTGTACCCCTGCAGCCTAAGTTGGCAAAACAGAATGCCTAGTAGTAACCACACGGGCTGAGGCACGGTCGTGTGTCTCAACTGTGTGGAAGACACGGCCATAGGACATGGGCATGTGCCCAGGCCATGTGAAGTCTGCACTTAAATTTTGGAATTTAATTCGCCACACGGCCTAAGGACACGTGCGTGTGCCTTAGTCGTGTGACCTTATTGGGTTGATGACGTTAGAACAGAATGTCAAGGTTTTTACACACAGGCGGAGACATAGGCGTGTCATGTTCGTGTGAGGGACACGGGCCATGGACACGGGCGTGTGCCAAGCCGTGTGAAAACCCCTGCATGTTTGAATTAAGAATTAAATCCACAGGGCTAGGGACATGGGCGTGTGTTACCACTAGGTCTGCCCACACGAGTGAGTCCCTTGCCACACATGCATGTCCCTTGCCACATGGGCGTGTGCCCCTGTTTTTAGTGACATTTTCCAAAGATTTCTAAAGATTTCGATTTGATCCTGAAATGTTTCTTAAATGTCTTTTGGGCCTCATTAAGAGGAAGTTGAAAAGTTTTAAATTTGAACGAAATTTCATAACTCGAAAATGTTTGTATGTTAATATGTGTTTGAGTTAGGTAATGCCCCATACATTGTTCCAGCGTCAAACACGGGTAAGGGGTGTTACAGAAGAAATTGCAATGACATCTGAGGCTGAATCCATAGATAATTGTGATATCACGGTTGACGCTAGTACTGTTGAAGTCAAGCATAGATGGTAAATTGAATCCTTAGACCTAATTAATAGAACCACTCCAATTTTCAAAGCAATAATTGTAGAGGATCCCACTCTAGAATTGAAACCACTACCTGCTCATCTTAAATATATCTTTGGAACGGTGGAAATGTGCAAGTGTACACAATCGCAACAAGTAATAAAGTGATAAGTAATGGTCGAGTTATCGTACCCACAGGGACTGTAAAAGAATTATTTATGAAAATGATTTCAAACACTTTGGTGAAGGGAAAATATTTGGATTTAAGAAATATTTAAAAACTAAAAAAAACAAAGTAAAATAAAATAAAATAAAGTTCTAATGCACGATTTCAAAAGATGATTTTAATCAAGATGATATAATTGTGTTGGATTAATTACATTTCTTACCTTAGAATTATTAAACTTATGATTATACTTGTTACGAATAAATCATGGCAACTCGGTAATTTGCTACAAATCAAAAATCCATTCATCTCTTGTACATATTCATATATCAATTCGACCGATAAAATAGATTTATAAAAGTAAACATGTTATTGCACATACATACTTATTAAATTAAACAATCTCTCGCATATTCCTATGTCGATTCAAACAACTTATTCAACCTAATAAGCATATAAAAGACTATGTGAGGTAACAAAGTATCCTTACCTTGAAACAGTTTAATCACAAAACTCTTGCAAGTTATGCAAGGCATTTGTATAGCCAAATACAATGCTAATCTAATCTTCAACTACCTTAGAGGAATTAAACATGCACTGATTAAGTGTTGTGTCCATTAATTACAATTTCAATGCATTTAAATAATTATTTCTTTAGTTATCTAAACAATCAAAATGCCAGAATAACTTAAGCATGATTTTACTTAATCAAGCATTTTACCGAGACATATAACAGCATAAACGCAATTTTAATAATTTAAAAGGACGACATGCAATCAACCCAACACGAATTAAATTCAAGCTAAGCTGATTAAATTAACCATTCCAATAGCATAAATATTTATAAACATGTTTTTCAAAACAACAACGAAATTTAAAGAGATAGGGAATAAGAAGCAAATCCGGTGTTTCTCCGTGGCTTGAATGATTGCTCCATTCTTCGTCCTCCGTTGTCCTCGGCTATCAAGGTGGCTTATAAACACTCTAATTGCTGTTCAATTATGGCTGAAGAAGACCCCTTTCCCAAGGGGAGAAATCGGCACAAGAGCAAGGAAATTGGAAAATGAAAAGTTGAGAGAAAGTGAGAGAGGAGATGAGAGAATGAGATGTGAATGAGAGATGAGGGATGCATTGAGTGATTAGCCAAGGGGGGTTTTATAGCTGAATGTGACAGCTGAAATTTGCTAAAAATAGCAGCTCAA
Organism: Gossypium australe; assembly: GCA_005393395.2. Taxonomy (NCBI): domain Eukaryota; kingdom Viridiplantae; phylum Streptophyta; class Magnoliopsida; order Malvales; family Malvaceae; genus Gossypium; species Gossypium australe. The sequence goes on along the minus strand of CM016625.1, from coordinate 84,657,958 downwards.
GAGCCACCCATTGGCCGGCCACCTATGTGGTAAAGTTGATGGCTTCAACTTTGCTACATATGGCATGGGGCAAATCTATAAAGCCACTAATTGTGGAGGGGGTTGAATGCAACTTTGACAAGTCTTCAAGGGCTTCTTTGCAAGCTTAATTAATTAGCTAATAAGTTGATTTGGGTCAGCATGTGGATGGTTTGGGCTGCCCAATTCTTTGATGGGTTCATCTCAATTAGTAGGCGTAAGAGGTAGCCCACTAACAAAGTCCATAGTGATCCTCTCCAATTTCCACCGTGGAATCTTCACCAGCTGCAATAACCCCGAAGGCAACTGATGTTTCACTTTCACCTGTTGACACGTCAAGCATTTACTCACAAATTCAGTTACCTCACGCTTCAGACCCGACCACCAGAACTGTTCTCGCAGATCCCGATACATCTTACTTCCCCCAGGATGCATAGCTATGGGCTACTATGCCCTTCCTGCAAGATCTTACGTCTCAACTCAAAATCTTTCAGCATGCAAGCCTTTCCCTGAAAACATAGTACCCCATCACTATTCACACTGAAATCCGTCATCTCATCACCTGCCTCCAACTGAAACTTCGACTTAACAACTCATCCGCCAACTGCTTCTCTTTAATCTGACTGACCTATGAAGGCTTCACTTGAAATTCAGCTAATAGACTTCCGTCATCATATAAACTGAGATGGGCGAACATCGCTCTCAAATCTGATATTACCTTCTAGCTTAACGCATCTGCCACCACATTAGCCTTACCCGGATGATATTCAATCGAGCAATCATAATCTTTTAATAGTTCGATCCATCTTCGTTGCCTTAAATTCAACTCCTTCTAGGTAAGGAGATATTTTAGGCTCTTGTGATCTGTATAGATGATGGACTTCTCCCCATATAGGTAGTGTCTCCAGATCTTTAGAGCGAACACTACTGCAGCCAACTCCAGGTCATGTGTGGGATAATTCATCTCATGCGGTCTCAACTGCGGAGATGCATATGCCACCCCCTTTTCTTCTTGCATCAACACACATCCCAAACCTATGTGCGACGCATCGCAGTACACCACAAACTCTTTCCCGACCTCAGGCTTATCAAAACTGGAGCCTCGATCAAGATCCTCTTCAGCTACTTAAAGCTTTCCTATTGCTTGTCAGTCCAAACAAATGGTACCCCTTTCCTCAACAACTTAGTTAAAGGTGCCGCAATTAAGGAGAATCCCTCAACAAACCTTCTGTAGTAACCTGCCAGTCCCAAGAAACTTCAGATCTCCGCCACAGACTTAGGCGACTTCCAATCCAACACAACTTTAATTTTACAGGGATCAACTCTAATCCCCCCAGCAGATACCACATGGCTCAAAAAGGTAACTTCACTTAGCCAAAACTCACACTTACTGAATTTGGCGTACAACTGTTTCTCCCTCAGGATTTGTAAAACCACCCAAAGATGTGAATCATGCTCCTCCTCCGATCTTGTATAAACCAGGATATCGTCTATAAATATCACGACGAATTGGTCCAGGTAGAGTTGGAATACCCTGTTCATCATGTCCATAAACGCTGTTGGTGCATTGGTCAACCCAAACGGCATCACCAGAAATTCGTAGTGACCATAGCGAGTCCGGAAAGCCGTCTTAAAAATATCCGCTTCCTTGACCTTAAGCTGATGATATCCCGACCTCAAATCTATTTTTGAAAAGACCGAAGCCCCTTTGAGCTGATCAAACAGATCATCTATCCTCGGCAGTGGGTACTTATTCTTGATGGTCAACTTATTAAATTGGCGGTAATCAATGCACATTCGCATGGACCCGTCTTTCTTCTTCACAAATAGCACCGACGCTCCCCACGGAGATACACTGGGTCGGATAAAACGACGATCCAACAGCTCTTAGATCTGAGCTTTAAGTTCAACCAGCTCCTTTGGCTCCATCCTATAAGGGGCGATGGACACCGGAGCTATGCCTGGAAGTAGCTCAACACCAAACTCCACTTCACGATCCAGAGGCAACCCCGTAAGTTCCTCAAGAAAAACATCCACAAATTCCCTTACCATTATAACCTCATTCGCAGTCACTTCCTTTGCATCCAATGCACTGACAAAAGTTAAGAAAGCCACACACCCTTTTCTGACCATTCTTTTCGCCTTAAGAGCAAACACTACATTGGACAAGTAGTCTCTCCTTTCGCCTATCACTAAAACGTCATTATCCTCTGGAGTCGTTAACACCATACACTTAGCGGCACAATCTAAATTTGCTTGATACCTTACCAACCAATCCATACCTAAGATCAAATCGAACTCCTCGAACGGTAATTCCATCAAATCAGCTGGGAAAACCGACCTTTGTACTTCTAGAGGCACACTTCTAAAAAGTTTGTTTACCACTACCGATTGCCCTCAAGGACTAAGTACAGTCATCTTCCTATAAGTAGTTTCAGAGTTCATGTTTAAAGTTCTAGACACCACACTAGCAACATAGGAATGGGTCGACCCAATATCAATTAATGCATTAAAGGGTAAACTGAAAATAAGGAACGTACCCGTTATAACGTCTGGTGCATCACCCTCCTCTCGGCGTCTAGCTGCATAAACTAACCTCGGCTGTCTTGCCTCTGTATTCCCAGCACCTCCGCCCGATGCTCCACGACCCCGACCAAAACCATTCCCCCTTCTGTTCGGACCACGACCTCTCGGCATCTGCTGTCCACCCCTTCCAGGCTGCACATACCCCTGACCTACCATCCGTGCCCTCGTCATTTCTAGCGGACAATTCCTTATCAGATGATCCTTTGACCCAGACTTGAAACATACCTTATCTCTTCCCCAGCACTCTCCTACATGTGACCTCCCACACTGAGCACACTGTCGAAATTGCCGAACAGCAACTGGCGTTGCAACACGACCCAGCCCATCAACCTTAGGCCTCTTCTAGAAACCCCCAGATGACCCTGACGGTCCATAACTCCTCTTATTTTTGCCTCTATCCTTGTCCCTATTTTGCCTCTCAGCCCGTTTCACCTCTTCGGCTATTTTAGCCTTTTCCACCAGGATAGAAAAATCCCTCTCCTGTTGTGGAGCTATCAACACTCGCAACTCGTCTCGCAACCCATCTTCGAACCGCACGCGACGCTCATAATCGGTCACAACTATCCCTCGAGCGTACCGACTCAACCATAGAAATTCTGCCTCATACTCAGCTACCGATTTACCCCCTTGTACTGAATTCAAAAACGCTTTCCTTTGAGCATCCACATAACTAGCCCCAACATACTTCCCTTGAAACGTCATCTTAAAGAAATCCGAATCAACTCGATCTGCCGGAGTACCCTCTCTTACAGTGAGCCACCACTGATATGCCTCAACCCGAAGTAGAGACACCGCGCCTTTTAGCTTCTCCTCTGCCGTGCAGTCCAGATCATCCATAATCCTCTCGACTGCCTCTAGCCAATACTCACCCACGTTTGGAGCCACTCCAGAAATACCTCTAAACATTTCAGCTCCATTAGCTCGAAGTCACTCAGGGATGGACTTCCGAGTTGCTGTTCCAGTGCTTTCCCCAGCCACTTGCTCCAACACACGCAGCATTGCTTGAGACAGGGCATCATCTCCACCAGTTCTGTCTTGCGATCTCGCTTCCGCCACAGGTGATGCTGGCACTTCGCCTTCATGCTCATTTCTCGCTTCCGAGAGTTCAACCTCAGTACCCAGGCCTCTCCCGCGGCCACATCCTCTACCACTCATGTCTACCGCTCCGTCTTACCCTGATTACAAATTTTATGTGTTAGTATTTCTTCCCACTGTTTATTAACGAGTAGTTTTATAAGGATAGAATTATAAGTAGTTCTTTCGCAAGGCACATGCATACCTAAAGGTTTTCATCCCTACAATAGAGTTTCTAAATTCCAGTATCCATGACAGTATATCTACATCATATAACTACCTCATGCAAGTCACTTAACAATTACAAAACTTACCTGGCAGACTTGGGTCGGAGACTCGGGTGCCACACTTCTAGAAAACAGGTTCATATGCATTTTTCTTTTTAAACCATCTTAGATACAAAATTTGAAAAATGTTTTGAACCCAAAACCCAAGGCCGATCTTTTTAAACCTGGCTCTGATAACAAATTGTAACACCCCAAACTCGGCCCAAACACCACGATCGGATCTGGCATGTCACTAGAAAAGAGTTTAAAAAGTTTCACGAGCTTTAGAAGATTCTTAAGACATTTTTTTTAAAGTCCCAAGTTTTGTGGTTCAATAGAAAACCCATTATTTATTTAAGTTAGAAATTTAATTAACCAAGCCTTGCGATTAGGTGATATTTGAAAACACTTATCGATTATTCGATCATTAGATTATTAGCAAAATCCCTTTTCATAAGGATTGTTGTTTGACAGTTTGTAAAGAAAACTTTCGTTTGTATTTTATAAAAACGTCCCATCAAGTAGTTGTAATTAATGCGTCCAAAAAAAATTAAAATCAAAATTTACCAAAATTAAAAGTGGCCTTATTACAAATCAAAAATTCTAAAAGTAGTAAATGACAAATAAAATAAAGTTTTAATAGAATCACCCTTCCATGGCCACCTCGAGTCCATTCTAGCCCAGTCCATAAAACTATGAGTCACCTGCAATTTGTTTAGGCAAAAAGAGTGAGTCATAAGACTCAGTGTGTAATTAGTCCACATAATCCACAAGTGGGCCTAAGCCCCAAAACACCATCGGCCGAGGCCCAATCATTACAACATAACCAAATAATCAATATGATAACCCACCCAGCCTAATATTCCATCCTCTATACTCCGCTCTATATATCCATCCTCAACACACCCGTGGGGATTTCTACAATCAACCCTCCATCCTCTACACTCCTCTTTGGCAGTCATGCTGACAGTCACACTGCTCAAAGCCAATACAACATGGTCTTAACCATCGATAATCATGTGACCAAGTCACTGATAAGATAATGAGGCACCGAGCCATCATTTCGTGTGATAGTGTCACCGATATACACTTCCCCTTCATATCATTAACATCCCAAATCCCATGCACATACAACATAGTATAACAAACAGATCATATGGTGTCATACATGAATTATTTAGAGTACACATACCATCATGCTATCAACATTAATTTAAGGCCTATTCAATTACACTGACCTAGGGTCTCGATTTTACCCAACATGGATAACTCAATCGCCATTGCCAAGATTTTCGGCTCTCAAACATAACACATACACATTATATACAATTAAGGAGTAGTGTGGTAATTACACACCTACAAATACGCAAGACTACACTATCAATCTCATTAATGTCCTCACTTGCAGGGATTACAGTGACCTGCTTATCCCTTTCAAAAGCCGACCCACAACCCGGTGGCCAGTCTCGAACTGCCGATACCGCTCGCTTCTTAAACTTTGGAGTCGAAACCAAGGGTTTGCTCCCTTCCCCAACTTGAATGTTTCTTGCATCCATGAAAAGTCTTGTTCATTAAATCGGTATACAAAAGAGATGATTGTTTAACCACTCAACAGGGTTAAGGCAACGAACGACGAACAGATAGGCTAATAGAATAATTAGGTAGGAATCCCTTACCTTACAATCTCGAAAAGAGTGATGGTATTCGGAGATTGGTTTAGCCTCAGACTTGGAACTCAAATGATTCGGCTAGCGATGTTTCCCGGAATAAGCGCCCCCAATAAGAAAAGACGATGAAGAAAGCGAAGTCAATAAAATTGTAACACCACGCCAATTAGCCATTCGGCTTTGGCTACCAAATACCGAATGAAGAACAGGAAATGATAACAGAGTCTCTTTACCTCAACAACCAAGTCGATGGAAGATCTGAAGCAAACCCCTAACACTTTGTTCCACAGTATTCGACTAACACAGACGATATCTCTAAAAGAAGAAAGGGAACAACCTTTAGAGATTCGGCTAAAGAAGAAGAAAAATGAAAGAAAACTTCAATAGGAACAAGAGCAATAGATTCGGCCTTGAGAAGAGAAAAAATATAGAAGAGAACGATAACTACTTACCAAAGAGTGGGATGAGGATTCGACTAAAATGATAAGTAAAAGAAATCTCATGGAGAAGAATTGAGAGATGGGTTTCGGTTTGGAAGAAGAAAAGATGATAGGAGAAAGGTGCAGTTATCGTGCTTAAGAAAAGGGCAATGAATGGAATGATTCGGCAATACAAGGAAAAGAGAGGAAAGGATATGGAGAAAATAAAACGATGAGGAGAAAAATAAGAAATGAAGAATAAAGAAAGAGTGTAACAAGTTTCGGTTTTTTGGCTATCAAAGAAATGAATAAAAAAGATGCAAAGCAAAGGAGAGAAAAGAGTGTTTTCCTCAATCAATTTCCAACCTTATGCACCATGTTACTCCAAGGAACAAAATCGGCACACCAAAGCACCTCAAAAACCCGATCGAACCATTACCAAGAGAGGGACCTAGAGCTACTAACTTTAAGATTCGGCTCACCACCCTCCCAGCTCAAAATCGAACCTTTCCCCCCTTCCAACGTTCCAGAAAAATTCGGCCAACAACCCACTAGCTACCCACTCTATGTTCCCTTCCTACATTCACTCCCAACCCTTTATTCAAATTAGTTTGAAAGCTTCAAATCCCTCTTTTCACTCTTGTCCATCTATTCAAAACGTTTGACCAATTCAACACCCACTCTTCAAGGTTCCTAGCCAAATCCATCACTTCCCTTCCAGACGCCAAAAAGAATTCCAAAAGTGAAAACAGTGGGTCTCGAACCTACTCCCTCACTGCTCCCTGTGGCGTCACTCACCTGCATCCTAAGTGGCGTCTCCTTGCCACTTTACTAAAGCACTTCTTGTGATAACAAACACAAGCATAAACCCTTAAGTCCTGCCCCAGTCAGCTCTTCCCTAAAGTGCCCAAAATTGAAATTTTTGCCAAGGCTTCGGCTTAACCCCTAGCCTTCCTGGGCCCCCAAACACCCCAAACAACAAGAAAAACATACCAAACATAGAGAAACAAAATAAATGCAAAGCCCCTAAATCCTGGATGTTACAGTGTGTACCCCTGCAGCCTAAGTTGGCAAAACAGAATGCCTAGTAGTAACCACACGGGCTGAGGCACGGTCGTGTGTCTCAACTGTGTGGAAGACACGGCCATAGGACATGGGCATGTGCCCAGGCCATGTGAAGTCTGCACTTAAATTTTGGAATTTAATTCGCCACACGGCCTAAGGACACGTGCGTGTGCCTTAGTCGTGTGACCTTATTGGGTTGATGACGTTAGAACAGAATGTCAAGGTTTTTACACACAGGCGGAGACATAGGCGTGTCATGTTCGTGTGTGGGACATGGGCCATGGACACGGGCGTGTGCCAAGCCATGTGAAAACCCCTGTATGTTTGAATTAAGAATTAAATCCACAGGGCTAGGGACATGGGCATGTGTTACCACTCGGTCTGCCCACAGGGGCGAGTCCCTTGCCACACATGCATGTCCCTTGCCACATGGGCGTGTGCCCCTGTTTTTAGTGACATTTTCCAAAGATTTCTAAAGATTTCGATTTGATCCCGAAATGTTTCTTAAATGTCTTTTGGGCCTCGTTAAGAGGAAGTTGAAAAGTTTTAAATTTGAACGAAATTTCATAACTCGAAAATGTTTGTATGTTAATATGTGTTTGAGTTAGGTAATGCCTCGTACATTATTCCAGCGTCAAACACAGGTAAGGGGTGTTACAGAAGAAATTGCAATGACATCTGAGGCTGAATCCATAGATAATTATGATATCACGGTTGACGCTAGTACTGTTGAAGTCAAGCATAGATGGTAAATTGAATCCTTAGACCTAACTAATAGAACCACTCCAATTTTCAAAGCAATAATTGCAGAAGATCCACTCTAGAATTGAAACCACTACCTGCTCATCTTAAATATATCTTTGGAATGGTGGAAATGTGCAAGTGTACACAATCGCAACAAGTAATAAAGTGATAAGTAAATGTCAAGTTATCGTACCCACAGGGACTGTAAAAGAATTATTTATGAAAATGATTTCAAACACTTTGGTGAAGGGAAAATATTTGGATTTAAGAAATATTTAAAAACTAAAAAAAAACAAAGTAAAATAAAATAAAATAAAGTTCTAATGCACGATTTCAAAAGATGGTTTTAATCAAGATGATATAATTGTGTTGGATTAATTACATTTCTTACCTTAGAATTATTAAACTTATGATTATACTTGTTACGAATAAATCATGGCAACTCGGTAATTTGCTACAAATCAAAAATCCATTCATCTCTTGTACATATTCCTATGTCAATTCGACCGATAAAATAGATTTATAAAAGTAAACATGTTATTGCACATACATACGTATTAAATTAAACAATCTATCGCATATTCCTATGTCGATTCAAACAATTTATTCAACCTAATAAGCATATAAAAGACTATGTGAGGTAACAAAGTATCCTTACCTTGAAACAGTTTAATCACAAAAGTCTTGCAAGTTATGCAAGGCATATGTATCGCCAAATACAATGCTAATCTAATCTTCAACTACCTTAGAGGAATTAAACATGCACTGATTAAGTGTTTTGTCCATTAATTACAATTTCAATGCATTTAAATAATTAATTCTTTAGTTATCTAAACAATCAAAATGCCAAAATAACTTAAGTATGATTTTAGTTAATCAAGCATTTTACCGAGACATATAACAGCATAAACACAATTTTAATAATTTAAAAGGACGACATGCAATCAACCCAACACGAATTAAATTCAAGCTAAGCTGATTAAATTAACCATTCCAATAGCATAAATATTCATAAACATGTTTTTCAAAACAACAACGAAATTTAAAGAGATAGGGAACAAGAAGCAAATCCGGTGTTTCTCCATGGCTTGAATGATTGCTCCATTCTTCGTCCTCCTTTGTCCTCGGCTATCAAGGTGGCTTATAAACACTCTAATTGCTGTTCAATTATGGCTGAAGAAGACCCCTTTCCCAAGGGGAGAAATCGGCACAAGAGCAAGGAAATTGGAAAATGAAAAGTTGAAAGAAAGTGAGAGAGGATATGAGAGAATGAGATGTGAATGAGAGATGAGGGATGCTTTGAATGATTAGCCAAGGGGGGTTTTATAGCTGAATGTGACAGCTGAAATTTGCTAAAAATAGCAGCTCAAGAGCCACCCATTGGCCGGCCACCTATGTGGTAAAGTTGATGGCTTCAACTTTGCTACATATGGCATGGGGCAAATCTATAAAGCCACTAATTGTGGAGGGGGTTGAATGCAACTTTGACAAGTCTTCAAGGGCTTCTTTGCAAGCTTAATTAATCAGCTAATAAGTTGATTTGGGTCAGCATGTGGACGGTTTGGGATGCCCAATTCTTTCATGGGTTCATCTCAATTAGTTTGGTTCAACTGGAGCGATTCAACTGAGCTTTTTTTCCATAATTAATTAAGATTAATTTATTTGGCCCAAATTATATTGGGAATAAATTAAAATTAATTAATTTATGATTTAATACACATATTTGGACCGTTTTAGGCTGGAAATTATTTCGCCTTGTTACTTCGAATTGCTTCTCGATTTTGTTCTTCGAGCAATGTCTGCCGAGCCATTTTTCGCCCTTTGTGCGAATCTGTTGAAAATAGTCAAAATAAATCAAAATTAACTATAAAATTAATTAAAATTCATGATGTTCATATTTTTAACACAATTTAATTATTTTATAATATTTAATTATTTTTCGACAAGAATTTAACCGAAATAGCTTGATTTTAAGCATGTAAAAACATGTAAATTTCCGTTTTTCCACACCCCAAACTTAATTCATTGCTCGTCTCGAGTAATGCACAAATTTGAAAAGAATTTTCTGGGAAACACTTTTGAAAAACTCCTTCAGAACAACATTCTTCCCAAAATCATGAAATCAATATATTTATGCTCAAAAATAAGAAATTTGATACTTATGCTACTTAAGTATATATATCGTTCAAATTACATCCAACAACTATTATAATTGAAAATTTTGACTAAATGCTTCTTTAACAAAGACATGCTAACCCTTACCAATTTGATTTTTTTATTCCCTTATTCAAGACTAAGCTGCAATCATTAAGTTTAACTTATGTCTTCATATGTTGATCTTAACAACTTCTCTCCACTAATGTATGTAGCATAGAAATTTGAATCAATAAGTCTTTATTAAGGTTCTAAAGTGGCTAGGCTATGGGTAGGTAAAAGATAGATAATTTTTTTCTTAAAAACCGTAGACTCATCATAAATCAAACCTTCAAAATTTTTACCTTTGATACACTACCTTATTATACTTTCACATGCTCTTTTATACATCTATTTTCTTTCGAGTACATTTTTTTAAAATTTAAAATCAAATTCAAGCACTTGCTTCATGTACTACAATTTTAGAGCAATTGATACTTCTTTTCAACTCCCCCAAACTTATTTTCAAACGATATTCTAAACATTACTGAGTCTAGTATTTGGGACAATTTTAACGACGATGAAGAAAAAACTGATGGCTAAATATTGCAAAGGTCCAAATAAAACTAGGCCATATAGTCTCAAAGTTGGGTTTCAAAGGATAATTTTACCAGGGTCGCCTTGAAAGGCTCAAACGGTCCAAACAATAGTTGCCTAAATCATTTTCAATATTCCATGCTTCCTAGGATTTCGCCTCAAGAAATTAAGAAGTCAATTCTAAAGACTTAAACTTTCATGCATGCCTAATTTTGTTCGTAGGGAACTAAAAATTTTATGGCACGAATTTGCATGCTTTAAAAAAGAATACATTCATATCATTATTAAGCTAACATATAACTTACTGAAATAATAGGACTTTATTAATACTGAAGTATAACATACTTAACAAAATTTTCAAATTATTGAACAACATATATCCTAATCATAATTAAAAGAAAATTTTATTCTGAGTGGAATTAATTCAAATTTTCGGTCCCCCTACTTAGAGTGAACAATGTCCTCATTGTTTAAAGTGAATAGATACTATACACCAGGTAGGATTTTAGAAAAGAAAAGGTGAGTCAAATTGACTACTTAAGTTCCAAGCTCTCTCTAAATCCAATCCTAGACATGTATATACCTATTGCCACACTTTAGCCTTTGTGACTTGTTCAGATTTTATTCATGAATCCTATCTCTTGTTCTATTGTGCAAAAATAAAAATTCCTAATTAACCTAATCCTAAAATAACTTAAGACTAAAAATAAAACAAAGTTGAAGTTCTCCCTTTTTTTATTTGTTTGCTGATCCTTTCGATTTCGACTAATCTTTTGCTCCATCAGTATTGCTTTTGCATGAATCGCCTTGCTCCCCCTTCGATAATGAAATCCATGGTTCAAATATGAAATTTGGAAACTTAGGCACAAAAATAAATGGGTCATTATAAATTTTCTTAAGGGCACTCCTCATCGAGCCATCCCTTATTTTTTAGTATCTCCAATAGGCTTGTTGCTGCCATTGCATGTGTTGCATTATGTCCATCAGCTTTAACAGCTCATCACGAAGATCTGGGCTAGGCGGTGGAGCTGCAAACATTGAGGTTTTGATATCAGGTTCAGCTTCTGGTTCCATTGGTTCTACCTCATTAGGGACTTCAATTGATTGCTCTGGCGGGATCTCTGTGGGATCATCTTCTGCTTCTTCGAGATCCTCACTCTCTTGAACTCGTTGCTGTAGAACAGAATCTCCAGCCACTCGGTAAAGGTCCCAATCGGTGATTGTGCCTTGACTATACCCTATCTTCTTCACGTCTGCAAGGATTTTTGCTTTTAAGCACAAAATTGTTATCGTAAAGAGGGAATAGGCCGGTCCAGAACGTCTAACGGCACAATTTTGCATTTCTCTTAGGATGATTTTGCCCACATCAATGGTCTTTCCAGTTAGAATCGAGTATAATAGGACCATTCGCTCTAATGAGATTGTAGTCTTATGCGAACTAGGCATAAGCTTGATTCCGTGAACTGGAACTTCAGTCAATTCGCTTCAGGTTAAGTTCACATAAAATTCACAAACTAGTTCCTCATCCACACTTGGTCTATTTTCACAAAACAAATCCCAATTGAGGACTTCAACAACTCGAAGAATACGTGCCATAAAGTCTATGTAGTTACTTTCTTTCAATGTGAAGCCTTTTTCTGGATGCATCTGTTGATTTTTGAAGATACTTTCGTATCTTACTTTGGCTTCTTCACAGTGGAACTTATTTTGCGTTTCATCGATTTGAGCGAAAGCACGAGTTCTCTTGCGAGGCATGATTGACCTGAACATAAGATGGAAAAAATTATTTTCTCAAAAAATTAATTAATAAAAATTACTAATATTTTAATAAATTAAAAATTAAATAATTAAATAAAATTAAGATTTAAGAAAAAAATTGTTCTTACCACCTTCCTTGTAAAAATTAAGAACTCCTAAACTAAAATATACTTATGAAACAAAAGATGGAAATTTAAAAGGAAGGTTGAATGCTTAAGGGCTTGGTGTGTGGGTGAAAGAGATGTGCTGCTCGGGTGTTGGAAGGCTGCTAGGTGCGCGGGCGGATGGGTGCGGAAGCAAGCTACAACGTGTGGTAGGGGTTGCGCGCAAGCAGCAGCGTGCAAGGCCTTGTGGCAAGCAGGCCAAGGGCGTGCGCAGGTGCGGTGCACAGGAGCAGGACACGGCCTGGGCAGCTGGGCTGGAGCTGCAAGTATAGCGGCACGGGGAGGCCACTGGCGCGCCTGTGTGCATGAGCTGCTGGACGCTTGGGCGTGCGGCTAGGTGCTTTTGCTAGGAGGGTTCGGCACTTGGGTTTTGTGGTTTTTTCTTTTGGGTGATGAATGAATGGGAAGAGGCATGGGTGGAATTTATAGTGAGAGTAATAGGAATTAGAGTAAAACTCTTAGAGTAATTTAATAATTAAAAAATTCTAATTCTAATCCTACTCAAAGTTAACAACAATTAATAATATGCATATGAAATTATCAATTGTTATTAAATTATTAAGATAAACTTGAAATATAATTAAAGAAAATTAATCCTAATTCTAAGCTAAGTTGATACAAAATAATATATAGATTATAAGAGATATAATTATATATTAAAGTTTATCATATTACTATTAATATATATTAAGTAAAATATTTATTTTAGATGCCTTTTGAAAATATTTACAAAAAGAGACACCTAATTTTTATTATATACAAAAATAGCAACCAAATTTTAAAAATAATTCAATTAAGTCTCTAGACTTGATGAAAATTTGAAATTGAGTTGCAATTTAAGACATGGGTCAAAATTGAACTTTTTATTTGAAAAACCAAAAATTTATTTTGTCATTTAGGGAATAATTTCTCGGAAAATTATGTAAAAATCAATTGCCAGGAAAGATTGGAAGGGTCACAAGCGGTCCTGCTTAAGTTCCAATCTCCTAGAAAAAATTTATTTAAACATAATTAACCCGAAAATATACCCTAAATAATTTATTAAAAACAAGAAAATCTAAATATCAGATAAACTGAACAAGATTTGATCCTGTTCAGGTTTTTCTCCATAGTGATGTTTCAAACGCTGAGCATTGACTTGGAAATTACCTCCTTTATCTTGGAGTTCAACAACTCCTTATGGATAGACGCGATGAATCGTAAATGGACCAGACCAACGTGATTTTAACTTGCCTGGGAAGAACATCAATCTAGAATTAAATAACAAGACTTGCTGACCTGCTTTAAATTCTCTAACTCGAATGTGCTTGTCATGCCATTTCTTGAGTCTTTCCTTCAGTAATTTGGCATTTTCATAGGAGAACATTCAGAATTCCTCTAGCTCGTTGAGTTGGAGCATCTGTTTCTCTCTAGCAAGCTTAAGATCCAAGTTGAGTCGTCGAAGAGCCCAGTAAGCTTTGTGAAGAGCCCAGTAAGCTTTGTGCTCTAACTCCAGAGGTAGATGACAGGCTTTCCCAAAGACCAACCTGTAGGACATTCCTAAAGGTGTCTTGCATGTTGTTCTATAAGCCCACAAAGCATCATCTAGTCTCTTGGACCAATCTTGTAACACCCCAAACCCGGTCTATGCGTTAAGACCAGACTTAGCATGCCACACAAATCGAACTTACATCTAGTCATCAATGCTTTTAATGAAAACATTTCTTCAAAACGATTTTGAAGATTGAGTTTATCAAAAATCGAGATTTATTTGAAAACCATGATTTTAAAACATAAGAGTTTACAATTTGATTTCCAGAAAAATAATTGGTTAAAATAAATTTATAAAAGAGTTTCCACAAAAATTTTACGAGTAAGTGATATTTAAGAAAAATCCCTTTTTATACGAAAAATTAAGAAAAAAAATTATAAAATTTTAAATAGTCCTCTTTTAGTATTTAAAACATATTAAAATTCATCCACGCATAAAAATCCATAAAAAATAATAACAGAGGCCTTATTACATCGCAATTAAAGTAGTACTTAAATAAAAATACTTAAAAGAAGTTCAAGTTTTTATAAACCATCATTCGTAGTATGGCCTCCACACGAAGTCATCCCCGGCCCAAGCCTCCATCAATTGTCATTACATGAGATGGGTAAGAAAAACAGGGTGAGTTACTTAGAACTCAATGTGTGACCCACTTACCTTGTTCAATGGGCCAGAATCATTTAAGCATTTCATTTGGGCTTGAGCCCATTTACAAACGTACAATATATAAATCAAATAAATATGCATGTGATATGCAATTCCCAACCAAGCCTAATTTCCATCCGCTACACACCACCCGTACCAACCATCACACCTGTGGGGATCAAGTCAACCCACCCTGCCAACACACCAATCACAGGCATTAAGCCATTTTAAATATTTTCTGGCAGAGCCACCGAACTAGATTGTGACAGAGTCACCGAACTAAAGGCATTAAACCAATTAAAATATTTGTGGCAGAGCCACCGAACTAGATTTTTGGCAACAGGCCTTTCTTCTCTTTGTCAATTATCCCAACCCATGCAGTCATGTATATATATATATATATATATATATATATATAAAATGCATAACGATATATTCATAAGGTAAATTTCAACAAAAAGCCCATATTACAAGTTATCAATTTGGCCCATTAGTCAAAATAGCAATTTGGCCCATTTAACGATCTAGTAAATTTTGGCCCATTTAACGATCTAGCAAATTTTGGCCCATTTAACGATCTAGCAAATTTTGGCCCATTTAACGATCTAGCAAATTTTCACACTTGGCCAACTTATCAAAATAATCATATGGCCCAAAATATCACTTTTTAACAATATAGCCCATTAAGGGCAAATCCGTATTTTTTTCCACAACTTTAACACCGGTTTCATGCATTCACACCAAAAAGTGCTAATATACCGTATTTTCCAATTTTACCGAATTTACGAATTTTTATTCTATTACTACGGCATAGTATAACCCGTGAATTTAAGTGTGAAGTTACACACCTGATTACGGTGAGAACTATACTTTCCCGCTCGTCGATACCTATATATTTATCATGCTTGATTAGAACACTAATATTTAATATAAAACTATTCTAATGATAAACGATCTAGATCTTTACCCTCGGAATCTCGAACAACAGCTATTTGTGATTTCTCCCCGATTGATGGTTCATAACCCGATGAAGAACCACGAACAGTCAAAGGCTCAGGAGTACGAATGACTTCAAATAATTGATTTTCGCCGGATGAGGGTCCACAACCCGGTGGAAAATCTCGGATTGCCGAAACAGCCCTTCGCTTGAATCTAGAGGGAATAGCGAATCCACCCCTTTTCCGAACACTATTCACCACTCTTTTCAAACCTATCTTGTTTGCCTCCATTGAAAAAGGATGATTAGTCCTAACAATATATCGGAAATTTAAGACTAATGGCTTAAAAGGGCGAACTCGGCTTACCTTAAAATCCCGAGTGATTTCCAAAGGATTCCTTGCTAGATATGATCCAAACTTGAATAACTTCAAGATGACTTTGACGAGATGGTGATTCGGCCCTCCACAGTTGTCCAAAGCTTAATGGAAGAAATGATTGAGAATAAGGTCTATGAGGAAAAAGAGATTCGGCTATGATTTAAAAGATAGGAAAAAAAATAATTTCGGCTATAGGGATGGTCACAAACATTCGGCCATGGAAAGAAAATGAAGGAAGAATATGATTGAATGATAAGTAAAATGGAGAGGAAAAGAGAATAGGGAGAAGAGAAAAGGGAGGAGTTTTGGAACAAATATGCATTCGGCAATGGGGAAAAAGAAGGAAAAAGAAATGGCTTTTTGTGTTGATAATTTCGGCACTAGGAGAGAAATACAAGATGAAGCACTTGTGGGGTTTTGTAAAAATGACCAAATGGTCAAAAGAATGACCAAAAGAAACAAAACAAAGATTGTTTTCTCCTAACACAAGCACATTCGGGCAAGAGTGGAAAAGATGGGAGAAAGATGTTTTTGGGAGAGCAAAATGACCAAAAGAAAATTCTATCAAGCTACCAAACTTTATCCAAAACTTACCACCAAAATTCGGCTCCCCCTTTAGTCCACAAAGCCGTCCAAATTCATGGACAAGTAGGCCATTCAAAGTTTCCAAAACAAAGCCCTTAAGATATGCCTTATGTCCCCCTTACCTTCCATAAGCTTAGGATTTCCTTTCCCCAAGTTCAAGCTTATCTTATCCAATAGTCATCTTGCCATAAAAGAAAAAGTCCAACCTTCCATAAGTAAGGCTTGACAGACACATGCTATATAGGTGCAAAAATAAAAGTCACCAAAATGCTATCCATGGGATTCGAACCTCTCCCCTCAAACAACACTCATGGCGCCAACTCCACCTTGCTACTAGCTCATCTTATGCAAACTTTTACCAATTAAATTCCCTTAAGCATCAGGGTCACTTATTCCACTTCAATAAAGTACTCATTACTAAAATTTATTCTAATTCCGAATGAATCCCGAGCCTTCTTATGACTATAATAAGCACACAAATTAATCATTCACAAGCTAAACACCAAAACATGCAATATATCGATACTCAATTTTTTTAGGATGTTACAATTCTACCCCTTAAAGAAAATTTCGTCCTCGAAATTTACCTGGTTAAAAGAGGTGAGGATATTGTTGCCGAATTGCGTCTTAAGCTCCCACATAGCTTCCTCCGCTTCATGATTACGCCAAAGAACCTTAACTAACGGCACAGTCTTCTTTCTTAGCACCTTAACATCATGGTCTAAGATTTTCACTGGGTCTTCCTCGAAAAACAAGTTTGGCCTTAACTCCACTTCTTCTACCGGTACTATGTGAGACGGATCTGATCTATAACGCCTCAACATAGATACATGGAAGACACTATGAATCTGACTCAACTCCAGAGCTAATTCAAGCTGATAGGCCACTGGTCCTACACGCTTCAACACATGGTACGGTCCAATGAACCTAGGGCTCAACTTGCCCTTCCTTCCAAATCTGAAAATCTTCTTCCAAGGTGAGACTTTCAGAAAGACCTGATCTCCCACCGCAAACTCAATATCTTTACGCTTCAGATCCGCATACGACTTTTGTCTATCCGAAGCTTCCTTTAACCGCGCTCGAATCACTTTTACCTTTTCTTCCGTCTCAGATATCAATTCAGGACCCAACAATTGTCGTTCCCCCAATTCAGTCCAACAAGTAGGGGTACGACACCTATGACTGTATAACGCTTCATAGGGCGCCATTTGGATACTGGATTGGTAACTGTTATTATACACGAACTCAGCCAACGGTAGAAAATCCTCCGAACTACCTCTTAACATGTCTTCTAGAATCTGAATTACTCTTTTTGACTGACCATCTGACTGAGGATGAAAAGCCGTACTGAAGTTTAACTTTGTTCCCAAAGCCTCATGTAAAGCTTTCCAAAGCCGTGATGTAAACCTGGGATCCCTGTCCGGTATGATAGACACTGGTACCCCATGCAACCTCACGATCTCAGATACATATAGCTTAGCCAACTTCTGCAGCGAGTAATCCGTACGAACTGGTAGAAAATGAGCAGTCTTCGTCAATCAATCAACTACCACCCAAACAGAAATTTTCTTAGTAGGTGTTAAGGGTAACCCACTAACAAAATCCATCGTTATCCGTTCCCATTTCCATAGAGGAATCTTTACCGGTTGCAATAAACCCGATGGTAATTGATGTTCTGCCTTCACTTGTTGACAAGTCAAACACTTACCCACAAAATCAGAAACCTCCCGCTTTAACCTTGGCCACCAATACTGCTCACGGAGATCCGGATACATCTTATTTCCTCCGGGGTGCATAGCACAAGGGCTACTATGCGCCTCTCGTAGAATCATTTATCTCAAATCCGAATCCATGGGCATACAAACTCTTCCACGAAAACACAGTACACCATCCTTGTTCAATCCAAAATCCTCTATTATACCACTCCCAACTTGTTGCATTAAAGGACCCAACTTTTCATCTGATAACTGCTTTTCCTTGATTTGCTCCAACCATAGAGGCTTCACCTGAAGTTCCGCTAGTAGACTGCTATCCTCATACAAACTGAGATGAGCAAACATTGCTCTCAACTCCGATACAACCTTACGACTCAACGCGTCTGCCACAACGTTAGCCTTTCCACGATGGTACTCAATTGAGAAGTCATAATCCTTGAACAACTCCACCCATCTCCGCTGTCTCAAGTTCAACTCCTTTTGGGAAAGGAGGTACTTAAGACTCTTATGATCTGTATGAATGATAGACTTCTCACCATAGAGATAGTGCCTCCAAATCTTTAAGGCAAACACCACCGCATCCAGCTCCAAGTCATGAGTAGGATAGTTGACTTCGTGCGGCCTCAACTGTCGAGAACCATAAGCTACCACTTTTCCATTTTGCATCAACACACATCCTAAACCCGTGTGTGACGCATCACAGTAAACGATAAACTCTTTTCCAGCCTCAGGTTGAATCAGTACTGGCGCTTCCGTCAAAATCTTCTTCAGTTTCTCGAAACTTTCTTGTTGTTTATCGGTCCACACATACGGTACTCCCTTTTACAACAGCTTAGTTAGAGGTGCAGCAATTAACGAAAACCCCTCAACAAAGCGTCTATAGTAACCAGCCAAACCCAAGAAACTCCGAATCTCAGCCACTGACTTCGGCGGTTTCCAATCCAACACTGCCACTACCTTTCGAGGATCAACTCTTATTCCTTCGGCTGACACCACATGACCCAAGAAAGTCACTTCCTTCAACCAAAATTCGCATTTACTGAGCTTGGCATAAAGTTGCTTACCCCGCAAAATTTGCAACACAATGCACAAATGTGAGTCATGCTTTTCTTCATTCTTTGAATTTACCAGGATATCATCTATGTACACCACTACGAACCGGTCTAGATAGGGTTGAAAGACTCGATTCATCATGTCCATAAATGCAGC
This sequence comes from Gossypium australe, assembly GCA_005393395.2. NCBI lineage: Eukaryota > Viridiplantae > Streptophyta > Magnoliopsida > Malvales > Malvaceae > Gossypium > Gossypium australe. The sequence goes on along the minus strand of CM016625.1, from coordinate 84,638,466 downwards.
TGGTGCATTAGTCAAACCAAATGGCATCACCAAAAACTCATAATGTCCATAACAAGTTCGGAATGCCGTCTTATGAATGTCTGCCTCTTTCACCTTGAGTTGATGATAACCCGATCTCAAATCAATCTTAGAGAAAACTGAAGCTCCTCTCAATTGATCAAACAGGTCGTCAATTCTCGGTAATGGATACCTATTATTGATCGTCAACTTATTCAACTGCCTATGATCAATGCACATACGCATCGACCCATCCTTCTTCTTGACGAACAAAAACAGTGCTCCCCACGGAGACATACTTGGTCGGATAAATCCCCGATCTAACAATTCTTGAATTTGAGCTTTAAGCTCCGCTAACTCCTTCGATGCCATTCTATAAGGAGTAATGGACACCAGAGTCGTTCTTGGCAAAAGCTCAATGCCAAACTCTACTTCCCGATCTGAAGGTAGACCCGGAAGTTCCTCGGGAAAGACATCTAGAAATTCTTTCACCGTCCTCATACCTTCCACCGATAATTCCTTGGCATCCAAAGCACTAACGAAGGCTAGGAATGCTCCATACCCTTTCCGCACCAACTTTTTTGCCTTCAAAAGAGATACCACATTTGCCAAAAAGTTCCTTCGCTCGCCTATCATTACTACCTCTTCATCATCCACAGTCCCTATTGACATCTGCTTTTCGGCACAATCCAATCGCGCTCGGTGCTTCACCAACCAATCCATGCCCAAAATAAGATCGAACTCGCCAAAAGGCAATTCCATCAAATCCGCCAGAAATATTTCTCTTTGGATTTCTAAGGGCATATCTCTAAACAGTTTATTTACCATTACCGACTGTCCTAAAGGACTAAGTACCGTCATCTCTCTATCGGTAATCTCAGATCTAGTATTTAGGTTTCCAGATATGGCACTAGCAACATACGAGTGTGTAGACCCGATATCTATCAAAGCAATAACAGGTACATCAAAGATGAAGAATGTACCAGTTATCACATCAGGTGTATCACCATCTTCCCGACGCCTAACCGCATAGACCAACCCCTGCTATCTTGCCTCCGCATTACCTCTAAAACCATTACCTCGACCCGGTGCACCTTGACCACGTCCAACACCATTACCACCATGACCTGGTCCACGACCTCTTGGTGGCTGCTGAGTACGCCTAACTGGCTGAGCATCAGGGTTACGAGCTTCCTGAGTCGTATCAGTCCGTCGAGGGCAATTCTTATACTGATGATCCTTGGAACCACATTTATAGCAGGCACCAGTTTTCCTCCAGCATTCCCCGGGGTGTCGTCACCCACAGTCGGCACAATCCCGACTCTGATTGGTAGTCACAGGTGCTCTAGCTTGAACTGGCTCGTCATTCCGTGGCCGCTTCTGAAACCTTTTAGAAGAACCTGAGTACTTAAAATCCCTCTTTCCTCTGACTCTTTCCCGGTTCTGGTGTTCTGAGTTCTTAGCCTCTTCGGCTATCTTGGCTTTCTCTACAAGCGAGGCAAAAGTCCGTACTTGTTGTGGGGCTATCAGTACCCGCAACTCATCATTCAGCCCATCTTCAAAGCGTACACAGCGCTCATGATCAGTCGGCACTGTTGTGCGAGTATAATGGCTCAAGCGAAAAAATTCTGCCTCGTAAGCTGCCACCGTCTTATTTCCTTGAACCAGATTCAGGAATTCCTTCCTCCGGGCATCTACATAACTCGTCCCGACATACTTCCCTTGGAAAGCAGCTTTGAAGAAATCCGAAGTAACTAATGCAACCTCGGTGCCTTCTCGAACAGTAAGCCACCATTGATACGCCTCGTCCCTTAACAAGGACAAGGCTCCTCTTAGCTTCTGCTCGGTGGTGCACTCCAAATCGTCCATGATTCGTTCCACTCCCTTGAGCCAATATTCCGTAACATTCGGAGCTACACCGGAGACACCTCTAAAAACCTCGGCACCACTTGATTTAAGTCGTTCCGATATTGATCCACGAACTGCTAGGCCAGCTCTAGTCCCAGCAACCCTTTCTAAGACTCGCAACATTGCTTGAGTCAAAGCATTGTCCTCTCTCATATGGTCATGTGATCCAGTCTCAATTTCGGGTGACGCAGGTGCATCCATTTCCGGCATATGACCCGGCGCTTCAGATGCAACCCTAGCACCTCGTCCTCTACCACGGCGACGTCTACTGCATCCACGACCACGTTCTCTAGTGCTCATAATGACTAATTCGGTTTAATCTGATTACAAGTTTTATGAATCAGAATACTATTTCAGTGTTTATTAATGATATTTTATGAGATATAAGAGGTAAAGTTGTTTTCGCAATCACATCCTATAGTCTCAATCTGTACCGTTTTCAACACCTAAAACTAGAAGTTCTAGAGTGTTCCTACGATCATATCACAATAATGAACATTCAATATACAAATACTTACTTGACTTGGTGGCGGATGCTCGTGGTGCCATACTACCTTTAAAACATCAATTTTATATATTCAAAATAATTTCAAACGAAAGTTGTTGTTGAACCCAAACCACAGCCGAGTTTTGAAACTGGCTCTGATACCATAAAATGTAACACCCCAAACCCGGTCTATGCGTTAAGACCAGACTTGGCATGCCACACAAATCGAACTTACATCTAGTCATCAATGCTTTTAATGAAAACAATTCTTCAAAATGATTTTGAAGATGGAGTTTATCAAAAATCGAGATTTATTTGAAAACCATGATTTTAAAACATAAGAGTTTACAATTTGATTTTCAGAGAAATAATTGGTTAAAATAAATTTATAAAAGAGTTTCCACAAAAATTTTACGAGTAAGTAAGTGATATTTAATAAAAATCCCTTTTTATACGAAAAATTAAGAAAAACATTATAAAATTTTAAATAGTCCTCTTTTAGTATTTAAAACATATTAAAATTCATCCACGCATAAAAATCCATAAAAAATAATAACAGAGGCATTATTACATCGCAATTAAAATAGTACTTAAATAAAAATATTTAAAAGAAGTTCAAGTTTTTATAAACCATCATTCGTAGTATGGCCTCCACACGAAGTCATCCCCGGCCCAAGCCTCCATCAATTGTCATTACCTGAGATGGGTAAGAAAAACAGGGTGAATTACTTAGAACTCAATGTGTGACCCACTTACCTTGTTCACTGGGCCAGAATCATTTAAGCATTTCATTTGGGCTTGAGCCCATTTACAAATGTACAATATATAAATCAAATAAATATGCATGTGATATGCAATTCCCAACCAAGCCTAATTTCCATCCGCTACACACCACCCGTACCAACCATCACACCTGTGGGGATCAAGTCAACCCACCCCGCCAACACACCAATCACAGGCATTAAGCCATTTTAAATATTTGTGGCAGAGCCACCGAACTAGATTGTGACGGAGTCACCGAACTAGAGGCATTAAGCCAATTAAAATATTTGTGGCAGAGCCACCGAACTAGATTTTTGGCAACAGCCCTTTCTTCTCTTCGTCAATTATCCCAACCCATGCAGTCATGTATATATATATATATATAATGCATAATGATATATTCATAAGGTAAATTTTAACAAAAAGCCCATATTCAATTTGGCCCATTAGTCAAAATAGCAATTTAGCCCATTTAACGATCTAGCAAACTTTGGCCCATTTAACGATCTAGCAAATTTTGGCCCATTTAACGATCTAGTAAATTTTGGCACATTTAACGATCTAGCAAATTTTGGCACATTTAACGATCTAGCAAATTTTGGCCCATTTAACGATCTAGCAAATTTTCACACTTGGCCAACTTATCAAAATAATCATATGGCCCAAAATATCACTTTTTAACAATATAGCCCATTAAGGGCAAATCCGTATTTTTTTTCCACAACCCTAATACTGGTTTCATGCATTCACACCAAGAAGTGCTAATATATCGTATTTTCCAATTTTACCGAGTTTACGAATTTTTATTCTATTACTACGGCATAGTATAACCCGTGAGATAAGTGTGAAGTTATACACCTGATTACGGTGAGAACTATACTTTCCCGCTCGTCGATACCTATATATTTATCATGCTTGATTAGAACACTAATATTTAATATAAAACTATTCTAATGATAAACGATCTATATCTTTACCCTCAGAATCTCGAACAACAGCTATTTGTAATTTCTCCCTGATTGATGGTTCATAACCCGATGAAGAACCACGAACAGTCAAAAGCTCAGGAGTACGAATGGCTTCAAATAATTGATTTTCGCCGGATGAGGGTCCACAACCCGGTGGAAAATCTCGGATTGCCGAAACAGCCCTTCGCTTGAATCTAGAGGGAATAGCGAATCCACCCCTTTTCCGAACACTATTCATCACTTTTTTCGAACCTATCTTGTTTGCCTTCATTGACAACGGATTATTAGTCCTAACAATATATCAGAAATTTAAGACTAATGGCTTAAAAGGGCGAACTCGACTTACCTTAAAATCCCGAGTGATTTCCAAAGGATTCCTTGTTAGATATGATCCGAACTTGAATAACTTCAAGATGACTTTGACGAGATGGTGATTCGGCCCTCCACGGTTGTCCAAACCTTAATGGAAGAAATGATGAGAATAATGTCTATGAGGAAAAAGAGATTCGGCTATGATTTAAAAGATAAGAAAGAAAATAATTTCGTCTATGGGGATGGTCACAAACATTGGCCATGAAAGGAAAATGAAGAATATGTTTGAATGATAAGTAAAATGGAGAGGAAAAGAGAATATGGAGAAGAAAAGAGAAGAGTTTAGGAACAAATATGCATTCAGCAATGGGGAAAAAGAAGGAAAAAGAAATGCTTTTTGTGTTGATAATTTCAGCACTAGGAGAGAAATACAAGATGAAGCACTTGAGGGGTTTTGCAAAAATGACCAAATGGTCAAAAGAATGACCAAAAGAAACAAAACAAAGATTGTTTTCTCCTAACACAAGCACATTCGGCCAAGAGTGGAAAAGATGGGAGAAAGATGTTTTTGGGAGAGCAAAATGACCAAAAGAAAATTCTATCAAGCTACCAAACTTTACCCAAAACTTACCGCCGAAATTCGGCTCCCCCTTTTAGTCCACAAAGCCGTCCAAATTCATGGACAAGTAGGCCATTCAAAGTTTCCAAAACAAAGCCCTTAAGATATGCCTTATGTCCCCCTTACCTTCCATAAGCTTAGGATTTCCTTTCCCCAAGTTCAAGCTTATCTTATCCAATAGTCATCTTGCCATAAAAGAAAAAGTCCAACCTTCCATAAGTAAGGCTTGACCGACACATGCTATAAAGGTGCAAAAATAAAAGTCACCAAAATGCTATCCATGGGATTTGAACCTCTCCCCTCAAACAACACTCATGGCACCAACTCCACCTTGCTACTAGCTCATCTTATGCAAACTTTTACCAATTAAATTCCCTTAAGCATCAGGGTCACTTATTCTACTTCAATAAAGTACCCATTACTAAAATTTATTCTAATTCTGAATAAATCCCGAGCCTTCCTATGACTATAATAAGCACACAAATTAATCATTCACAAGCTAAACACCAAAACATGCAACATATCGATACTCAATTTTTTTTAGGATGTTACAAATCTTGTCGGTTCGGGCAAACTACCTTCTCAAGTATGCCTTTGATCTCCTTATTCGCCAGCTCAGCTTGCCCATTTGTCTGCGAGTAGAAACCTTACGTTTCACTCCATGCTTATCTAACAACCATTTTAACCACTTGCTCACAAAATGGGTTCCTTTTTCGTTGATTATAGCTCTTGGGGTTCCAAGCCTTGTGAACATGTGTTTCTCCAAGAACTTCATCACAACTTTAGCATCGTTCGTCGGATAAGCTTTAGCCCCGACCCACTTTGACACATAATCTACACCTGCCAATATGTACTTGTGACCAAAAGGAGAGAAAGGACCACGAAAGTCAATACCCCAAACATCAAACAATTCTACCTCAATGATATTCGTTTGAGGCATCTCATTTCTGTTGGTGACATTTCCAACCCTCTGACATCAATTACAGTTCTTTACGTAAGCGTATGCATCCTTGAATAGTGTTGGCCAAAAGAATTCGGCTTGTCATACTTTGGCCGCAATGGGAGTACCTCCAACGTGCCCCCCACTCTGAGCTGAGTGATAGTGGTATAAAATCTTCGGTATTTCATCTTCTGCCACACATCTCCTGATCATCTGATCTACACACTTTTTAAACAAGTATGGCTCTTCCCAGAAATAGTACTTCGTATCGTGAAGAAACGTTTTCCTTTGTTGATACGTTTTATCAATCGGCATCAAACCACAAGCTAAATAGTTAGCAATATCAGCAAACCAAGGAATATTATGGACATGATTTACCTTCAGTATGTGTTCATCTGGAAATGTCTCTTGGATCGGTACAAGTGGAGAATTTCCCTCTTGCGGCTCCAATCTAGACAAGTGATCTGCTACTTGGTTTTCTACTCCCTTTCGATCTTGAATTTCTAGATCGAACTCTTGAAGTAGTAGTACCCACCAGATCAATCTTGGCTTAGCGTCTTTCTTGGCCAGTAAATATTTAATTACCGAGTGGTCCGTATAGATAATCACTTTGGTACCTACAAGATAAGATCGAAACTTGTCTAAAGCAAACACAATAACAAGTAACTCTTTTTCTGTTACCGTATAATTCAGTTGAGCTCTGGTTAGAGTTCGACTTGCGTAGCAGATGGGATTGAAAAACTTTGTTCCTTCGCTGGCCCAAGACAGCTCCAATTGCGAATTCACTTGCGTCACACATCAATAGGAATGGCAAATCCCAATCTGGTGTGACAATTATGGGTGTCGTGACTAATCGACTCTTCAAATCATTGAAGGCTTTTAAGCATTCCTCATCAAACTTGAATATCGAGTCCTTCTTGAATAATTTGCATAAGGGTTTAGCAACTTTGGAGAAGTCCTTGATAAATCTTCGATAAAAACCGTCGTGGCCCAAAAAGCTCCTAACACTTTTTACAGATGTTGGAGGTGGGAGTTTCTCAACAACGTCTACCTTTGCTTTGTCTACCTCGACCCCATGTCTTGGTATCCAATGGCCTAGAACAATTCCTTCTCGTACCATAAAATGGCACTTTTCCCAGTTGAGTACGAGATTCGTTTCTTCGCATCACCTTTGTACCTTAGCTAGATTGGCTAAGCAATCATCGTAAGTATCTCTGAATACTGAAAAATCTTCCATAAAAACTTCCAAATACTTCTCAACCATGTCAGTAAAAATAAAAATAATAAATCTTTGAAATGTAGCAGGTGCATTACATAAGCCAAATGGCATGCGTCTAAATGAAAAAGTACCGTATGGGCAGGTGAATGTCATTTTGTGTTGATCTTTTGGTGCTACTATAATCTGATTATACCCTGAGTATCCATCGAGAAAATAGTAGTAATCTCGTCCTGCGAGTCTATCCAGCATCTATTCCAAGAACGACAAAGGATAGTGATCTTTCCTAGTCGCCTTGTTCAGCTTCCGGTAATCGATGTAGATTCTCCATCCCGTAACCGTTCTAGTCGGTATCAACTCATTGTTCTCGTTCTCTACGACTGTGATACCTCTTTTTTTTGGCACACACTGGACCTGACTTACCCATGAACTGTGTGAGATGGGATAGACAATACCCGCACTTAACCACTTAATGATCTCCTTTTTTACTACGTCCTTCATGATGGGGTTCAGTCTTCATTGTCCATCGATTGTCCCTTTTTTGCCATCTTCCAGGACAATCTTGTGCATGCATACAGACGAACTAATACTGCGACTATCGACTATGGTCCATCCGATGGCCTTCTTGAATTGTTTCAAAACTAAGATAAGTTTCTCTTCTTGCTTAGTGGTCAATTCTGCTGAAATAATCACAGGCAGGGTAGAAGCTTTACCTAAATAAATATATTTTAAATGAGAAGGTAATACCTTGAGTTCTAATTTAGGTGGCTCCTCGATCGATGCTTTTGGCTAGGCGTAATCCCTATTTTCTAACTCCAAAGATTCAAAACGGGATTGCGGATTAAATCCCTTTTGATTAGCTCCTAGTAGAGCTAAGTATTCATCCTCCTCTTCATCATTTAGAGGGTCTGATGTCAGAACTTGTTCCAACGGATCCTCAACAAAGTTGAGTTCCCTCTCCACTATTAAATCCTCTAAATCGGATACTGTAGAACAATCATCAATTGTGTTAGTAAATCGCATTAACTTAAAAACATTAAATGTTACCTGATCATCTAGAACACGCATAGCCAGCTCACCCTTCTGCACATCAATAAGGGTCCTTCCAGTTGCTAGGAACAGCCTTCCTAGGATGATTGGTACTTCTTTCTCTGCTTCAAAATCTAGAATTACAAAGTCAGCAGGAAAGATAAACTTATCTACACGTACCAATACGTTCTCGATTTTTCCTTATGGATGTGCTAAGGATCGATCGGCTAGTTGAAGCGTAACTGTAGTTGGTCTAACTTCTCCTATCCCCAACTTCCTAAATATTGACATAGGCATCAAGTTGATACTTGCACCTAAGTCACATAATGCCTTACCACAATATGTTGCTCGAATGTTGCACGGTATGGTAAAACATCCAGGATCCTTCAATTTTGGGGGTAGTTTGTCTTGAAGATATGCACTGCATTCCTTCATCAGAGCTACCGTCTCAACTTGATGTAGTTCCACATTTGCTCAAGTGCTTCAACCAATGGGATGTTGATATGAAGTTGCTTGAGTACGTCAAGGAACTTCTTGAATTAAATCTCATGCTTCTGCTTCTGAAGTTTTTGAGGGTAGGGTGGTGGTGGTTTCATTACTGGAATTGATTCTGGTTGATTCGTCTTTGGTGACAACTCTTCACCTAACGAAGTTGTTAGTTGATCAGAATTAGCTGGTCCTGAGGTTACTTTGTCGGGTTTTGCAGATTCTGGTTCTGGTGAAACTGGGATTTCAACACTTGGTTGAATAGCTTGCTCCCTTCCAGCTTCAATGGTATTGGGCTCTATCATCTTTCCACTCCTCAGTGTTAGCGTTTTGCAGTGCTCCTTTCCTGAATTTCTTAGATTTTCCGTATCACTGCGTAAGGTACCCCGTGGTCGGTTCCTAATTAAAGTTGCAAGCTGGCCCATTTGGTTTTCTAGATTCGTCAATGTAGCTGCTTAGCTCTGGATTATGGCATCATTCTTTGCCATGTATGCCTTCAGCAAATTCTCCAAGCTATTGGATGCTTCAGCTTGAACTAGTTTCTGAACTTGTTGCGGAAAATTAGGTGGCTGGGTTGGTCTGGGTTGGGTGTAAGTGGTACTGGTTCCAGCCCCTTGGTTACTCCAGGAGAAATTCCGGTGGTTTCTCTACGATAGGTTATAAAAATTTGATTATAACCCTTGCTTTCCTCGGTTTTGGTTCTAATTACCCATGTAGTATATAGATTCTTGGTTCGATGGTCATTCTTCAAACAAATGGCCCATCCCACAATAGACACAAGCTATATTCTCAAATTGATTAGGTGGTTGTGCTGCAAAACTATTAGACCCATTAGTAGTAAGGTTTTTAAGCATTGAGGATATTGATGATACCTGAGATGCTAGTGAAGTAAGAGCGTCTACTTCATGTATTCCAGCGACTCGTCTTCCTAACGCTTCTCGACTGGTTGGCCATTGATAATTGTTGCTAGCAATCCTCTCAATAATTTCATAAGCCTCGTTATAAGCATAGAAAGGAGAACACCATTAGCAGAGGCGTCCACTACCATCCTTGTGTGAGCGTTGAGACCATTATAGAATGTCTCAAGTTGAATGCAATGTGGGATTCCATGATGAGGGCACTTTTGTAATAACTCGTTAAATCTTTCCCGTGCCTCATACAAGAACTTATTATCCATTTGGTGGAAGGCGGTGATCTCATTCCTCAGCTTAGCATTATTGCTTGGCGGGAAATACTTTATGAGGAATCTCTCAGCTAATTCTTGCCATGTAGAAATGGAGTTCGGTGGCAATGAGTTCAACCATGCACGAGCTTTGTCCCTTGGCGAATATGGGAACAACTTCAATCGTAAGGCATCTTCGGGAACTCTGGCTAACTTGAAAGAATCGCTCACTTCCATAAATAGTCTTAAGTGAAGATGAGGATCTTCAGTAGGCATTCCACTAAATTGGCCCACAGTCTGAAGCATCTGGAACATGACTGGCTTCAGCTCAAATTGTTGTGCCTCGATTTCGGGTCTCGTAATACCAATATTAAGTCGTTGAATATTGGCATAACATACTGTCGTAAGGCTCTATCCCTACCATCAGCAATAAGGATAGGATTCTGAGCAAGGTTTGCTCCGTTTCCTTGATTCATATTCTCAAAGTTCATGTCTTCGGTCCTTCTCTGGTTCGCTTGTCTTCTTCACTGTCGAAAGGTTCGTTCTATCTCAAGGTCTACAAGGAGTAAGTCAATAATCTGGTCAATACTCATGAACACCTGAAATAATCACAGCAAAATTAAGTAAGTAAAAATTGCAATAGGAAAATAAATAAACCAAAATGTAAAACAGATTCACAAATAATGGTTTTGAAAAACAGTCCCCAGCAACGGCGCCAAAAACTTGGAACGGTGGAAATGTGCAAGTGTACACAATCACAACAAGTAATAAAGTGACAAGTAAATGTCGAGTTATCGTACCCACAGGGACTGTAAAAGAATTATTTATGAAAATGATTTCAATCACTTTGGTGAAGGCAAAATATTTGGATTTAAGAAATATTTAAAAACTAAAAAAAATACAAAGTAAAATAAAATAAAATAAAGCCAATGTTGACAAACACTCTGATTTCTTTGCGGACGTGACAGACGAGAAAAGGGACCTACTAGTACAAGATTTTTGTATTGAATGAGCACAGTGGACAGGTCACATCCAAAGAATTTTACAATGCATTGCCATTTCATAACATTGCATAGCAAAATATGGTTTCACGTTGTTAACTGCAGACTATTGCTGTCTACCAACAGTACCACCGTCAATCTTGACAGAATGTGCCTGATACATTCCATTATCAAGGGTAGAAAAATTGATGTAGGCGCAATTCTCTACCAAGAAATTACTGAATGTACCGCCCAGCAGACCGATATTTTGGTTTTCCCATCATTGGTAATGTCACTATGTCGGGAGAAAGGCATTGTGCCCCGTGAAGATGAAGAAATCATAGAGAATAAGGGTGCAATTAATGAAGCATCTGTCGAGAGGATGACTCATAGCACAGAAACACCAATACTTAAAAAGGCAGGAACCAGGAAGACAAAGAAAGGCAAAGGCAAAGCTGGCAGTAAAGGAACAACCCAGCATACAGAAACATCCTTATGGTGCAAGATGAAAGATGTTGAGAAAATGGTTACTTGTATCAGCAATTGGCAGATAAAACTTGTCGCTACAATTGAGGACATGAAGAACTCTTAGAATCTGTTTTATGCTTATACTAAAGCTTGGAACAGTTCCATTGTAGCCACATTAAGCCAGTTGAGCACATCTCCAATACCAGACTTCCCAGTGATTCCACCAACCTTAGGAACTATGAGCATTCATCTGCGATTGACGACTTTGAAGACCGAGACCCATCGATGGCATCTCTTCCCATCGTTCAAGTCTCTGATAATGACAAAGATGAAGAACCTAGGGACATTGAGAATGTTTGAGCAAGATTGATAGCTTGTTCGAGGATGGTATTCTTGTTGATCAAGAGGACACTGTTGTTGAGAAGGAAATTAATGCTGCCGAAGAAGAAGTTGTTGTCGAAGTGAGTTGTTGTTGAAGAAGAAAAAGTTGCTGAAAATTTTTTTGAGAAGGTTGTCACCGCACCCGAATTTGTGGGTGCAAATATTGATAATTTTAAGCAAACTGGAGCGAGACCGGCGGAAGTTGCTGAGGTCACCAGTGAGGGGCAATGAAATTCATGGGCAATAATAGTCTACACTGGACCACTCCAAGTGCCTTCTCCTACACAAACAGTAGCCAATGATGCTAGAGTTGAGCCAGGAACTGAAGAGCAATCTGAAAGCCACGCAAAGCCCAACCAAAAAAAAATGAAGCACTCCAAAGATAAAAAAAAAAAGAAAGAAGGAAGAGAAGAAAAGGAGAAAAAAAATCATGCAGCCACATCGACGACTGTGGATAACTGAGTTAGTTTGTTTTAAGCTTTAGTTAGAGTATTCATGCATTGCATGTAGCTGTAGGTTTTATTTTGATAAGTATACAATTGCATTTTCATTGTCATTACATATTCCTGTTAGTGCATTGGGGACACTGTAATCTTTAAGTTTGGGGGAATGTATATGAAATTGGAAATACGCCCACATTTCATTTTTTTTTTTTTTGTAGCATGCAAGGTTTATGCACAATTATTCTAAAATTTTTTTGTTACATTCGATGCTTAATTCTTGGATCATGTGAATTTTCAATGAATGAGTTGGATAAATTTGACTGAATGTTGTATCTTCAATACTTTGATGAATGACTTAGGTTGCATTAGTAATAAATGACTAGTAGCATTCCTTGAAACTTGAATGAAATTGCCTTCTACAACTACTTATATATATAGATAGTTATAGATAAGTGACACTCCAAAAGGGAACACTCCAATACAAGTGTTAGAAAAATGAATCTGCAAAAGGTCGTCACTGTATGAGTTTATGTTAGCGCAATTACGTACTCCCTGGGGGTTTGTTGCACCCGATCGTTACTTCTCAGAAACAAAGGTACAATAATATCCCGTAAAAAAAACTCATTCATATTTATAAATACTTAGTATTGTACAATAAATGTTGTATTGGTAGATAGAATTTAGGATTTGAAGCATGATGCTGGCTTTGATGAAAGTGCAATCTGACTCATTCATGCTTAAGTATTGTCAATGAAATATTCTTTCATCTGAATGTCACTCATTTATTGGGATTTTAGGTGATTCAAGTCTCTAGAATGTTTTTACCTTACCTAGTAATGTTTTGTTGCCTTGTTGGCTTCTATTTTACTTGAGGACAAGTAAAAATTCAAGTTTGGGGGTGTGATTATAGTAGAAAGAACATATGTTTTCTCCCTACTTATTGTTTAAATTGTTCTCATTTAGTTACCCTTAGCATACATTTTAGCATGTTTAGTTTAGTAAATTGCATTTTATAACCCAGTGAATCCTAGCCTATTTTATCTTTGATTTTTGCTATCTTTCTGCACTAATATCACTACATGAGTTAAATCCAAATTGTGTCCAGAATTTTCACCATAGTTGACAGATATCCGTAATATCATTGCACGAGTTACTTCTAGATGGTGTTTAGAATTGTCACCATAGTTGACAATTGTCTGATAAGAGCCAACCATGAGTGAGCTGTCAAGTATAGAGTAACTACCCTGTACGAACAAGGACAGAAGAATCCTAAGAGAAGGACACCTGTAATATTTAGGAAAATATAAAAAGATAACGTGAGAAGAATGGAAGGGGAGAAATTTTTGGGGGACTACAATTCTCTTACCCTATTTTGAAGCTTGCAACTAAAGAAACTTGAGTTTCTATTGGGTGAGCCAGCGTGAAGACTGATGCAAATCCACTCCTAATGAGGAGATCTAAGTGCAGAACAAGGGGAAATGGGAAGATTCAATCGAGTAGCCTAGGAATAGTATTCTCCATTCGGTTCTTACTCATATCTTGAAAACGCTGGTGATTACTCTATGTTTTCTACTATATGGAAGTATAATGAATGCTTTGTTGTATGTTATCTTATTAAATCTTATTTTTTTGTTTAATCTTGTGGGTTTGAATGTTCTAAACACGGAAGAGTTATTGTAGCCACTAACACTGAAAGGTGCAATGATAGTTTGAGCTAATAAGCTTTTCAGCAGAAGTTGAGTAAGGACTAAAGGAATTTAATCCACTTGTTCTTAATAGTGCTCCATTGCCATCACCGGAAGGTCATGTTAATGTGCATGGTTAAGCCTCAAATTAAACCAAAGAGTGGCATTTGGTAAGCTATACATTAATTTTATTGCGTCGACAATCACCTATATTTTATACCTTGTAAACACTTAGTATTCTGCTGAAGATTGATATTGGGGATCCCAGTTTATCATCACCATATTTTATTTCATTGTTTTCAATATATTGCTCTGACAACTATCGTCATAATTTATCTCATTTTTATCTAGCTATTGCACCGACATTAATAGACAAAAGACAGCCATCCCTGTGGGATCGATATCCAACAGACTCACATCTGTCTACTATACTTGCATCAACAGTGTACGCTTGCACACTATTGCTGTGAAGTTATCAGCCGATCACATTACTAAGGTGACTATGTTGTTGTGGAAATTTATACATTCTGAAACACCCCAAACCCGGCCCACGAGCTTTGACCAGATTTGGTATGTTCCTCAAATAAACTGGTTCAAATTCTTTTGTTACTTTGTGAAAATCTTGTGCGATTTAAAAAAAATTGTTTGGGTTGGGCTTGTGTTGAAAACCAATTCGATTTTCATATTAGAAAACCAATTCTATGTGATCAAACATATAGAGTATATTTTTAGAAAAAAAATAAATTACTTCGTCTTTAAACTTAATAAAAATTTGTAACATAATTAAACAATAAACAGAAATAAGATAGTGCACTATGGCCTTAAGGCCTTATTACATCAAATAAATCCAAATATTTCAGAGTACTAAAAAAAATTAATAGTCCATTAAAATAAAGACTTCAAGTTGAGCATGGCCACCACAAGTCCTGCCGTCCCGGTCCATCACTGTTCATCACCTGAAACATGCTCCCACAATGGGGTGAGTCAACAGACTCAATGTGTACACAACACTAAATCATAATCGAATCAGGCATAACAATTATTACACATTCATATCATAGCATACAAGTTATGATGCATTCCCAAAACCCAAACCTATTAAGCCATCCGCTACACTCCCCCGTACCAACCTGTACACCGTGGGGACTACTAAGTCGACCCTCATTCCGCTACACTCCATATCGCGGTCTTAGGTCACCGCATTCGTGGTCTTAGGTCACCACGTTCAGATTACTGTGGTCTTAGGTCACCACATTCAGATATCACGGTCTTAGGTCACCGTGTTCGTGGTCTTAGGTCACCACATTCACTTCCCGTTCAAAATAAAACCCATATGCCCCATATAATAGTAATATGCATAAATATGCGAGAGTTCACATTCTTATTCTTATTCTCATGTTACATTTAACATATTTCATAATCCTAGTAGGAGTAGGAAACGTACCTGAGTACTTTGTACCATAACATGGTACCTTAGCTACTTTCATATTCTTAATACCACATATATTAATTAAACTTAGCCATATAAGGTAGTATGAAATAGTGTGGGGTACACACCTGATTCGCTTAACAACTTCACTGAAATCCCGAAATCTAATCTACTGCCTTAAATCTCAAGTTCCTACATTTGATTAATCACTTACTATTTAGCATAAATCCTATTCGGCTATAATACCAAATCCTAGTAGGATTTGTATTCTTAAAACTTACCTTTGATGCCGATTTGATGATTATTCAAATCCCGAAATTGTTGTTATGCTTCTTCTTGTATTCGGCCAAGCCCTAAATCTCATCAGGGGTTAGTTCTGGCTTTTTTAAACAAATTAAAGAATAGATCTAAATACCAAATCAAGCCTTGGCCAAACATACCTATATGCTTACCTTCGAAATCTTAAATCCCGAAATAGATCCTTGCTTTCTTAGTGCTGTCGAAAATCCTATAATTACATGTTAGATTGATTTCTAACACTTAATCATCATTAAATGGCCTATGGCCGAATATCAGATGTCTTACCTTGAAGCTTTAAATCCCAAAAATCCCTTCTCTTGAAGCCGATAACTATCAAAAATCCCGGAGTTCCTCCTTTAATATTCGACCGAGAGACAATAAGGGGATCAGTTCCTAGATCTCGATAAAAAGAAACTGAACAACAAAATCCATTGTTCTTACCTCAGTCGACTGCACCCTTGCTTGGAGTCACAAAGATTCGGCTTTTGAGGCTTAAAAGAAATCGATTTCACTAGAGATTATTGGTATATTCGGTTGGACAAAATAAAAGAGGAGAGGATTTTGCTAGGAAAAATTCGGCAGAGAGAAGAGGAGGAAGAAAATTTGGTGAGTAGCCCTATTCTCTTCCTTTTATAGCCGAAATTACTACTCAGAATCCCTTACTTGGCCACCACTCTTCTATTTGATAGCTTTATCCTTTTAATTATCACAAAATAAAAGAATTAATCCAACAATTATCTCTTAGAAATAATCCAAACAAAATCCTTTATTTATCCCCTAATTAGCTAAATTTAAAAGAGAATGAAACTCCTCTTTGGCAAGCCTTGTGCCGTCCACCTCTGTGCTTCTAGAAGCAAAAATAAAACTTCTTTTATTTGCTTCCCATGTGACTCGAACTCAGGCCCAACACTCTTGCATGTGGCACCATTTCCAGAGGCCCTAAGTGGCATCTTCAGGCCACTTTTCCAAGCCTGCTTGTGTGTCAAATTTCACATACTTTTTCTCTTAAGGCCACCTTGCCTCAGTTTCCTCTTTTAAACTTTAAAACTTGATGTTTCTAAGTCATTTCTAAGTTTCCAAAAATTTTCGTTTGGCTCTTTAAACTTGACATTTCCTTACATTTCCAAGTTTCCAGAAATGTTCACTTTCCTCTTTTGAATCATTTCCAAATCATTTCCTAGTTTCCAAAAATGTTCACTTTCCATTTTTGAACTTAACATTTCCATACATTTTCAGGTTTCCAAAATGTTCATTTCTAAATCTTTTCCATACATTTCCGGGTTTCCAAAAATATTCAAAATTTATTCATAATACTTAAGACATGTCATTTCGTACAATTAAACCGAAAATGCATAGGCCCTTTTGAGGATGTTACACATTCATTCATATTTTGCTTATGGATAAGCTATAACTCAGGTTTAGGGGTCTAATAACACTTGAAAGGAGTTATATTTCAGGCCTCTAAACTTGATTAATTGTATGTACTTAAGTAGATGTATTTTCACTTTAGGATATTATATTAGTATTTTTATAACATTTCATCATGGAGCTTGGATTGTGTTTAAAATGTTATTATGTTACTTTTCCTTGTCGATGGAAATGATTTGTTTGTGTTTGAATGGAAGGTGTAGAATGAGGAAAAGAAATGAATGAGTGAAGTATTTTCATGGAAAAAGGTTGGACTGATTTCCAACATTAATGCCATGGAAATTCCAAAAAGACACCGAGCAACATTCAAATCGTGCCACTCTCAACAAGATGTACTTGTACCAGAAAGATCTACCTGAAGAAGAGGGAGGAAAATTTGTGTACTGAGAGGGGGATCTACCTTTTAAAAAGTGAGGAAGATCTAGAAAATAAGAGGGGAGAGAAAACAAGCCTTTCTTAGAGGAAGGATCTTGAGGTGGAAGTAGTAGCTAAAAAGCAGAGTAGAATGCGAGGAGGCGGATGAAAGCTGTTAACTAGGACATTGTAAAACATTGCAATGCTGTAGTTGAGGGCTAGATAAACGAAAGCATACTTGCTGAAGTTCTTCCTTATTTTCCTTTACATTGCTTCTCTGTGTGATTGAATGTTTCGGATGTTGAATTGTATTTCAAATTTGGATTTGAATAATCAACTTATGTGCTAAATCTCATTGGGTTGGGTTTACTAGATGATACTCTAATTTTCTATTAATGTTGAAGATTTGATCCGATCTATTTTACTGTTTCATTCAATTTACTCTTCTTGAATTGCATGTATGCAGACTCTAGACATAGATAAATGTTTAGTATGCTTAAAAACAAAATCTAATTTTAAAAAGGTTAGGTTAGTAGGACTGAAATTGAATGATTCAAGTGGTTGTTCGACAGAATACCCATAGCAGTTTCTAGATATAAATTAGTTATTGTACAAAACGAAGAGAAATCAGTGTTAGGGATCACATATGATGCCTATAGACATATATTACTTTACGTAGGGTAACCTGAGGTCTTCCTCTCAAAAAAGTTTAGACTATCATAGATCCGTTCTAAGCAGTAAAATGGTTAAGAGTTTGCTGAGGCATTTTTGGTTTATAAGGGTAGATTCCTAGCAATCCTAACCTTCCCATTCAACAGATTTGACCCTTTCATTCTTACATTGATAACTTTGCAATAGTATTTTTCTTATATATTTATTTTTTATAGTTTGCATACATTAATATCATTTTAATTATCATTGCATTTCTATCACTATTTTGCCATAGCATAATTCATACACTTTACAACAGTAATGTAATTAATCCTAATCGATCCCTGTGGAGATGATCTTACTTATCATTATATTACTTGATTCAACATGTATACTTGCATATTTCGCATACTATATTCACACGCATGGCCATAGACTTTTCCATTCAGAGTTTTGTGTTTAAAGTTTTGACGGACCCCTTTAGAAATCTCCAGAGATAGACACAGACTCATCACACATACTGACTCATAACAGACACATTCCATAACATGTTTTCAAGACACATACACTTTACTTTTCAGTTTTTCATATGCATGCATCTTTCTGCCTCAAGATTCATATTACACAACAATCATATAAACATAATTCAATAAATCGATTACCCATATGCAAATTACCATCCACTTAGACTCATCTAACATTTTGTCAAATATGCAAACAATCATCATCAATCATAATCTATGTACCTCAATCTATTTACTAGATCAATGCTCATAATACACTTGCCTAGAAGGATTGTAGTCATTCATTTGATGAACTCACCTGGAAAGTTCATACCTTTGTACAGATAGGTTTCTCCTGCATACTCATCAGTCCACTTCAAAATCATGAAAATTTTCACATATACATTCTTTGCTGTTGTATCATTTCTCCTAAATTTTACTTGTCTATTGGACATTATAAATTTATCCTACACAATATATTAATAGTTAGGAATAAGAGTAGTGACTCACTTGAAGTTCACTTACCGCAACCTAAACACCAGATCTGAACATTTGACACGTAATCAGCAGCACCCACTGCTCACGAAACATAGAAACATCATCAAAACAATTCCCAAACATTTTTCCATCATTACAAGCATAAACAAACCCCATACAAAGCCCTTTTCCTTTAATCTTAATTGTCAACCATAGTTAATAGACTTTCTCTTACAGAATTCCACATGCATAACTGTAATACTTACCCATGATATGAAATAATCTTCTACTTAAGCTCAGATCTTTGGTTTTAGCGTAATGATAGAAAACTTCAGTCAGCATCCAAAGAAAACCACAACAACATTTTCAATGGAAGAAGAATAAAGGAAGAAGAAAATCCCCTTTTCTTAAGTTCATAAATAAATATATACACAAGACTTCTGTCCTCAAAGTATATCCATACATGTGTCACATTCCTACAGAATTACCTTTATTAATGGTTTACAGCTATAAATTAAAATCCAATATTTTATTTACCCAATTATTCATCTCATCGATTCTTAACTAGCTTACATTGTATCTTAACTTGCACAGTCCTCTAGACAAGTAAGGCACACTACACCTCTGGCGTGCACTCATTCCACACTTACCCCTTTCATTTGGCTTACATCTTATTTCAAATAACATAGAAGTTTGACGTTGAACCACCATTAACTTTCACATGTAATGGAATGCACCCATCCTGAGTGCTAAAAAAATTCTTGGGTGGATACTTCCACGCCAAATTGACTATTTAGGTCTACATGCCAAAACATTGAATCAACCAAATTTGGATTGCTACAAATCTACTCACAATTGTTTCCATCACCAATTTGCTAAGTCTTTATGTTCACAATTTTTTCCTTGCATATACTATCATTGTGGAGACAGTAACTCTATACTTCCTACTTTATTACTTGTTGGTGACTGTGTACACTTGCATATTGTTCGAATATTTTGCAACAAGTTTTTGGCACCATTGTCAAAGACTATTTTAGTCAATATTTGTGAAATTTATTATTTTGCAATTTGGTTTATTTATTTATTTATTTTTGAGGTGTATATGAAAATAGATTGAAATATTGATCTACTTCCAATTGACCCTGAAATTGAATGAACTTTTAGAACGAGGAGAAGACAACAAGAAACTATGAGACGAGCTGAATAAATGAATCCCGACCAAAGAGAAGAAGAAGCTTGTAAAACTAGAAATTTGACCGTTGTTTGTTACATCCCATTTTCTTAATTAATTTAATTTAGTAAAGAGGGTGAATCTACTAGCTCTTATGCCTTAAAGTTATCCACGCATTATTGAAAATAAAGAAGTGTTGTGGCTTAG
This sequence comes from Gossypium australe, assembly GCA_005393395.2. Taxonomy (NCBI): domain Eukaryota; kingdom Viridiplantae; phylum Streptophyta; class Magnoliopsida; order Malvales; family Malvaceae; genus Gossypium; species Gossypium australe. Next base: position 84,618,103 of record CM016625.1, on the reverse strand, counting down.
TGGTAGGAAGCTCTTTAGCTATCTTTGAGGTCTCTACTTTGAACCTTTTTGTACACATTTTTTTATTTAATATTTGAACAATTTTAGCATGTGCTACCTAGTCTTGTCGTCCACCTATGTTACCATATAGGGAGGATTCCTTTCCTCCATTAGCAAGTCAAACTTGCCTTTTTAAAAAGAAACACCCCCTATTCCATCATTGTCTCACTCCCTAGCCAAAAGCTCCTCTTTTGCCATAAGCTTGTGATGCATTGAACCTAGTCATGGTTGCCCAAGCTACACCACCCCTTGTACCATCCATCATCCCTATTTGCACCCTACCGTCCATTTTTTTCACTTTCTTCCCCTCTTTTTTCTCTCTTTTTGGCCACCACAACTACCACCCTTTTCTTTCCACCACCATGAGTCCTTGGCCAAATGGTATAGGGCCTAAATAACTGGTATGTTATTTTTATTATTTTGAAAATTATTAAAACTAATACAATATTGTGTTAACATGAAGGACTGATAAACAATCCTTCGAGAAATCAATAGTGAAACATTGCGAGAGTGATGAATTTGAGCATTCAAATTGAGAGTAAGTATTGGTGAGATTTTCACATGAAAACTCGTAATAAAATTCATGTTATTCGAAGAGATCTTGACTAAAATGGGTTAATCATGATTTTAGAATAGTGATCAAGATTGGACCTAAACGAAACATCTACAATGGAGCAAATGGTTTAGATCTACATTAAGGTGTGGGATTTAACTCTAGTTTTAAGTGAAGTTTAATATTACTATTTAATTAAAATGTTATTTAATTAATTAATGAGTGAGTACCTTCCGTACTCGTTTGGAGTTGAAAAGCTCAATCGAAGAGGAAACCAAGTAAGTGACCTAAACTATTAAGTGTTCTGAAAATCCATGATTTGTGATATGGGATGAATATAATGTTGATCTCAACTTATATTATGTGACTTATGGCTAGATTGATATGTGATGATCTAAACATGTGTTATATGTCTATGAGTGTGCTAAGATCCATGTTTTAATATAAATATGTATATTAAAGAATCTAAAAGTGAAAACTATATGATATGAGAAAATGTGAGCTTGATACATGCATGTGTAAAAATCGAGAAATATGAGTTATAAGCATGGATATGTGAAAAATGTGAGAAGTGAAACATATATGTTAAACAGACATATCATATGCATGGGGTGGGTTTGTGAAAGGAGGAAGCTATGTGGCAATTTAACTGTAATTATGTGGTGGCTTGTCCACGATGTGCTATGTGACCGTCCATCGGTATTTATGTGGTCGCTTGTCCACAAATTGGTGTGTTATTGAATAGACGAGTTCTACGGATCTCGATATTGGTGTGTAGTGGAGATGGGTAGGAAATCCTATAATTGAAGCATGCCATGTTTTGATTCAATAAATGTGATAATATTTGTATTCAATGAAAGATGCCTTTTGATATTTTGATGTATTATGTTATATGTTAAAATAAGTGTTTGTGTTGATCTCACACTGAGGTTTTTTAAAGCTCACCCAGGATTTTCGTGCGTCTCAGGTAATCCTCGCACTTAAAGATTGGATTTGGATCTTCGGAGAGGCTCTCGGTATAATATGTTTTCATGGTTAAGGATTTTCGAAATGGTTTGGTTTTTTATGGGCTTTTTGAACTTCTTTTGAACTTTAAATTGGGTTTGTTTAAATGATTTTGGGACTTTAAATTTTATATTATCAATTGTGGTAAGGGACACTATTTTGATATAATAAGGTATTGTGCATGAATTGTTTTTATGTGATTTCTAAAAGTATCAAAGAAATGTTTTAGTGATTATTAGCCACTGGAAATATGTGTTTTAAAAACTAATCTACATTTCAAATAATTTTTAATTATAAAGGAACACATAACTCTATAACGAAAAGTTAAATGTTTTCAAAAGGTAAGTGAATTTTTTGTTAAGAATCATTTTGGCCATCTTCAAGACCCATGTAATCGCCAAGATTGGGCCATAGCATCTAAGCCTTGTTTTAGGGGTTGCATTTAGTGGTATCAAAGCCCAATTCAAACTCAGACTTTGGGTAAAATGTTTTCATAAAACTTCATACATAAAAAAGGGTATTTTGGAAAAAAATACTACATGTGATTTTATTATAAAGAAATTCGAGACCTCTCTAAGACCGATTTGAGGTAAGTGTTCTTTAGATGTGAAACTATAGAATTGTGAAAATTATAGATGGTGAGACTATAAGAAACTGTAGAAAACTTTTGACTGAGACAAAATTTAGATTATGAGAACGATAAATAGTGAAACTCATATAAAAGCGATAAAACAAAAATTTTAATGCAAAAAAATATTCAAGTGGTAACGATAAAACTTATCTCTTTTGACAAAATAAAATTTTAAAATATTACTCATGGTGTTAGAACTAGGGGAATGAGAGCATGTGGGGAAACGGGTCAAGGAGCCCAAATTGACTCATCTGGGTAATAGGTGTGTAACAACTCGTTTTTAGTCAAATCAGAACAGTGGTTTTGGGACCATAAATCTGAAGTCAAAATTATTATTTTATTATTATTTTAATGTCTACAGCATGGTAATATGTTTGTGTGAAAATTTCGTTAAGAAATTTTATCGTTTGATTAGTTAATTTGATAAAAAGGTTTAAATCGCGTAAAGTGAAAAGTTGGAGTTCTATAAGCTAAAAGGGTCTAATAGCTATGGAATCTTAAATTAGAGGTCCTTATGTTGTAATTAGACCATTTGAAACATGAGTGGACAATTATGGGCATTTTTTAAGTGATTTTTGTTTATATATTAAAAGGTTAATATAGTAAATTAGTTAATAATTAAGATAAAATAAGTTAAACAAAAGAAAAGCTTTCATTTTCTCTTGTCATCACTGAAAATACAAGAAAGAATAAGCCATGGAAGTTGTTTTCGGGTTCGTTCACTTAGTAGCTCAATTGGTAAGTGATTTTGACTCGATTTTTAATGATTTCTATGTTTTTGATATCGTTGCAACTAGGTCTAGCTAGCATAGGGACTATTTTACAAAACTGTTAAAGATTGAGGATGTTTCCATTGATGATTAAGCATGTATTTGAGTGTTTAATGATAGATTATGAATGTTTGATGATAGTTATATAAGTTTTGTTGAGTGATTTTTAGTGAAATGCAAATTAGGGATTTAATTAAGAAATATGAAAAGTTTGTGGTTAAAATGTGAAATAAATGAAAAATATGGGCTGCTAGGGACCTAATTGAAATTCTGCTAGCATGGGTTGTGGTTGAATTACATTAATTTGTGTTTTTATGAAATAAGGACTAAATTGTAAAAAGATGTGAAACATTAGGGGCAATTGTGTAAAAACACCTTAAAGCGAATTTTGGATTGAATTGAATAGAGAGATGATTACATAAGTTAATTTTGATTACATATATATCAAGAAAAGAGAAACTCAAATCTAGATCGTGGGAAAAATAAAGTTCTCGACTAATTGACCAGTTTAGCCCTTTTTATATCTGAGGTAAGTTAGTATGTAATAAGCATTGTTATAATTATGTTTTTAATGATTCGACGACGATTCGGCAAGTGTGAAATCCCCATTGAACCTAAGGAATGGATTTGGATACTAGTGACATGTCATTAGGGCTTATTGTGATTATGTAATCCGGGTGCTCGTCCTGTACGTCCTACTGGTGGCTGAGTATACCAGCATGTGTTGCAAATACTTGACAGCTTGTGTGAGCAGCATCTTGTAGCTACGTCTTTACCCACAGCTTATGTGAGCAGGCCCGTTGATAGCTCGAGAGTGAGCATATATGTGATATGAGATTGAGATAGCGTTGGCTCTGTATGTGGCACTTCGGTGCAAGTTTCCCCAGTATCCGATAGTATTCTGAATGGTTCAATGGGTAAACGAAAGACGTGGTTGAGTATGAGATTGATACGAGATGGTACAAGTATGTACATGAACCGTATAAGCTTTAAATCGAAGAAATTGTGAAGTGCACATATAAGCATATGATTAGACATGTGAAAGGTTTGTTAGTTAACATGAATTACATGTTGATATGTTCAAATTGATGATTTGTCTATTTATGATTAGTTTGAGTTTATTGCATATGAGCTTACTAATCTATAAAGCTACTTTGTTTATTTTTCCATGTTTTATAGTGATATTAAAGCTAGCTCAGATTCGGGGATCGTCGGAGACTACGTCACGCTATCCTACTATCACTTGGTACTTTTGAACTTTGGTATTTTGGTATATGGCATGTATAGGGATTTTGGTCATTTTGGTTATGTGTTAGTAATGAATTTAACTATTTGAATTGGCCTGTAAATATAAATGTTTTGGTTTGTATATATATAGCCATGAGTGATGGCTTATTTTGGGTTATTTTGGTATGTTTGAATCATGTATATATATGTGTGTGTGTGTGTGTCTATGTTTTGTGAAATGTGTTGGATGATGGTTTTGTGATGCTTTATGGTAATAGGTATTATGGGTGTCAAATGGTTGAGTTGTGGATAATGGTATGTTTGTGAAATTTGGCTAAATAATTCATATTTGAGTTTGGTCATTTTGATGTGTAAGTAAGTGAAATTTGGTATGAATTGGAAGGCATATTAGAATATAGTGTGTGTCTTGTTATTGCTAATAATAAAATGGTATGATTTATGTTTTGATGAGTTTAGAAGAAAGCTTATTGATGCTATGTTTTGGTGCCTTTGAGTTTGACCGTGTGTGTGTGTGCCGTGTGACCCAAGTCAGAGAGTTACACGGGGTCGGACACGGGCTGGGACATGGCCATGTGCTCCCATTTCGAATGTTCACACAGCCTGTGACACGGGCGTGTGTCCCCTATTTTTGAGAAAATTTTCTAAATGTTCAAAGAGTTTCCAATGTTATCAGTTTAGTCTTGAACCACTCATAATGCATGTTTAGGGCCTAATAGGCTCGTATTAGGGATAAAATGATTGCTGAATGAATTGTACTTTATTTGATTAATTTGTATGAGAAATGTATGTTGTAATGTGTGATAAGTCCGATAATGCTCGGTAATCCTATTCCGGCTTAGAATATGAGTGAGGGGCACTACAGGGTGTGAACCTCTGAACATGTTGTAGAGAATGTGGAGCGAGCACCTACTATTGATGATAGTCAGCAAGAGCCTACGAGTTTTGGAATGAGTGGTGGGTGCCCAATCAGGTGTTAACAATCGTGGTACTATTGCTGAGAGGCTCCGATTGAGTAGGGCCAAACTATTTAGGGGCATTGTTGGGATGACCTCCACTATATCTGAGTATTGGTTTCAGGCTACAGAGAGGATTCTCGATGATATTGAGTGCACCATTGAACAAAAGCTTAAGGGGACTGTGTCATTACTACATGATGAGGCACCCAAGTTGATCGCTTAACGTGGGATTACTTTCTGGAGGCATTCTAGAAAAAATATGTGGGAGTGAGATATGTGGAGGCCACGAAGCTTGAGTTCATTGAGCTGAGGCAAGGTAATATGTCTGTGCCCGACTACAAGGCAAAGTTCTTAAGGCTCAGTCGTTATGCTCCAAGAATGCTAGCTCATGAGTAAGATAAGTGTGTTCGATTTGAATTTGGGCTAAGATCTAATTTGATGATGCAAGTGGCTCCACTGCAAGGGAGAGTCTTTGAAGTTTTGGTAGAGAAGACCAAGATCTTTAATGTGGTTAGACACATTGAGCACAAACGGAATGAGCAAGTGAGAGCTCTAACTAAGAGAGATCCCAGTCTTAGTGGACAGGCTCAATGTCTAGTTAAGCGAGCCAAAGATGACTGACCCCGCTAGAACTTTGTTGTAAGAGACATCCGGGTGAGTGCTTGGAGAGGCATGGGTAAATGTAACACCCCTTACCCGAGACCATCGCCGGAGTTGAGTAAGAGGTATTACTAGACTTGACTACAAGTTCAGGATATAAAACTTAAAGCTGTCAAAACTGCATCATGCTGGCTAATTTGACCATAACTCGAGTTACCCAACTCGAAATTCAGATCCGTAAATTTTCCTTGAAACTAGACTCATATAAGAATTTTCCATAATTTTTCCAGAATTTTTGGTCTGGTCAAACAATACCAGATTTTTCTTAAAGTTTCCCCTGTTTCACTGTTGACGATTCTGACCTGTCTCTACAAAAATACAGTTATCTCATTGAACAAATTTCCTATAATGTTCTTGTTTATACCAATGAAAAATAGACTCATTAAGGGTTTTACACATATAAACCATGCTTCCTAATTATTCTCGTACAATTTTTGACAATTTTTCCAAAACAGAACAGTGACTCACGAAATCATTCAGAACAGGTCTCATCAAAACTTAATTATCTCATAATATATAAATATTTTGCCTACTCTGTTTCTTTCATGTAAAAATAGACACAATAAGGTTTAATATCATATCTCATTCACCTTCAAATTCAATATACCCTATTTTTGGTGATTTTTCTAACTCACATCACTGCTGCTACTACAAGCTGTTCTGTTACATTTTTATGAAAGTTTAACTCCTAACCGAACTTACCTATATCCCAAATTCAAGAATTCATTTTGTATGCAATCATTTCTTAACAAAAACGATTACACCTGTATTAAGAATGTCATAAACATTGCCATCATGAACCAACAAACATATCGAAATCCAACATCATACTTACTAAAAATTTAGCCATATTCGCATGGCTATTACATACATAAACCTTAAGAGTTCATCAACAAAGACTAAGTCTTTCCTATACATGCCTTCGTTTAAAACCAAAATGAAAGAGTACCAAAATGTAGATTGATAGTGTGGGCGACTTCCCGAATGATCCCGACGAGCTTGTAGCTTGTACCTAATCTATAAAACAGAGGAAACATTTCACACGTTAAGCTTGCTAGCTTAGTAAGTCCTAAATTTATAAAATATAACATTCGAACATTGACTATTCAACTTGTACTTATATTCATATTCATCATCAAGCTTTCAATTTCATATCCATGTAACTAAGTATGAAATTGGTAGGAAAATTTCTCCTTACCCACATATTTATGATCAAAATATTTGTTCGTAATCCGATCTTTAAAACCCAATGTGTCATCACATAACCATAGGTACCATTATTCGTATGCTTGGATATCAATTATTATAACATGTTATTAAATATACAACCACCCTTGTGGCCGAATACACCTAGTCTTATATTTACATATTAAACGGCCAAAGTCACAATACTACATCATTTATCAATAGAACCGAAAATACATACCATTGGTAATAATCACTGAATCACTAGTTTACCTTATCTTAATTAAGTGAGAAACTCGTTCCTACTTTACATACTCACCTGAGCCGTTAACCCGATAAATTTGCTTTAATTCGCCTTGATCATAATTTTCAAATTTTATTTTGTAAAACACATCACCGGCATCAAGCCTGCTAGGCGTGAAAGCCCGATAAGTAACACCGGCACAAGGCCTGCTAGGCTTAAAAGCCCGATCTAAATCACCGACACTAGGCCTGCTAGGCGTAAAAGCCCGATAAGAATCACCGGCACAAGGCCTGCTAGGCATAAAAGCCCGATAAGAATCACCGGCACAAGGCCTGCTAGGCGTAAAGCCCGAATGTCAGAATAATCTTACATGCTTTTCACATTCCACTGTCACATATCAAACTATATGCATTTATTCACATTTCATTAACAATACATTTGAAATCAATCCAATCCATCATCATCACATTCGGTCATATCATAAATTTATACTCTAAACTTTCACAATTTATCATCCACTAAATTCATAATTAATTTATTTACATATTTTAGCTATAGGACTTACCTTAGAAGTCGATAGGTTCGAGATCTCCAACTATTCGTTTAGTTTAGCTTTTCCTCGCTCCAAATTCTTCTCCTTTTGTTCTTGATCTAATTCGGTTCAATTAAACCAATTTAACCACATTTTCATTCAATTTAAAAGCAAAATCATATAGTATATAATTTATCGATTAATCCCCCAACATTTGTAACATTTAAAACATATTAATTCCATGCTTTCGGCATTGCAAATAGAATATTTCCAACATGTATATTATGCATGTCCGAATACGAGCAATAATTATGACTTATACATTTCAATCAATGTCATTCAAATTCGAACATTAATTTGAATATATTGCGATTTTAATAATTTAACTCACGAACATTGCTCAAGTCTTATATCATTATCAACTCATGCACATACATCACATTTATTCAATCCAAGACATGAACATATATAATCGGCTATCACCCACTACCTTTCTCAAGTATATCAAAATAATATTATTAAACATATTGGTAATAATTTGTTTAATGTACTTTAACACAAGACTTACCTTCTTATCCATGGCTGTAATTTAACTTTATATCTATATATATATATATAATATATAACCAAATAGAATAGCTAAATTTTCATTTTCTCTTATGACCGAGTTTTGCTAACTCAATGCACCCATGTCTATTTTTTTTATTTCAAGACTAAACAACAACTAATTAACCACCATTCATAAACACATATTACAGCCGAATGGTAAGAGCATTTACATGCTCAAATTCCTAATAATTTCTATAATTCTAATATAATTGAAATCACAATTTTTTTTCAATTCATCTTAGTCTCTTAAGAAATTCATGTTGTTTTTGAAATAATATTGAATATTTTTTTTTCAAATCAAATACACACAAAAGTACTCACCCTAAGCCGAATATTATCATGCTAAATCTCAATATTTTAACATGATTTTTTTCTTTTTATTTGCCTTCATAGCAACCAAATCCAATATGTAAAGATTTTCCAAAATCAAGCTAAAATACTCACCTCACTACCACATGTCCAGCCGAAACAATGGTGGTTCTATGTTTTCTTTTCTTCAATTACAAACGGTGAAGAAGATGAAGGATAGGAGACAAAATAGAATTTAAAAATGTTTCCTTTTTGCTTAAAAATTATCACACATTAAAGCATGCTTATTAGACAAATAATATTTTAATTATAATATACTAAATTATAATAGCCATGGCATGCTTACCGTCCACTATTATAAAAGTGGGAGATTTGACATGCAAATCCTAAAGTCCCTTAAACAATTCACTTTACTCCTTTTTAATCATGCTCACAACTTTGGTCACCTTTGCAATTTCATCCTTTTTTTTTTTTTATTAACTTGAACACTTAAATGACTAAATTTTTCTACGAAACTTTCACACTCACCCAATCACATGTCATAAACACAAAATATAATATTAAAATATTTCTCAGACTCGGATTCGTGGTCCCGAAACCACCGTTCCGATTTGGGTCAAAATTGGTCTGTCACAGTGCATGCTTAAAATGTGGGTCGCTAGACCATAAAATTTGAGAATGTTTATCGTTAAATAAGCAGGAGCAAGCACAAGGCCAAAATCATGCATTGAATTAAAGAGCTAGTTAGTAGCCACAACGAGCTCAAGGACAAAATAGATGAGGTAATGCAGGTTAGAGACAGCAAGCACTGGGTTAGGGTACTAATTGAGTAAATGGGCCATATCACAAAATCGACACGGCCTGGACTTAAGCCCACACGGCGTGCCACATTGATCGTCTAGAACATGACCTTACTCCCGAGTCACACGGTCGTGCCTCATTAAAGAAGTTCGAACACGGCTTGAAGACTAGTCACACAAGCGTGAGACATGGCCGTGTCTCTATCGTGGCAAAAAGCAATTTCATTCGGATTTGGATACTTTGGGGTGAAGATACACATTCCAAGAGCCTATATAAACCCCCTAAGTGTTACCTGAAAGAGGGCAGTTAGCTAGGCCAACGAGCCAAGCCGAAAAGGTCAGAGTTGTAGGAATCACTAGAAGATAGCCAGTTGATCAATCTCTAGAAGCCGGGATTCTACTCAAGACGGCGGATCTCTCCTTCAATTCCTTCAGGGAGTTTTATGGATTTCTTATGTTTTGTTTTCTCTTTTCTTCTAAGGTGTTTTCTTTATTTGTTATGAACTGCACCCTTCAGATACCTGAAGGGGATGAAACCTAGATGAATCTTGTTATTATTTTCTAATCTATAAGATAAATACTTGATTTGTTCTTAATTATGTGCGCTTGATTCTTGTGTTAATGTTTCCGGGATATTGACTCAAGTCAGATGTTCTTAGGTGGAGGAGAAAAAGTCTCTGCTTAAGAATAGATATAGCATAATTAAAGCGGAGTCGTTCGCGCGCCTAGAGATAGGGTGACGAGATTTTGTCGGATTAGGGTGAAACCTAAAATGGGAATCCATAGATTGATTTACCGCTATTCTAGGGGGTTATTAAGTGAGAAAAAGATTTCCGTTAATTAACCTAGGGTTAGACATTATTCGCCTCGAGAGAGGGTTTAATATACATTAGGGAGTCCTACGGATCAAGTCAAGTGAATAAATCGTATGGTTCAAGGTTAGATAACAAGAGAAGACTAGGTGGATTCTTCCTAAGGGTATCGTCTTGAATCAACTGATTCTTCCCTCAAGTTATTTCCCAATTCATTCTTTTTGTCTTTGCGTCTTTAGCTTAGTAGTAGTTAAGTCTAAACAACTTCACTTATTTTAAGCTAGATAATAAAAAGAAGTTTACTATTAGTACTTTTAGTTCCTTTGGGTTCGACAATCTGGTCTTGCCTAAGCTATACTACTATTCGATAGGTACACTTGCCTTTAATCATTGTCAGAGTTAGTTTGCAGGTTTGATCATTCTCTTTATAAATTTTAAGACCCTGATTCTAACGATAAAGTTTTTTGCGCCGTTGCCGGGGAACTAAAATATTAAGAAAGCTCTATTTTTATTACTTTAGCCATTATTTTTATTTTTCGCAATTTACTTTTATTTTTATTTTTTTAGATTTTGCTAAATTTTCTTTCTTTCTTCTCCTAGCAGGTACCTCTAGTTTATGACTAGAAGGAACCCGAAAGGACCCCTAGTATACGACAGTGAAATCAAAGCTACCGTTTGTAGGACTTGCAGAGAAATCAAGCGAGCCCTAAATTACACAGAGGAAGGCCAAGAAGGCAGATCCAATCCTACTAAAGGGATGGACAAGAATAATCCACAACCACATGATGTGGGAGAAAACAATGCTCCACGTACTATGTTTGATTATGCTAAACCGCATTTAACAAGAGCGGAATCGAGTATTGTTAGGCCTGCTATAGCTGCTAACAATTTTGAGTTAGAGCCTAACACAATACAAATGATTCAACAATTTGTTCAATTTGATGGTTTACAAGATGAAGACCGAAGCACTCATACAACTAATTTTTTAGAGTTCTGTGATACCTTCAAAATAAATGGCATTTCTGATGATGCCATACGTCTTCGGTTATTTCCCTTTTCATTAAGAAATAAAGCCAAACAGTGGTTAAACTCGTTACCACGAGGGTCAATCACTACATGGGAACAAATGACCAAAAAATTTCTTTTAAAATATTTCCCACTGGCCAAAATGGCCAAATTACGGAATGATATCTCCTCTTTTGTGCAGATGGATTTAGAGACATTATATGACGCATGGGAGAGATACAAGGATCTCTTGAGAAGGTGTCCGCACCATAGTTTACCCTTATGGCTCCAAGTCCAAACCTTCTATAATGGTGTAAACCCCTCAACGAGGCAATTAATTGATTCAGCCGCCGGTGGAACACTGAACAGTAGAACTCCTGAAGCAGCCTACGAGTTCATTGAAGAGATGTCACTGAATAACTATCAGTGGCAAGTTACAAGGACTAAACTGACAAAATCAGCTGGAGTTTACAACCTCGATGCAGTAACCACACTATCAACACAAATAGAGGTGATAAATAAAAGGCTTGATAGTTTGTGTTCTTCGCAGGTACACCCAGTCATGCAATACGACGCAAGTGGAACTGTGGCAAATCCTGAGTACCCACCCTACCAACTGGGCGCAGAGAGCGAACAGAAGAACTATATAGGTAATAATTTCAGATCCAATAATAATCCTTATAGTAATACTTACAATCCAGGTTGGAGGAACCACCCAAATTTTTCATGGAGAGGTTAAGGAAATCAAGGAAATCAAAGACAACAACCTTCTCAAAATTTCCAAAATCAGCCATATCCACAAGAGAAAAAAGCCAAACCTCGAAGAGATGCTGACAAAATTCATGGCAAGCACAGAAAATCGTCTCCAAGATACCGAGAAAACACTTAAAAGTCAACAAACATTGGCTAAGGAGACCAAGAACCGAATCAGGGAACTTACTAAGTCAGTAGGGGAAGTCACTAAAGCAGTCGAACAACTTGCAAAGTTAATGTCCGGACGACCGCAAGGACGTCTACCGAGTAACACTGAGATTAACCTAAAGGAGCAAATCCAAGCCATCACAGCTCATAATAGCTCATAATTCAATCCCTTTAATTTTAGGAAGACCCTTCCTAGCAACTGCCAAGACTAAAATTGATGTTGCAACAGGAGAACTTATACTTTGTGTAGGTGACGAATCAATCAGTCTTCAAGCTCTTGACTCGGCCAGGACAACAATCGATGAAGGTAAGAAAGTCAATTCAGTTGATAATCAATTTGTGCAACCTTCATCGTAGGAAACACTACAAGGATACAAACCTGAGTCGAATCACGAACCTAGCACCAACAAAGAAAAATTACAAAAGGAACGAAGCCTTAAGGTTGACAATTCAGAAGAGCAAGAAACACAAATCAAAGAGGAACAGGAACGAAACGAAGTAAAACCTAAGGAGCCCCCAGACGAGCTCATAGGAACATCGAATCACTTCAAAATAGGAGACTAGGTGCTGTTAGACAAAGCTGACCCTCGCATCACCACATCAGGCCTAAAAGTAAACGACGAAATACATCTTAAGGTACACAATATCTTCCCACATGAAATAGTCGAGGTAAGCAACCCAACATTCAGCACTTTTAAGGTAAACGCTTCTCGACTTAAACTTTATCAAGAATCTAGAACTGTAAGCATGAGAGAAAATATTCAAACCTTTAAACCTCCCCGATTTTTTTCAAATAAAAAGAAAGTCTAGCTTAAGACTATAAGCGAGCGCTTCTCGGGAGGCAACCTGAGCACTAACCCTATTTACTTTCGCATTTATTTTTCAGTTTCTCTTCTTTTCCTAGTTCTGAAAATTTAGTTTTTAAACTAACACAAAAGTGCAGATTTCCAAGCCACATGGCCTTGCACACGGCTGTGGCCGTGGCCGTGTGGACCACCAAAATCTCCGTACTGACATAGCAGAAGCAGTACAAATCGGTACCAACCAACTTCTAAATTCACGGACTCAACCACTCCTCCACGGGCACCGACAAAGTGGCACGGTTGTGCCCTACATCCATGTGAAGCTACTGACTTGCAAGCCACGGGCAGAACATGCCCCTGCCTTAAAACGTGCCAACATACTGACTTGTTACCTACGAGCGTGGTTGGCTAAAAAATCGGCATGGAGAAACAACACGCCTAGACACACAGCCGTGCTAAGTGGCCGTGTGCATCGACACGCCCTCACACCACGAGCGTGGGAATGTACCATATTTGAGCCTCTATTTAAACACCAACCGCCCTCCCCATTCTTCTACTTCCCACCTTTTTTCTTATTCCCTATCCTCAGATTTCCCCTCCATAACAAGTCTCTCCAACCCTTGAGCTACACCAAAACCATGCCGAAGAAGCGGAAGAAGCCAAGCATAATCTCACCAAGGGTGACCCCTATACATAAGCTCATGTCGGTCGCTTCATCCAAACAACAAGCCAAGGGTCTCTGAGACCATTTAGTTTTTATTTTTCTTTTCTCTTTTGCTTCAATTTCCTTCTCTTTGACAATCTTATGCTTAATCTAGTTTAATATATTTTAATTTCTGAGTGTTAGGTTGTAAAGGCTACTTGGGAATCATGCCACTTCCACCACTGCCAGCACCTCCGTCACCCTAGAAGTCACACCCACCCCACGAACCATCTACCAATAAGGATTCTCAAGCCCTTTTATGCTCCAGTCTTAGTTTATTTTCCTTCTTAGTCTCCTTTCCTTTTTCTTTCTTATTTTTAGTTATATATTTTGTTTATTTTAAAAGTGTCTTAATAACTCTTGGCTAACTATTTACGAGCTCCCCAATTTCTTCATCTAGCTTAGGATCGTCATCCAGACCGACTCCTCCAACTCCGGGATCTCATCCGTAATTCAGGAAGTTTCACCTCTCCCTCTCTGTTAAATTTTATATCTGTCTTTGTACAATGAGGGCAATGTACATCTTAAGTGTGGGGGGTGAATATTCATTTAAAGAAAAGGCCTAACTTTTTGCATTATTCTCAAATCCGACCTAACTTTCTTCATTATTCTCAAACCCCTAAATTTAGTATTATTTTTAAGTAATTTCCTCATATTACTAATTAGGATGAAATTTCTGATGATTTATGATTTTTATTGATATGTTTTAGATTAAGTCATAGTTAATTGTGCATTGATGATTAAATTAAAATAATATTAGAGAATCAAGCATGATAAGTCTATTTTTCAGAATTAAAATCCTTGCTAGGTTGTTAAGCTGAATCTGAATATTATCTGGAAGTTTGAAATTTACAAGGTTGATGTCAAAACACCCATAATTTTTGTGAGATTTTGAGCCTATTAGAGCATATATTCTTTTCCATGCTCACATTATTGATTATGAGTGTATCAACTATGAACTGTAATTTTAGAACTTGCCTCAATTATACATGTTGAGACCACATCTTTGATTTCATATACAGAGATGATGAAGGCACCTAGGATTTAACCTACTCACTCCACTAAAAAGCCTACCTCCATAATTAACCCTTAGTGAACCCCGTTGATCCTAACAACCCTTTTTATTGACTTACCAGCTAATAATAACCCAAAACCCCTTTGTATTTGTTATCACCATTCCTTTTGACTACCCTCATATCGAGATTTGATTTGATGTGTTGCCTAGCTGTTATCTCTATTTTAAGTAATAGATACATTCCTTATTATGTAAACTTGATTTGTTCTTAAAAAAATAAAAGTATATTCAGTATTAGTTCTACTAAGTGAGCTTACATGTTGAAATTCCACATCTTGAGGAAAAAGCTCGTGTTATTAGTTTTCAATTGAATTTAATTATTTAGGATTAGTTCAATTTTTTTTAGTTAGGCAATTTGTCAGGTCAGTCTTGATTCTAACCTTCTAATTCAGCCTTTATCCACACCTTTAACCCTAGCCCCGTTACACCCCTATTAAAGACCTTTTGATTTGTGTATCATCTCATATTACAGTGGTGGAGATTTGATTTTCAGGCAAGCCTATGGGATTAACTTTTCAGGTTCGACTTCTGAGAGCTTAATTTTAAACCTTAAACACCTCGAGTGATTTGAGTGAATCTTTAGTGAGGATGTCAATCCTTGTCGATTTTGAATCAAAGGTAATTATTTAGATAAAGGGAAACACTTATGTTTTTATGCTACAAATATATGACTTTGACTGTTTGAATCTTCAGGACTCTTCGAGTTAACTCATCCATGTATAAATTATCTGTAGTATCCGGGATTTAGGGGGCTTTGCATCTATTAGGTTTCTCTGCGTTTGATATGTTATACCTGTTGTTTGGGTGTGTTTGGGGGCCTCGGGAAGGCTTGAGGTTAAGCCAAAGCCTTGGTATAATCTTGGTTTTTGGGCATTTAGGAGGGAAGCTGATTGGGGCAGGACTTAAGGGTTATTGTTTGTGTTGGTGACACAAGAGGTGTAGTGGTAAAGTGGCAAGGAGACGCCACCTAGTGTGTAGGGGGATGGCATCACAAGGAGAAGCTGAGAGGGAGAGGGTTCAAATCTCTCAAGCAGCACAAGGAAGTATTATTTTTGGCTCAGGCAAGGGAGGCAGCTGGATGGTAAGCAAACTCTGGAGGAGAGAGACAAGACCTGGTCCAATGTTTGAAACGGGTGGTGGAGAGCTATTTAGGAAGTTTGAATTATTCAAACTTAATTGAATGTGGATGAGAGGGAATTAAAGAGTGTTTTAAGGAGGAAGCTTGGGGATTGAGGTGAGGAAGTGGTTGGCCGAATTTTTAAAGGGTGTTGGAGGAGCAAAATCGGTCTTGTGGAGTCCTTGGAAGTGGGTAGGCATTCGGTTTTGGTTAAGGGGTTAGGTGCCGAAATTTTGTTGGGTGTTGAGTGCTTCCATTATTTTTTCTCTCTTTTCTCTTCTTTGTCATACGGTACTCCTCTAATTCTCAACCCTTCTCTTTAGTTTGCCGAAACTCCTCAACCATTTCTTTTCATTCTAGTGCTTAGTAAGGCCGAAACCTATAGGGCACTCTTTTCCCTTTCTATTTCTTTCTCTTATGTTCTCTTTTACTTCACATAACAAGCTTTAATCCCCTATTACCGAACCCTCTTAGTATCTATTCTTAGTTTGCTTCTTTTCCCCTTTACTCCAAGCCGTAACATCCCTTTTTGTTTCCTACTCCATTGCCAAAACATTAGTGCTTCATTCTTTAGTCATCTTTTATCACCATTGGTTGCAAAGTTTATTCCTTCAAGGCCGAAACATCTATGCTTCAACTGTTCCTTTGTTTTCTTTGGTAAGTCGAAACTTATCTTCGCTTCTTTCTCCCTGTATTTTCTTGATCATAGCCGAATCTTCTCTGCTATAGTGATTGTGTCGAATTCTCTTGGGTTTTTTTCGGGTCCTCTGTGTTAAGGTAAGATTATTCCCTTTCGATTTCCTCTTGAATAAACCTGCTACTCTTTCTTTTCCTGGTAAAACCGAACCTGCCTTGATTAATAATTAAACCTGCTTCTTTCTCTCTGTGTTACAACGATTAAGGGGGACAAAGTGTTAGGCATCTGCTTCGGATCTTTCATCGGTTTGGTGGTGAAGGGCGCTTAATTTGGGAAATATCGTTACCCGAACCACTTAGGTTCCAAGTCTGAGAAACGAATAATCTCTGAACCCCATCTCTCTTTTCGGGATATTTAGGTAAGGGAATTCTCTCTAGTTATTCTATTAGTCTATTTGTTCATCGTTCATTGCCTTAACCCAGTTGAGTGGTTAAACAATCATCTCTTTCGTATAGTGATTTATTGATCAAGACTTTTAATGGATGCAAGAAACGTTCAAATTGGGAAGGGAACAAACCCTTGGTTTCGACTCCAAAGTTTAAGAAGCGAGCGGTATCGGCAGTTCGAGACTGGCCATCGGGGTGTGGGTCGACTTCTGAAAGGGATAAGCAGATCGCTGTGATCCCTGCGAGTGAGGACGTTAGCGAGATCGATAGTTTAGTCCTTCAGGTTTACAGGTGTGTAATTATCACACTATTCCTTAATTATATAAATGTGTATGTACTATGTTTGGAAGCCGAAAATCACGGCAATGTTGATTGGGTTACCCATGTTGGGTAAATCAAAACCCCAGGTCAGTATATTATAATCGAGCCTTATATTTATTGTGGATAACATGATTGTGGGTGTATGCTGAGTATTACATATGTTACATCATATAACCTATCTATTATACTATGTTGCACGTGCATGGGATATTGGGATGATAATGATATGAAGGGGAAGTGTATATCAGTGACATTGTCACATTAAATGATGGCGTGGTGCCTCATTGTTGTATCAGTGATTTAATCACGTATGGATCAATGGCTAGACCACGTTATGTGGACTTTGAGCAGTGTGTCTGTCAGCATGACTGCCAAAGAGGTGTGTAGAGGATGGAGGGTTGATTGTAGAAATCCCCATAGGTGTGTTGAGGATGGACATGTGGAGCGGTGTGTAGAGGATGGAATACTAGGCTGGGTTGGGTTTTCGTATTGATTACTTGTGCATGTTGTAATGATTCAATGATGTTTTGGGGCTCAGGCCCACTTGTGGAATTTTGTGGACTAATTGCACACTGAGTCTGGTGACTCACCATACTTTCTTAAACAACTTGCAGGTAACTCTTAATTCTTTGAACCGGGCTGGAATAGACTCGAGGAGGCCATGCATGGGTTATTTTATTAAACTTTATTTTTATTATCATTAGCTTCTTTTCTTTCAGGAATTTTTAATATGTAATAAGGCCACTTCAAAGTTGGCAAATTTTGGATATTAAATTTGTTTTGTTTCACACCAATTTATAAACTATTCGACGAAACGTTTTTATAAAATACAAACGAAAGTTTTCTTTGCAACCTGCCAAAAGACATTTCTTATAAAAAGAGATTTTTGTTAATAATGTAAAATTCAAAAAAAAAATCGATAAGTACTTTCAATCGTCACCTAATCGCAAGTCTTGGCTAACTAAATTACTGACTTAAATGAACTACGGGTTTTCAACTGAACCACGAAACTTGGGGTTTTATTTTAAGAAAAAGATGAAGTTGTTTAAATTTTTCCAAAGAT
The DNA here is from genome assembly GCA_005393395.2 of Gossypium australe. Lineage (NCBI taxonomy): Eukaryota > Viridiplantae > Streptophyta > Magnoliopsida > Malvales > Malvaceae > Gossypium > Gossypium australe. The sequence continues at coordinate 84,599,659 of CM016625.1, read as the reverse complement.
TGTAAAACTTTTCAAACCCTTTTTTCTGGTGACATGCCAGATCCGGTCGTGGTGTTTGGGCCGAGTTTGGGGTGTTACATTATCTATGAATTATGATGAGACATTATTGATAGGAATTATGAATCATGAAAAGTTTGCTTTAATTGTAAATTGAGAACTTTGCTTGAGGACAAGCAAAAGCTTAAGTGTGGGGGTATTTGATAAACCATAAAAGCAACATATTTTAATCCCACATTTAGTATGCTTTTGGATGATTTAAGCCTCGATTGATATAAAAAGGTGCTTTTAATCCTTTCTTTTCATGTCTTATATCCAGGAAAGCACCCGAGGACGAAAAGAACATAAAAGGGGCCCAAAACGGAGTAAATGGGCGATATCACGAAATCCACATGGCCTGGACTTAAGCCCACACGGTCGTGCTACATTGATCATCTTTAACACGGCCTTACCCCTGAGTCACACGGTCGTGCCTCATTAAAGAAGTCCAAACACGGCTTGAAGACTAGTCACACGAGTATGTGACATGGCCATGTCCCTACCATGGAAAAAAGCAATTTCATTCAGATTTGGATACTTTGGGGCAAAGAAACACATTACAAAAGCCTATATAAACCCCCTATGTGTCACTTGAAAGAGGGCGGTTAGCTAGGCCAAGGAGCCAAGCCGAAAAGTTTAAAGTTGTGGGAATCTGATACAGTCCGCCTCGGAAAGAGTCGAAATGTATTCGAGTTGCCCAATTGTCTACGAGGAGTAGATAAGCCTTCGGGAAAATAATAGGAGAATTATGGGAGAAAATAGATTAAAGTTGCGGAAGCGATCAAAAAGGGTGAAAGTTGATTAAGTATGGAAGGATGAGGAATGATGGAAATGATTTGGTTGGAAAAGGTTCAAATAAGGATAGATGGATAAAAGGTGGATAACTGATGGTTTGGTGGTAATGGAAGATAGGACTTAAACAAGAAACGATTCAACACACAAATAGGTGTCACCCCGGTTTCTATAGTGTTTAAGGTGGAAAATGAAATTGAAGATAGACCAAAGACCCGTTACTTATCAAAGTAAGAACCAATGGTATAACAGTATGGAAGAACAAGTGATGGACGCCACAAGCTTAGCTTGATAAGTCTCGAAACTTGCACGAATTCGAAGAGGAGACAAGCTCACTCGATGAACAAAAGTTCATGTAATATATTCAAAGTTTATTGATTAAATTGTCTAACCTTACAAATGAAATTTAGCAAATATTTATAGGCCAACAAGAGCTAGATAAATGGTCACAAAATGCATTAAGGATTAAGCAAATTTGAGCTAGAAAATGCTAGCGAAATCTAGAAGAAAATCCCTTCATGTGCTTGGCTAGGTTGGCCGAACATGGCCCTTGGTAGCTTGCTAGATTCGGCTGATTTGGGAGGCATAAGGACAACTTCTAAAAGGATGCTTTTACTTGAATAAATTCGACTGATGGAAACCCATAAGATGGTTTCTAGAAATGGCCATTGCTTTCCACGAAATTGGTTCCTTGGGAATGCTCAAAACGTCAACTCCTTTGAGCTCCACGATGAGGCACCAGCTTGGATTAACTCCCATGTTTTTTAGTCTCCATGAAGAGCCTTGAAGATAGAATAATCTACATTAAATGCCGTCCATGCATGGGAAACAAAAACCCAACAACTCCTTTAATATCGTTCCCCTTTTCCATTCATAAAAGCAACTTATTAATTCAATTTGTTTCGTCCAAGAAACTTGTTCATGCAGCGGATTTAATGCATTTAATTCGCCCACCAAAATGCCTCTTAAATGATTGTGCACGCATGGGAAGCACACTCAATGCATTGTCCATTTATATTCATGAAGCAAGCAGCTAATTGATTACTGCAGTCCAAGCATGCCCAACATACATTAAACTCGTCCATTAACAAGTCATTAAATAATGTTCCCTTGTTGAAAAATTCCAGCAGCATATTGAATGAAGATCACACTTTTGAATCCAGCTTTTGAATCCGTGCTCCACTTTATCCAACACTTCAATTAATTTCGTTCAATGCATTGGCTGATTCATGCAATTTGTTCAACCCTCTTTATGCTTTTGATGTTCACGATGGAGGCTTAGAAAAATAGCAGCATCTTCATTTAATTTGCCGTCCAAGGTATTGAAACCTGCAGCAAATTTATTAGCTTCATTAGTTCATTAAATAAGCACATTAAATGGGGCAACTGGACACCATAAATTGGGCACAATAAAGGACATTAGACATCATAAATTCGGCTCAATAAAGGACATTTAGACATCATAAATTTGGGTTGGAATCTAGACACATTAAAACATGTTTTAACTTGGACACATTAAATTCTTGTAATGTTTAGGAATTTTAAACACATAAAATAAATCTAACATATTTAATATAACACTAATTAAATTATTTGGACATACTAATTTGCTGTAGGAAAATTAATAAATTAAATTCTCAATTTATTTAATGCAATAAAATTAGGCAATCAGCTCAATGAGCTGGAGTGAGCTCGAGTGAGCTCAAATTGAGCTCAAATGGACTAATCTAGTTCAAGTTGATAATGCGACAGAGTGCATATTAGCTTCACGACATTTGGCACATTCAATTCGAGCTCCTCCAATTTGAAATTCGTCGGTGCCCCGGGTGTGCCCGTATCATCCCTCTCCTCTTCAAGACAATTCGTCCTCGAATCGACCTGTTGGTTCTCCGAACAAAATTTCTCTTGACTCGGTTTTCCTCGGTCAAACGGGAAAAATGATAACCGCAACACCTGCAAAAGGTATCCATGAATTAGCAAAATCGACTTCAACCAAAATTGTTGTAACACCCCAAACCCGGTCAACACACCACGACCGAATCTGGTATGTTAAGGAGTGAAAACATTTTTGAAACACAAGCTTGTCGGGTAAGAAATTCTTTTATCGTTTAAAAAAAGTTAGAACTCCCTGTGTAAAGTGATTTAGAAGACAATTGATACTTATTAAAAACTGAATGTGATGAGTATAATCAAGTTTAAAACCATTTGCCTTTGAAGTTGTTTGAAAATTTGAGTTGTAAAAACGTCCACGTTACCTTTATCATTTTGATGAACTTTGTTACCCGATGGTAACATTTGAAAACTCGAAGGAGATATAGTTTCAAAAACATTGCTTTTTACCAGTTATTTTAACAAGTCACTATATCCAACAATTTTATAATATAATCTAAGTAAAAGCAAATAATAAAACCCAAAATAATACTTAGCAGCCTTATTACAAAACCCAAAACCAAATTTAAAGGAAATTAATAAAATCGAAATAGTAGTTTAAAGTCAAAACCAAACTAAGATGCATAGCCACCTCGAGTCCTCCTCGGCTCCATATCCGCGATCTATGCCTCATCTGCAAAACATAAGGGAAGGGGTGAGTCACCGAGACTCAGTGTACAAATCCCCAACCCGATAGTCTAAGCACTTACACAGATCATCAGTAAAACATGCAAATCATGCAACCCATAACCTAACCTTCCAATCTCCTTTATCTACCCCGTGTGGTCAAAACCACTGGTGGTCAAAACCACTGGTGACCGTAGTCACAAATCAAGTGATGGGGCCAACCCATCGTGTGGTCAAAACCACTGATGACAATCCCGTAATGTATCATGTGGGGCCAACCCACTGTGGTGCCAAACCACTGGGACGAGTCACAATATCCATATGTCGTCAAAACCACTGGTGACTGTAGTCACAAATATCATAAGTGTGGTCAAAACCACTGGTGGTCAAAACCACTGGGACTTAGTCACAAATAATAATAGTGTGGTCAAAACCACTGGCGACCGTAGTCACAAATCGAGTGATGGGGCCAACCCATCCTGTGGTCAAAACCACTGGTGACAGTCCAAATAAATCATCCCCCCTCCTTTCATCAATCCCATCATCATGCCCATATCATACGTGTCATAATATCATGTAATCATGCAATAACGCATAGCATAGCATTCAACAAAACATGATGATGTATAACAAATATCACATAACAGGGGGCTTACCCGGAATTCCAAGCTCATGCCCACAAGGCATAATCACTGAGTACAATGGCTATAACAGTAACATAATAAGCATATTATACTAATAAAAGTGTGTAAGTGTTACACACCTGACTAACCGTAGATCTAAGCAAAATCCTGAAACTACACGAAACTAACGAGATCCCGAACGTTTGCTCCCTCCTACAATCGGTCAACACTACACTTTTAGGAATATAAACATCCGGCTTAATCGCCAAAATCCCGAAGATATAACGCATGAAAATGACTCCTTACCTTAGTGCCGATTTGGTTTCCAACCAAATCTCGAAATTATGCAATGAATCCCCCTTGCAATCGGCCAAACACTAGGACACACAAACAGTTAGCCGCCGGCTTTTAAACAACTAAGAAATAGATCCAACGCACCCTTACCTTAATAACTGATTCGGCCTCTAAGCACCAAAGATCGGCACCCCTTATTGATGCTAGGGGTTTCGGCAAGAGATTCGGCTATGACCCAAAAAGAAGAACTAGAGATAGATTCGGCACTTGAGATGATGATGAGAAAACGCAAGCAAATATGGGTTTATGAACAAAGTATTCGGCCAAGGCTCCTGATGAAAACAAAAGGGGACAGCAAAGCTTTCAGCTTTTGGGAATAATCAAGATGAAGAAGAGAAAGAAAAATGGGGAAAGAAGAATTCGGCAAATGTGAATGAAAGGGATTTCGGCGCAAGAGAGATTGAGAAAGAAAGAAAAGATGAAGTAGACTAAGATGGTTTCGGTTATGAGCAAAAAGAAGAAGAAGATGTGAACAAGGGTGGATTCGGCAAAGAGGGCGTTTTCGGCTCTTTAATGGGGTTGCTAAAATGAATCGGCCAAGTGCCCAAATTGTCAAAAAAGAAAAAGAGAGAAAAGCATCTAAGGTTCGAGTTTGGCTAGGTTGGCTGAACATGGCACTTGGTAGCTTGCTAGATTCGGCTGATTTGGGAGGCATAAGGACAACTTCTAGAAGGATGCTTTTACTTGAATAAATTCGACTGATGGAAACCCATAGGATGGTTTCTAGAAATGGCCATTGCTTTCTACGAAATTGGTTCCTTCGGAAGGCTCAAAACGTCAACTCCTTTGAGCTCCACAATGAGGCACCAGCTTGGATTAACTCCCATGTCTTTTATTCTCCACGAAGAGCCTTGAAGATAGAATAGTCTGCATTAAATACCGTCGATGCATGGGAAACAGAAACCCAACAACTCCTTTAATGACATTCCCCTTTTCCATTCACAAAGCAACTTATTTATTCAATTGGTTCCGTCCAAGAAACTTGTTCATGCAGCAGATTAATGCATTTAATTTGTCCACCAAAATGCCTCTTAAATGGTTGTGCACGCATGGGAAGCACACTCAATGCATTGTCCATTTATATTCATGAAGCAAGTAGCTAATTGATTGCTGCCATCCAAGCATGCCAAACATACATTAAACTCGTCCATTAACAAGTCATTAAATGATGTTCCCTTGTTGAAAAATTCCAGCAGCATATTGAATGAAGATCATGCTTGTCAAAGGCCTTTGAATCCGTGCTCCACTTTATCTAACACTTTAATTAATTTCATTCAATGCATTGGCTGATTCATGCAATTTGTTCAGCCCTCTTTATGTTTTTGTTGTTCACGATGGAGGCTTGGAAAAATAGCAGCATCTTCATTTAATTTGCCGTCCAAGGTATTGAAACCTGCAGCAAATTTATTAGCTTCATTAGTGCATTAAATCAACACATTAAATGGGGCAACTAGACACCATAAATTCGGCACAATAAAGGACATTTAGACATCATAAATTCGGCTCAATAAAGGACATTTAGACATCATAAATTTGGCTGGAATCTAGACACATTAAAACATGTTTTAACTAGGACACATTAAATTCTTGTAATGTTTAGGACTTTTAAACACATACAATAAATATAACATATTTAATATGACACTAATTAAATTATTTAGACATATTAATTTGCTGTAGGAAAATTAATAAATTAAATTCTCAATTTATTTAATGCAATAAAATTAGGCAATCAGCTCAATGAGCTAGAGTGAGCTCGAGTGAGCTCAAATTGAGCTCAAATGGACTAATCCGGTTCAAGTTGATAATGCGACAGAGTGCATATCAGCTTCACGGCATTTGGGACATTCGATTTGAGCTCATTCAATTTGAAATTTGTCGGTTCCCCGGGTGTGCCCGTATTAGAATCACTCGAAGATAGCCAGTTGATCCATCTCTAGAAGCCGGGATTCCACTCAAGACGGCGGATCTCTCTTTCAATTCCTTCAGAGAGTTTTAGGGATTTCTTATGTTTTATTTTATCTTTTCTTCTAAGATGTTTTATTTATTTGTTATGAACTAAACCCTTCTGATACCTGAAGGGGATGAAACCTAGATGAATCTTGTTATTATTTTCTGAACTATAAGATAAATACTTGATTTGTTCTTAATTATGTGCGCTTAATTCTTCTGTTAATGTTTCCGGGATATTGACTCAAGTCAGATGTTCTTAGGTGGAGGAGAAAAAGTCCTTGCTTAAGAATAGATCTAGCATAATTAAAGCAGAGTCGTTCGCGCGCCTAGAGATAGGGTAACGACATTTTACCAGATTAGGGTGAAACCTAATATGGGAATCCATAGATCGATTTATTGCTATTCTAGGGGGTTATTAAGTGAGAAAGAGACTTCCGTTAATTAACCTAGGATTAGACGTTATTCGCCTCGAGAAAGGGTTTAATATATTAAGGAGTCCTACGAATCAAGTCAAGTGAATAAATAGTATGGTTCAGGGTCAGATAACAAGAGAAGTCTAGGTGGATTCTTCCTGACGGTATCATCTTAAATCAACTGATTCTTCCCTCAAGTTATTTCCCAATTCATTCTTTTTGTCTTTGCGTCTTTAGCTTAGTAGTAGTTAAGTCTAAACAACTTCACTTATTTTAGGCTAGATAATAAAAAGAAGGTTAGTATTAGTACTTTTAGTTCATTTGGGTTTGACAATCCGGTCTTGCCTAAGCTATACTACTGTTCGATAGGTACACTTGCCTTTAATCGTTGTCAGAGTTAGTTTGTAGGTTTGATCATTCTCTTTATAAATTTTAGGACTCTAATTCTAGCGATCATGTTTCGTGCCAACCTTATGGAACTACCCTTTGGAGAATTTGATCTCATATTAGGAATGGATTGGTTGAATGAGCATCGAGTCCTCTTAGATTGTGACACTAAACGAATTACTTTGAGGACTATTTTTGGGAATGAGATTATTGTGATTGGAGAGTATCAAAGTTGTCTTACAAATGTGATTTCCACCTTGGTACCAGAGAAGCTGGTCCGTAAGGGGTGTGATGCCTACCTCACATATATCTTGGACACGAATGTGGATAGTGCTGCATTGCAGAACATTTGAGTAGTGAAGGAATTTCACAAATCATCAATGTGGACACTTCCAATTATGCATCATTTTGCCTAAACTCATAAACATACCAATTCTCAAATATCAACCATTTACCACAATCATTTGCATAGCAATTATCAACAAACAAAGGCCATTTGCATATATATACACAACCAAGTCAACCAAAATAAGCCAACTCTCATGGCTATATACAAAACCAAACATTAAACATTTACAAGCCAATCCAAATGGTTAAATTCATTACCAAACTAAATACCAAAATGACCAAAGTTCCTATACATGCCATATACCAAATACATAGATTTTAAAGTACCAAAGTGATGGCTTGATAGTGTGATGCGATCTCCGACGAGTCCCAAATTCGGGCTAGCTTTGAAAACACTATAAAATACAGAAAATAAACAAAGTAAGCTATAAAGCTTAGTAAGCTCGTATGCTAAATAATTAAAAATTTCCAACCAATAATTCGATAACATAAACATCATATAATGCAACTAAAATTGAATCATAACTTAACATATGTGTTCAATCCAAAGATTAAGCTCAATTTCCACTAACTTTTTCAATTCGATAATTGTATAATTTACGTACATACCTGAATAAGCTTGTATCGATCTCATATTCATTCATATCTTTGATATACCCATTGAACCATTTGGAATACTATCAGATACTCGGGAATCTCGGACTTCAAATGCCACATACATAGTAGACGCTATCTCAATCTCATATCACATATAATGCTCACTCTCGAGCTATCAACGGGTCTGCTCACACAAGCTGACGATCATGACAAAGCTACACGGTGCTGTTCACACAAGCTGATGAGAATCCACAACACATGTCGGATAACTCAACCACCGGTAGGACGTACAGACCAGCACCCAAATCACATAACCCCTAATGACATGTCATTTGTATCCTAATCAATTCCTAAGGTTCAACCGAGATTTCACATTTGTCGAATCATTGTCGAATATATCCGCAAGGTCGTATTCACAATTTATGCAATATTAAAGCACTTAAAACAAAAATATAACAATTGCTTATTAACATACGAACTTACCTCAAATGCAAAAACGATGAAATGAGTCGATTATTCCAACACTTTGTTTTTTTCCCCTGATCTAAATATGGATTTCACTTTTTATCTAAATATAACCAAAATTAACTTATTTAATTATCACTCTATTCAATTTACTCCAAAATGTACATTAAGGCAACTTTACATTTTTACCTCTAATAATTCAACATTTTTACAATTTAGTCCTTAGCTCATAAAAACACAAATTCATGCAATTTAGTCCCTACCCATGCTAGCCGAAATTCATATAGACCGATATCAACCCATATTTCTCATTTATTTCACAATTTAACCACAAAATTTCAACATTTCTCAATTTAATCCCTAATTAACAATTTTACCAAAAATCACTTTACAAATATCGTTTATCTAACAACAAGCATACATTATCTATCATCAAACATCAAAATACACCTATATTCATCAATGGAAAAACCATAAAGCTTTAAAATTTTTGCAAATTAGTCCCTAGGCTAGCTAGATTAAGCTGCAACGATCTCGAAAACATAGAAATCATTAAAAACGGGACAAAAATTACTCACCAATTGCATACACAAGCTTGACGGAACCCTAGCTTCAAAAATGGCTATTTTTTTCTTGATAAATCGGTTGAAGAAGGAATTGAATGATGATAACTTTGTTTTACCTATTTTTAATTATCATTAATTACCAAATTACAAAATTAACCTTTCAATTTAAATCAAATTTCAACAATACCAATCTCATAAATGTCCATTAACATGTTAATGGTATAATTACCACCTAAGGACCTCCACTTTAAGTTCGATAGCTATTATACACATTTAGCTAATAGAACACAAGTTTTGCACTTTACGCGATTTAGTCCTTTTTATCAAATTGAGCATTCAAACGATAAAATTTCTTAACGAAATTTTCACACAGTCATACTATCATGCAGTAGACATTAAGATGATAATAAAATAATTATTTTGACATCAAATTTGTGGTCCCAAAATGTAACATCCCGAAATTGGGCCTAGTAGGTTTGGGCCCAATGGGCCTTAAGCGTAGTAGTGTTTAAAATTTTTGGAGAACAAGTGAATGGCTTTAGTGCAAGTTGGACCTATTAGGTAAGTGATTTTGGAAGGTTGGAGGGCTTCTATGAAGTCTCGAGATCAAACTTTGGCTTTAGGGAAATTTTGGTTTTAGGCGAAAAAAAACCCTGGGAGTTAGTAGGTAGGCCTTAAGAATAAAATGTGGAGGAAAATAACACAAGTGGAGTGTGTGGTGTAGTGGCAAAGTGACGCCACATAAGAGATAAGGGGGTGACGCCACAGGGAAGGAAGGAGGTCCAAGGTTCAAGTCTTGGCTCTTGCATTTTGGTTTTCTTTTTACATGGACCTTAGAATTGGGCTATAGATTTCTATTTAGTTGCGCATGGTTTAATACACAAGAGGAGCTTGTGGCCAAGGGGTTAGTGACGTGGATTATGCTACAAGGGAGCCTGGGTTCAAATCTCATGAGAACCAAGGGAGTATTTATTTTGCGAATTGGACAGCAAGAGTTTCAGTTGAATTTAAACTCTACTAACGAAGGGATCCCACATCGGAAAGATACAAAGAAGGAAGGTGAAGAGCTAGCTATATAAAGAGCATTCCAGGGGGAGAGTTAACATACCTTGGTGGGCGTTTGGGCACAGGAGTGGTCGGAGCGCGGATTAGCACTAGATTCCTATCAGGTGTGCAACTCTCTCTTTACCCTAGTTGTAGAGCGGCAAATGCCAAAGTGCCGGTCACGACAATAGTAGCCACACGAGCGTGCGAGCGCACGTGTGGGCTTCAACGCGATAGTTGAGGCCATCAGTAGTATTCTTATGGGTCAAGGCTGCTTGGGCCGCGATGGGCCGAAGTGGGCCCAATGGAATAAATTGTATGATGATGTAGTATATAGTGAACTAGACTAGGTGGAACTTATATACGTGGCTAGATTTGTGTTAGGTGGGCCACACGAGCGTGTGGGCCCGAATGGGCCGAAATTGGGTTTTAGGCCCAATAGTCTGGTAAAGACCGGAAATGGTAACCGAGCCGCTCGGGGTGACATTTGGGCCTTTGGGAAAGGACATTGCAGGTGTAAAATTACTGATATACCCTTGGAAGGGTAAAGTACCAAAATACCCCTAAAAGGTACATTACGAAAATGCCCTTGGTGGGTAAAATTATGGTTATACCCTTAGAGGTTGATTAGCTTGATTATGTTGTTTTATGTCTATCTAGTTGTGATGGTAATTCATGTTCTACTTATATTTGATATATGTTTTGCATACATGACATACTGCATACACGAATTAATATGTTTGCATGGTGTTGGGAATATGTTATGAAAGGGGAAGCGTTCTGGTGGCTCTGCCACAATCTGTTGTAGTCGCGTTTGTTAAAAATTTCGAGTTCAAATATTTATTCGCTTGTTATCCTTTTGTTAACATTTTGGAAAATGGTTATTAAGGGTTTAGGAAAATCCCGTATTAAACATTTAATAATAATAGGCAGTAATCATATTAAAAGCTAAACCATACCAAAATTAAAGTTATAGTGGCCTTGTTACATAACAAAAACCCAAATAAAAATAATCTTAAAATAAGATAAAAATCGAAATTACTAAAGGTCACGAGTAGTATCTCCGACGTATGGCCACCCCCGAGTCCACCTCGGCTCTGAATTCGCAACTAGGGATTACCTGAAACATTTAAAAAGAGGGGGGTGAGTTTACGAAAACTCAGTGCGTACACCCTCATCAGTAAGAACATGCATCAAAACAATCTGGGCCGAAGCCCATTACAAATCACTTTGGGCGAAGCCCGTACAGAACAGACTGGGCTTTAGCCTTTTTAGCAGAGTATAGAAGATAATCAGATAATCAATGCGATATGATGTAGAACCCAATCCCAACCTAAGTTTCCATCCGTTACACACCACTCGTACCTGCCTATCAATCAACCCTATCAGACCAATGGGGATTTCTACAATCAACCCTCACCGCTAAACACCATCGATGGCAGTCATGCTGCAGTTAGCTGCTCATCATCAGAATCGTGACATAGTCACCAGAACAGATCGTGGTAGAGCCACTACAACAAATCGTGGCAGAGCCACTACAACAGATTGTGGCAGAGCCACCAGAACGCTTCCCCTTTCATAACATATTCCCAACCCCATGCAAACATATTAATTCGTGTATGCAGTATGTCATGTATGCAAAACATATATCAAATATAAGTATAACATGAATTACCATCACAATCAGATAGACATAAAACAACATAATCAAGCTAATCAACCTCTAAGGGTATAACTGTAATTTTACCCACCAATGGCATTTTCGTAATGTACCTTTCAGGGGTATTTTGGTACTTTACCCTTCCAAGGGTATATCAGTAATTTTACACCTGCAATGGCCTTTCCCAAAGGCCCAAATGTCGCCCCGGGTGGCTCGGTTACCATTTTCGGTCTTTACCAGACTGTTGGGCCTAAAACCCAATTTCGGCCCATTCGGGCCCACACGCTCGTGTGGCCCACCTAACACAAATCTAGCCACGTATATAAGTTCCACCTAGTCTAGTTCACTATATACTACATCATCATACAATTTATTCCATTGGGCCCACTTCAGCCCATCGCGGCCCAAGCAGCCTTAACCCACAAGAATACTACTGATGGCCTCAACTATCGCGTCGAAGCCCCACACGTGCGCTCGCACGCTCGTGTGGCTACTATTGCTGTGACCGGCACTTTGGCATTTGCCGCTCTACAACTAGAGTAGAGAGAGAGTTGCACACCTGATAGGAATCTAGTGCTAATCCGCGCTCCGACCACTCTTGTGCCCAAATGCCCACCAAGGTATGTTAACTCTCCCCTTGGAATGCTCTTTATATAGCTAGCTCTTCACCTTACTTCTTTGTATCTTTCCGATGTGGGATCCCTTCGTCAGTAGAGTTTAAATTCAACTGAAACTCTTGCTGTCCAATCCGCAAAATAAATACTCCCTTGGTTCTCATGAGATTTGAACCCAAGCTCCCTTGTAGCATAATCCACGTCGCTAACCACTTGGCCACAAGCTCCTCTTGTGTCTTAAACCATGCGCAAATAAATATAAATCTATAGCCCAATTCTAAGGTCCATGTAAAAAGAAAACCAAAATGCAAGAGCCAAGATTGAACCTTGGACCTTCTTGCTTCCCTGTGCCGTCACCCCCTTCTCTCTTATGTGGCATCACTTTGCCACTACACCACACACTCCACTTGTGTTATTTTCCTCAACATTTTATTCTTAAGGCCTACCTACTAACTCCCAAGGTTTTTTTTTGCCTAAAACCAAAATTTCCCTAAAGCCAAAGTTTGATCCCGAGACTTCATAGAAGCCCCTCAACCTTCCAAAATCACTTACCTAATAGGTCCAACTTGCACTAAAGCCATTCTCTTGTTCTCCAAAAATTTTAAACGCTACTACGATTAAGGCCCATTAGGCCCAATTTCGGGATGTTACAAATCTACCCTCCTTAAAGAAATTTCGTCCTCAAAATTTCCAACTAACTAACAGTCACACATCCCAACCTACCACACTACGCTCTTGCTGCGCACTCTGATCTTAATAATACTAATATACTTTTAACTAGAATTTAGAACTCCTATACATACTTAAAAACACCTAGCCATTAAAGGAGACAAATATTTCATACGCAACCAACTTTATATCCGAACATCACATCCAAACCAAACACACAGAATAGATATCAGAAATATAGCATATAACAAAGCAAAGTATTAGGAATCTTACAGTGCGGATTGGTGCCGGAGACTCGGGTGCCATACTTCCAGAAAAGAGATATATTTTTCTCAACCATTTTCCAAACCATCCTTTGAAAACATTTTTGAACCCAAACCCACAGCCGAGTTTTTAAACCTAGGCTCTGATACCATAATTGTAACACCCCAAACCCGGCCTAAATGTTATGACCAGATCTGGCATGTCACAAAAAAGGGTTGTTTAAAAACTAAATTCGTAATGGTTTATAACATCCTCATTCCAACCAACTCGGCTTTTCACAAAAACATAGTTTTTACAATTAGAGACATCAACTTGTTTTCCAAATTATGTTTCTTTCAAATTTTGTCAACAACTGGTTTTATCAAATACGATCTTTCCCTGTGACATGCCGGATTCGGTCGTAGTGTCTTGACCAGGTTTGGGGTGTTACACAAAACCACTATTTTGATTTGACTAAAAACGAGTTGTTACAAAGTGAAATTTCTGTTAAGAACCATTTTGCCCATCTTCAAGGCCCATGTAATCAATCAGATTAGGCCGTAGTGTCTAGGCCCTATTTTAACAGTTACATTATTCCTGATGACAGAGACTGTCCTATCCGTTAATATGTTGGCCACTTTTTCATGAACTCAATTTGGGAATTGTAAGACTTGAAATTGAGGCACCGTATTTGAGTTGAAGCCAGTGATGTTCCAAATGCATTGAGATTGAACTTATTTTCATACTCATTGAGGGGCAAAGCACGAGCATGGTTGAATTCTTTACCACCTGATTTAATAAGTACATGGTAAGAATTTGCTGAGCAATTCTTGACGAAGTACTTTCCACCAAGTAAGAATGACAAGCGTAGGAATGAGATCACCACATTCCAAAAGTTCAATGATGATTCCCTATATGAGGCTTGGGAGTAGTTCAAGGATTTATTATAAAAGTGCCCTCATCATGGTATTCCAACTGCATCCAGTTGGAGACTTTCTACAATTGTCTTAACACATATACTAGAATGGTTGTAGATGCCTCTGTAAATGGAGCCCTTCTTTTGAAATCTTACAATGAGGCTTATGAAATTCTTGAAAGAATTTCCAACAACAATTATCAATGGTAAATCAATCGAATAGCCAAAGGAAGAAGAATGGCAGAAGTACATGAAATGGATTCACTTACGTCCTTTGCAGCTCAGGTATCTTCTATGTCTTCCATGTTGAGGAACATTACTTCTAATTGTATCAATACTAACATGATAGGTCAGCAATTGAGCCAATTTAAGAACATTTCACATGTCTATTGTGGAGATGGCAATATGATAAAAAATTTATCATCAAACCGAGAATTCATCTACTAAATGGGTAACCAAAATTAGAATAGGAGTGGCCTACGTCAGCATTCAAAGTATTACAACTCTTTATGGTAGTATCATCCAAATTTTCCATATAATAACCAATGGGCAGGCCATAGAAAATCTTCTATGCCATCTCGACCAAGTCATCCACTGGAATATTCTCAACAAGTGCAACAACCCCCTCAAACTAAATCTTCAAGTAATCTTGAGAATTTGTTAAAGGTGTACATAGCGAAGAATGATATGCTAATCCAAAGCAAAGCAAAAATGTTAAATAATTTAGGAAACCAAGTGGGACAACTAGCCAATGAGCTCAGAATCAAACCCCAAGGTGTTTTGCCTAGCAACACAAAAAATTTGAGAAGCACGGGCAAAGAGCACTGCAAAGTTCTCACCTTGAGGAGTGGAAAGACATTGGAACCCAAAGTTGTTGAATTTGAAGGTAAACTCGTTGTTACTCAAAACAAGGAGGAAATTCAACCGGATGTTGGAATTCCCACATTACACAAGTCCTTTCCCGCAACTGAGAACTCCGCACCTGAGACCCAGGAAATAGTCCTACTACAAGAAAGTAAATAGGACAAGATCAAAACCCCACCATCTCCATATCCTCAATGGTTCCAAAAGTAGCAACATGATACTCAATTTAAGGAAATTTTGGATGATAAGGTGACTTGTAGTGTCTTCAATGCTATTAAATCCCCAGATGTAGTCAAAGAACGCTTTACTATTTCTAAGGAAGAATCGCTGGCTACTGCAAAGTTGGAACTGAACACTCTTGACGATTCGTTAAAACGTATTCTGCTAGCTGATCTACCAAGTGATAATGAAGACGAGGAATGTTTGGTTCTGTTAGAAGCTAATTCAAAGAGATTCACTCAAAAAGGCCTATTCGAATCATTAGAGTTGTCCTATCGAGAGTACATACAACCAAAAGTGATGATTAAAGAACCATGTGAATTAAAAAGGGAGGTTTTAGCTTCCTATTTGAGATATACTTATTTGGCTCTATCTTACAATTCACTTGTCAACAATTTAGCATATTTGACTGAAGACCAAGAAGTAGAGTTTCTTGTGGTTTTGAAAAGGCACAAGAAGGGTATTAGATGGATTATTACTTATATTCGATTTATAGGTTGGATGATGTGCATGAATTACAGGAAGCGAAAAGGCCACCAGGAAAGATAATTTCCCGTTTACTTTCCTAGAACTGACGTTGGACGAGAGTATTATTACTTCCTAGATGAATATGGTTGATTCGACAGATGGCTCTTTGACACTGTTTCGGACAATGACGATTCCAATAGTAATTGAGGAAGTTTTCTTTTTCACTTCCTTATAGTCTTTTATATTTTTAGTTGCAATTTATTTCATTTTAATTTATTTTAATTATTGTTGTTTTAGTTCATAGCAAAAAAAAATTAGTTGCAATTATGAATAAAGATGAGAGGTGTGGTAATGAGAATGTGCATGTCTAGGATTGGCTTTAGCAAGGAAAGACTTGGTTGTTAAGCAGTTAAATAAGACTCAACTCCCTTTCCCGGGACCCTACCTGGTGCACAATTGACATTCACTTCTTCTTTTCTGATATATGGTTTTAAACAATGAGGACATTGTTTCTCTTTAGTGGAGGGACCATAAACTTAATTTTTCAGATATTTTTGGAAAAAATGATTTTTTCTATAAAGGCGTGTTTAAGTAAGATAATGTTCAGAAATTTATTTTTTGTTTAAATATGTTAGCTCTAGTATGTATAAAATCCTATTATGTCAATTATTTTATGTTAAGTTAATTATGACAAAAATGTTGATACTAGTGATTGTGAATAAAGTCAACCATGAAAAGTTTTAATTCCTTAGTAAAGCTAGGTAAGCATGAAGGTTTAAGTCTTTAGAATTGACTCGATAATTTTTTTGAGGTGAAATCCTAAGAGGCATAGTAGTTTAGAAATGATTTAGGAAAATTTTGTTTGAATCGTTTGAGCTTTTCAAGCCTACCTTATTAAGATTTATCCCTTGAAAAGCTAATTTGAGTTGATTGGCCTATTCTTTTTAACCTTACATTAATTAGCCATTCCTTCTTTAAAATTATTCATCTTTATTTTTATCACCAAATCTTAGACTTAGCTTGTTTTAGGACATTTTTTTGTTTAAGGTTGGGGGAGTAAAAAGAAGTATGGAGTTCTCATTACATGCTTAATGTTGGTTGAAATATATTATATGTTTAGGAAAGTATCTAATGATTAAAAAAAATTAGTGGTTGAAAAAGAAGGAGAGAGGGATACTAGAGGGAACATGATTCCATCATTGAGGAAAGAAAGAATTTGGTACTTTAGGGGAATATTGCATTTTCAAAAGCTTGAGGTAAGTTGAGTTTAAGGTTATTCAGCCTTAAAATGACTATATCTTTCCATACCTTAAACCTAGCCCTGTTACAACCTTATGAAATACCTATTAATTTAGATTACTATGTTCGATACATTAGTGGAGAGGAAGTATTGAGTTAAACATATGAAGACATAATTTAAACCTTAGGATTGCTACTTAGATCAAATAAGAGATATAAATACTAATTGGAAAGAACTAAGTACACATTCTAAGAGAAGGAAATTAGCTCATACTTTCGTTAGCATGTTAATATTTTAGAGAAATGGGATGATATATGTACTTGAGTTTCATATTTACAAAATTTTATCTATGAGCATAATTTTTCTAAAGCATTGCCAGAATGAAGAATTAATTTTAGTGTGTTGAATTTATATGTTTTAGCATTTGTCTTGGGCCATTACTCAGGATGAGTAATGAATTAAGTTTGGGGTGTGATAACTAAAAAATATATAGTTATTTTAAGACATTTTTACTTACAAATCCATTCAAGTTCGAGGTGTTTAATAAAAAAATTTACTATAATTGTTCTAATTTTTTTTTATTTTTAGATTTATTTGGAATAATTAATTTTGGTTAATTTATGTGCTAAAATAGGTTATTTTCAACAATAAAAGTGCCTAATGGACTCAGAAGAGGAAAGGGACTGAAATGCACACTTTGATGCCTTATGTTGTAGCAAAGGACTTACACGATATGGGATGATATATTATCATCCTTGAATGCCCCATTTATGATAATTGGACCTCAGAATTCCTCTTAACCGAGCACTTAAGTGGGTCAACAAAACTGGACAGCCCAACAAGGTGGAAAGAGCCCAAACCATCCACTAAGGAAAGAATGAGCCCAAATCATCCATGGAGATGCCCAAACCATCCATAAAGACTTGTTAATCAGCCAACTCAACAACCAAATCATCCATGTGGGAATCAAGCAACTCCTCCCTTGAATGAAGCAGAAATCAAGCAACATCCTTCCCAATATAGCATGATCATCCACCCACCTTCCTTAATTAAATGGTTGACCACCTTTAAAGAGAAAATAAATGAATTTGAGGCTAAAAATAGTTAGGGACGTTAGAGCCTCTCTATTATAAATAGGGAGCCTTCCATCAATCACTCACTTACTCATCCCTCACTCACAGTCTCTTCTCCCATTCTCTTTTCTCTCACTTCCCATTTGAGAGAGCAACACAAGAGTTGGAAGGAGCATTTCAGAAGTTCTTGTGAGCAGAAAAAATTTGCCATCTTGAAGGCAATTGTAAGCGGAAGGAAGGAGGAAAAGCAATAGAAGCTATACAAAGGAGAAACACCTAATTTATCTTCAAGTTTCTTTTCCTTAATTCTTTTTATTTTGTTCTAAATTTATGAACATGGTTGCTAAATATATTTCTACTTTAGATTTAATTAATATGACTTAATTTTGTTTATGTTATATTGATTGCATTCTTTTAGCTTAGATTATTAAAATTCTGTTAATGATGTTATGTGCCTTGGTTGCTTATACATTCAAATAAAATCATGAACATGTTATTTGTGCATTATAAATGTAGGGATGCAATTTAATTAATTATTAAATGATATCTAGATTGAAATTAAATGACACAATATTTGTATGGGGCATGTTTGATCTTTTTATGAAAAAATTACGTCAAATTAATAATAATATCAAAAGAACTTTATTACCTTGCATAATCTTAGGATTAATGTGATTAAACTATTTCAGTATA
The DNA here is from genome assembly GCA_005393395.2 of Gossypium australe. NCBI lineage: Eukaryota > Viridiplantae > Streptophyta > Magnoliopsida > Malvales > Malvaceae > Gossypium > Gossypium australe. Next base: position 84,580,866 of record CM016625.1, on the reverse strand, counting down.
GAAATATTGTTGTTACCTTACATAATCAAATGTTAGCTTATGAAATTTACTAAGTTGATTGAACATAGACATATGCTAGAAAAACTTAATAATTAATTAAGTGTGACTTCATGGGTTAATAAATAGTCGAGTTGCCATGGAATTCTTCCAAACATCATTAGCATTGTTTATGTAATTCTAAGTTAAATAAGACAATTAATATAACTTTTTTTTTTTTGCCATAGTAATTAAAACTTGTGAATTGTTGCTTATTGCTTTATGTTTACACTTGTCATTCTTTTTTAGCATCCCTAGTTACTTTTTAGTTAAGCTAATTAGTTAATCCAATCTACGCACAATTATTTCCATTACCAATTTGCTAAATCTTTATTGTCATAAATTTTTCCTTGCATATACAGTCCCTATGGAGACGATAACTCTATAAATATTGCATTATTACTTGTTGACAATTATGTACACTTGCACATCCTTTGAATATTTTGTGACAATGTTTACTAAGAAGATCAAGACTGTTAATTCCAAAGAGGTCCAAACTATGGGAGTAGCACAAGGAGTTGAGCTACAGACCGATCAATGGAAAGACAAGGAAGACTTCGAGGTAATTTACTTGGATGATTATAACTTTGTTCTTAGCTTAAATTTCCTTGAAACGATTAATGCTTTTTTGGTTCCTTTTTCCAACTGTATATGCATCCTTGGTACTTGACAACAACAAAGTGTTCTGCTGGTGAGTTGAGACATGAAGGGCAGAATGAAGGTATTGTCGGCAATCCAACTAGTCGAGCATGTTCATGAGCGAAAGAACATCGACTCGGTAGATCGTAGGAGTGCTACGAAAACCCCCATAGAAATGTTAAAAGGGCAACAAACTGATATGAAGCTTGTTGTTATCAGTGGAGCTACCACCTAAGAGGGAGGTAGGTTGTGCATCAGACTTTGGGGGAAAGGTAGTGATGCATACTAGGTACCTGAGATGCGTAAATGCAACAAGTGAGGTATATTTCAAACACTTTGATAGTGTTCTTCATTCTGACTCTTTGGCTTGGCAAGGACAAAGAGGTCCTTTCAGAATGCTAAAGTAGTTAAGCCAAAGGGCTTACAAATCAGAGTTAACAGCAAGACTCAAGATTAACCCAGCGTTTAATGTGAGCGTGTCAAATCCTAATTGTGTGGATCAAGAGCATCCCGATGTTGGCAAGTAAGAGTGTGGACTCTTGTGATCAAGATGTACAAAAGAGAGAAACAAGTTGAGTTAAGCAACAAAAGAGATTTAAGCCAAGACAAATGTTCAGAGAGGCGAAACTACACGATAGAGAGAATTATCAGAATTGGTCGAGGCACTGAGGCAATTCCAAGATCAGTCCAACCAATGTCATTTCGAGGAACCAATAAGGGCGTTGCGTGAATGGGTGGGGAGAATGTCATAGCTCGTGGATCAAAGCTCATGACCATTGCCATAGAATGCCCCATAGAGGTCAACTTATTAAACGGGGCTTATTTGACTGATAAACCATAATTTACACATATTTTAACCCCATGCTTGGCTTAATTTTGGATGATTTTCCATTGGATTTGTTGAATTCGATACTCCTAATCTCTTAATTTCATGTTTTATATTTAGGAGAGCTTAGGAAGTCGAAAAGAACGAGAAACGGGCCAAAAAGAGGCAAAATGGGCCTACTTAGGAAATCACACGGCCTGGACTATCGACCACGTACAGATCATACAGCCGTGTGTGGCAAAGAGAATCGACCATGACCGAAGGAGTTCACCACGGGCGTGTCCCTACCAAAACTAGGAAGAATTCTATTCGGAATAGGATACTTGAGGGCCAAGTAAGGCATATCAAAGCCTATATATACCCCCTAGGGGGCAACCTAAAGGAGAGTTTGACAGGACGTTGAATAGACACCGAGTAGAAGGAGAAAATACTCCAAGACAGCCATCGGGAATAGCTTAGGAGAAAGATCTCCATCAAGACTGAGGATGTCCCATCAAGTTCTTTAGAAGTTTTTGGGTTTTCTTATGTTTTTTTGTTTTCCCTATTCTAATATGTTTTCTTTTATCAGTATGAACTAAATCCCTTAAATACCTAAAGGGATGAAACCTAAGATAGATCTTATTATTATTTGATTTATGAGATAAATACTTGTGCTTATTCTTAATTGTGGTTCTTATTCTTGTTTGATAATTCAGGTTATTGATTCAAGTCGAATGTGCTTATTCAGTGGAGCAAGAGTCCTTGTCTAAGAGTAGATCAACACAATTAAGAGGAGTTGATTGCAACCCTAGAAATAGGGCGACAAAAATCTATCAGACTAGGGTCAAACCTAATAACGGAATCCACAGATCGAGTTAATGCGACAATAGGGGTTTTAATTAGAAAGAGATTTCAATTAATCAACCTAGAGTCAGTTGTCAGTAGCCCCGAAAGAGGTATTAATATAATTTAGGGATTTATACAGATTAAGTCAAGTGAATAATTGCATGAAACAAAAGTAATAAGTGAATTCTAGGTGGATTCTTCCTTAGGTATTGCCTATCTCATATAAGTTGTCCAAAAGTATTTTCCCAATTTACTCTCTGTCGCATTCATAGTTAGTTAAATTAGTTAGTTAATTTTAGATTAAAAATAAATCCCCTTAATTATTAGGCTAGATAATAAAAAGATAGTTAATACTAGTACACTTGGTCCTTGAGGATATGATATTCCAGACTGACCGCAGCTATACTACTGTTCGATAGGTGCGCTTGCCTTTGTCGAAATAATAGTTAGTTTCGAGCTCCATCAAGTTTTTGGCACCGTTGCCTGGGACTAAGATATTAGGAAAACTAAATTATTATTACTTTAGCCAATTTATTTATTTTCAATTTATATTTATTTTATTTTTGACTTTGCTAATTATTCTTGCTTCTGGCAGGTAATTTTAGTTTATGACTAGAAGAAACCCGTCAGGACCCTTGATTTTTGACAGTGATATAGAAGGTAATGTTCGTAGAAACCACAGAGAAATAAGGCGAAGCTTAGAGTACATTGAAGAAGAGCAAGAAGATGATACTAACGCTACCGAAGAGATGACTTATAATAAGCTGCTACCTCCTATGGTTGCCGCAAACCCGGTGAATCAAAATCTTGCTCCTCGTACTATGTATGATTATGCTAAACCTAATTTAATAGGAACTGAATCAAATATTGTTAGACTTGCTATTGCTGCAAAAAATTTTGAACTGAAACCTAACACTATACAGATGATTCAACAGTTTGTTCAGTTTTATGGTTTACAGGATGAGGATCCAAACAATCACTTAGCAAATTTTCTAGAATTATGCGATACCTTCAAAATCAATGGCATTTCTGATGATGCCATTCGCCTTCGGTTGTTTCCCTTCTCATTGAGGAACAAAGCTAAACAGTGGCTGAACTCGTTACCATGAGGATCAATCACTACATGGGACCAAATGACCGAAAAATTTTTACTAAAATATTTTTCGGCGGCTAAAGCGGCTAAGTTGAGGAATGATACCTCTTCTTTTGTGCAGATGGATATAGAAACACTTTACCATGCATGGGACAGATACAAGGATCTACTAAGAAGGTGCCCACACCATGGATTACCTTTATGGTTATATGTTCAAACCTTTTACAACGGTGTGAACCCCTCAACTGAGCAGTTGATTGATTCAGTCGTCGGTGGAACCCTGAATAACAAGACCCCTGAAGCGGCTTATGAGTTTATAGTGGAGATGTCACTGAATTACTATTAGTGGCAAGTTACAAGGACAAGGCCAACAAAAGCCACCAGTGTTTTCAACCTCGACGCAGTAACCATGCTATCAAATCAGGTATAGATGTTAAATAAACAGATTGATGGTTTGTGTGGCTCTTCCCAAGTACATCCAGTGATGAAGTACGATACAAACGGAGCAGGGATGAGCAATACAGAATATCCGCCCTACAACCCTGGCATAGAAAGAGAACAGATGAACTATATGGGTAACAATTCTAGACCTCAAAATAACCCTTATAGTAACACTTACAATCCAGGTTGGAGGAACCACCCAAACTTCTAATGGGGTGGTCAAGAAAATCAGAGACAACAACCCCTCCCAGGCTTTCAACAGCAACCCTACCCACAAGAGAAAAAGCTGAACCTTGAGGAGATGCTAACAAAGTTCATTGCGGTGTCAGAAACATGCTTCCAAAACACCGAAACAACACTTAAAAATCAACAGGCATCAATTCAGGGGCTCAAGAACCAATTAGGACAGCTTGCTAAGCTGCTCTCAGAACGACCATAAGGCAGCTTACCGAGTAACACCGAAACAAACCAAAAAGAGCAACTTCAGGCCATTACTTCCCACGATAGGGAAGGGTTAGATGAACAAAAAGTGAGGTAAGATAATATGGTAGAGGAAGGTAAAGTTGAGGTAAGCCAGGATAAACCAAAATAGGTAATTGCAGAGTACCAACCTCGTGTGCCATACCCCAATGCGATGAAGAAATACACACAGATGAACAATTTGGTAAATTTCTTAAACTTCTAAAGAAATTACATATTAACTTACCGTTTCTTGAAGCTCTTTCGTAGATGCCAGATTCAAGGAAATTTTTAAAAGAGCTTTTGATAAACAAACGGAGGTTAGATGATACGTCGCATGTGGAGTTAAATGCAGTATGCTCAGCAATTTTACAAAATAAACTACCACAAAAGTTAAAAGACCTAGGGAGTTTTACAATTCCGTGCTTAATTGGTAGTTTAACTGTTGATAATGCTTTGGCTGATTTAGGGGCAAGCATAAATGTTATGCCTTATAAAATTTTTAAACAGCTAGGTCTAGAGAAACCCAAACAAACTAGGATGAGATTCAATTAGCTGATAACACTATTAGATTCCTGGGGGTATAATCAAATATGTATTAGTAAAAATTGATAAATTCATATTCCCAGTAGACTTTGTCATTTTAGACATGGATGAGGACAATAATATTCTTTTGATTTTAGGAAGACCCTTTTTAGCAACTGCTAAAACTAAAATTGATGTTGTTACAGGTGAACTCATACTTCTTGTAGGTGATGAAACGATCACTCTTCAGGCTCTTGACATGGCTAGGACATCGAGTAATCAAGGTGAAAACATAAATTCTATTATTGACCATTTGGTTCAACCTTTTTGACAGGAAACACCACGAAACTACACAACTGAGCCAAATCCTAGACCTCGTGCCGACAAAGAAATAGCTTATGAGGAGCGCAGACTTTAGATCGATGAACTAGATGAGTGGAAGACACATTTTGAAGAGAAACCAAGAAAACACGATGAACCAAAGTGACTCCATGTGCCAAACCAAATTGAGATCGGAGATCAGGTATTGTTAGATAAAAAAGACCCTCGGATCGCCACTTCAGACCTTGATACAAATGAAAGATCCCTTTTACGGTACTAAATATCTTCTCATTCGGAATAGTCGAGGTAACTAGTCCTACACTTGGCACTTTTAAGGTAAATGCCACTCGACTCAAACTATATAGTGATCATAGAAATGATAGTAGGGGTGAGGAGTTTCAACTCTTCAAACCACCTTGATTATGCGAATGAGAGGTAAGTCTAGCTTAAGACTTTAAACGAGTGCTTCTCGGGAGGCAACCCGAGCTTTAACTTTACTAATGTTATATTTTTTATTTTTAGCACCTAACTAAAAACTAACCAAGTAATGAAACACAGGTTTCCCTACCACAAGGCCTTGCACACGGGCGTGGCCGTGGCTGCGTGGACACCACAAGTAAGTACATCAACGTGTAAAATAATTTTCCAAAAACACAGGCTGCGATAAAATGCCACGACCGTATGATACGACAGTGGTCAACACAGAGACAGTGACACGGGTGTGCGACACGCCTGTGCTTGTAGGCCGTGGCCGACACTGATTACTCCACATGGGCGTGGAAACCTCTACACGGGGGTGGGAGAAACGAATGAAACACCACAGGGCCGTGCAATACGGCCATGTTAACTAACACGACCGTGGCACACGGGCGTGGGAAGCCACCAGATCCTTCTTCTCACTTTCTCCCCAATTTCTTATTCTCTCAAACCCTAACCACAACACCCCTCTCTCTTTCTTTTATCGTTTCCTTTTCCTTTTCCTCTTTCCCTCTCCCTCACTTTTTCTCCACATCAACATCTCCATGTCGAAGAAGCGAAAGGACCCTAACACAGTCTCGCTGGGGGAAACCAATCTACATAAGTTCATGCCGGCCACTTCATTTACTCAACAAAACAAGGACCTTTAAATCCATTCATTTTTTTCTTTATCTCTTCTCTTCTCCTTTATTTTCCTTCACTTTATTTTTCTTTTCTTTAATTTATTTTATTATCTTTTGATTTCTTTAATTTAGGTTCAAAAGGCTTTTAGGGAATCACCACATCACGACCCCAATATCCACCTCCACCTTCATCTACGCCCAACTTACCATTCCTTTTCCTTGAGTTCATCCAAAAATTCAAGAAGTTCCACTTATCTCCCTATCTTATGATTGTTTATATTGTATATATCTATCTTTGTACATTGAGGACAATGTACATCTTAAGTGTGGGGAGGTTATTTAATTGATAATCAAAAAATCCCTGAATTATGTCTTGTTCTTAACTAACTTTCTCATATTTACTATTAGAATGAAACTTCTAATGATTTATGATCTTTAATAATATGTTTCAGATTAATTCATAGATTATTGTGTATTGATGGTTTAAACATTAATATATTAGAAAATCAAGCATGATAAGTCTATTTTCCGTAATTAAAATTTTTTAGGTTGTTTCCCTAATCTTAAATATTACCTTGAAATTTGAAATTTACAAAGGTTGACATTAAAAACCATAATTTACTAAGTTGATTGAACATAGACATATGCTAAAAAAACAGGGGCACACGCCCGTGTCCAAGGCCATGTCCTTCACCTAACCAAGATTCACGCTAATACGTTAGGCCGTATGGCATTTCGAATTTCCAAAAATCAAGTGCAGACTTCACACTCCCTAGGCACATGGCCGTGTGGCCATAAGTAAGTGTAATGCCCTGGATTTGGGCCTAGTAGAATTGGGCCTATTGGACTTTGGGTTTTGGGTCTCAGAAAATTTTTAAGTGAGCGAGAAAATGGCAATTGGCATGTGGGATTTGAGGGTTATTTGAAGTCTTAGGGACAAGGAGGACCATAGGGAAAATTTTAATTTTTGCCTTAGTGGACCCTAGTATCAGGTATTAGGCCTCTTAAACATATTAAGGGGAAAATAGGACACAATTGGGCCTGTGGTCCAGTGGCAAGGTGGCATCACTTGGGGAGCTACAAGGTGGTGTTATTATCAGGTGAAGAGGTCCAAGGTTCAAGGCTTAAGAGTGGTAAATTGAGGGGTTTTATTTTGCGCTGGAGTGGACACTGGAAGGGAGTGTTTAGAAGAGAAATTTAAGGTAAAGATAAGAGAGAAAAGATAGGGTATTGAGGTGTGGATGTGTTGGTGCCGAATTGGACTCTGGGGGGAAGGTAGTTTCGGCTTTGGCTATAAAAAGGGGGGTGTCGAATTCCTTTGAAAGGTTCTTTGGATTTTCATTATTTTTTTTCTTTTCTTCCCCTCATTATTTTTCTTTCATTGTCGAATTACCATCATCCCTTTTTACCGAAATCCCTACTTGTGTCGTTTCTTTGTTATTTTCCTCCATCACAAATCTGTTGATCAAGAGTTAAAAGCCAGATCTTGTTCAGTAGCTATCTAGGCCGCAGGATCAAGGGTGGGATTCGATAAGTACTCAGTCAACCTCCTTAGTGTGTTTAGTTAAAAGACGAAAGGCTATCTAACTTCTTCTTGTCGTTAACCTTGTATTAACAAGGGTAGGGTTCAAAGATCGCAAGCGTGGTAAGGATCGTTAGCAAGTGGTAAGTGTACTCGTCTTAGTTGTGGATTAATGAATGGCCGAATGTAAGTATGGCTTATAGGGGTGACTTGTGCGGAATATAAGTCACTTGATTATTGATAGTATATGTGTGGGTGCAGATCTACGTGAATAGTAGCTAAGGAAGGGCTACTAGAACTGGTGGCACACGGTAAGGTTATGGTAAGGCTTCAGTTTTTAGGTAAATACTATAGTTAAGTGTGTATTGAATGGATATTGGTATTGGTTGTAGGTTCAAGGCTGAGGATAGTGTAGCACGTCGCAGTAACCAGGTGTGTACATACACTTCACACACGACAAATCGACAAAAGCCGAAATCCTGAAAAACTCGAAATGCCGAAAAGCCGAAAAGCCGAAAGGTTGGTGCCGGCAACCACACGAGCATGTGAACATTCATGTGGGAACACCGATACGATTACTGGGGCCAATAGAGCAATCTCATGGTCTCAGGCCATTATTTGGCTGACCGGGCCAGACAGGGCTAAATGGGCCTACCGAGCTCGTGGGCTCAAGTCAGGAAGAGTTGATATGTGTAACTGAATGATGGATGGTTGTATGATTTGATTGTGATCGGGCTTAATGGGCTACATAAACATGATTGGGCTTAATGGGCTATTGGACATGATTAGGCTTAATGGGCCTTCTAGGATTTTAGAAATACATGCTACGGTTTTAATGAACTATAGGCCTAGTTCTGATGTATTCTTAAAAAGCATAAAACTTAATTTAATAATCAAACATGTCTGTGGACAAGTCGCTAGGTTAGAGTGTGTCAATGGACATATGCATGTCTGTCAATGGACATATGCATGTCTAGGATTGGATCTAGGGAGAGCTTGGTACTTAAGCGGTCCTAGTGACCCACCTCCTCTTCTCTAGGATCCTACCTGGTGCATAGTGTCTGTTCACTTTAGCCACAAGGACTTGTTGATGGCAAAAGTTTATAACTAAAACCCGAGATGAAAGAAATTACGAAAATACCCATGTAGGGTAGATTTACAAAAATACCCCTGGGTAGTGAAATGACTAAAATACCCCTAGGTGATTAATGTGTGAAAATGTTTATGTTGCATTCATGAGATATATGTTGCACTTGGGTGGGTTTGATGTTACAGAGGAAGATATGTGAGGATTGCATAGTTGCTTGACAACCGTGGATCCACCGGTGGCTTTAAGCCCATTATATGCTTAGAAACCTTGCTGCAACATTTGAGTAGTGCCGCTGTTGGTGCTACCTTTGGAATGTAGGGATGGGTGGGTTAATATTTTTATCCCCACGGGAGTGTAGGGTTGGAAGGGAAAGGGAGTGCAGGGTTGGATTTGGGATGGGTACATTGCATTCATGTGATACTGATGTGATATGAGGTCATTGCGGGCTACAACCCAAGACCACCGTTTTTTTATAGGGCTTAGGCCCAATGTGATAATTGCATGTTGATTGGATTACCAAGGGTCGTACACACTAAGTTTCGAAACTCACACCCTTTTATTAAATGTTTCAGGTGATCCTCAGTAGATGGCTCGACTTGGAAGAGGACTCGTAGGTGGCCACACTGCAAGCTACTTAGAAGTTTTTAATTAGTTTCGAAAAACTGTATTTTAATTACTTTATTTTCGTTGGGATGTAATAAGGCCTCGCATCTCCAATTTGACTTTACATTTGGGTTTTATTATTGTTTCAACTACCTAATTATTAAACTTAAATAAATTTCTAAAGTTTAACATGGTTTTCGAAATAACTATAAGATATGGACGTTTTCTTAAAACATGAGCTTTCATCATAACTTAACAAGTTGCAAGGATTTTGGGTTTCTAAATCTTAAACTTAAGTTTTTAACTATGCATATTTCTTACGTGACATAAATTTAACTAAACAAAGTCATTTTGGAATTATCCCTTTGATGTGACATCACCAGATTCAGTCGTAACGTCTGGGCCGAGTTTGGGGGTGTTACATTTAGTGGTATCAGAGCCCGGTTGCAAAGCTCGGGCTATGAAATGGCCATAGATTTTTGGTTTTCAAAACAAGTAGATTAAAAAGTTTTTGTAGGATTCTTGAAGTGTGGTTCACCGAGCCCCCGATGTCGAGCCAAGTAAGTTTTTTTTATTATTACACTTGTTTAAATTACTGAACTGTATTTAGATGTTGGGCTACTTTAAACAATAGGTTCTCAGAGACTAAAGCCCGTAGGAAACTTAAGCCTGTAGTGGATTTACGTCTGCGAAACAACTTTTAAATTGTTACTTGCGTAAGAGATGTGCTTTAAACAGTGGAACTATGAACTAATTTCATAAAATTCCTAATTCTAATAATACGAGAATCAATGATGAGCGCTAGATGAGGTGCAAGGGGTCGTGGCAGAGGCCGTGGAAGTGTTAGGGCTGGATCATCAGCATCGGGCCACACATCTGCTGGGGAGGCACCGGCTTCACCAGAGTATGAGATGGTCCAAGAGACAGAGGTCAGAGTGAGGCCACCAACCTTGAGTAGCGGTAACCCGAAATTCGTTACTGGTGTGTCGACGTAGCTAGTAAGGAAGGTACTGGAGGAGGTTAAAGAAATTGGTAAAACACTTCAGGTTAGGTGCGTGAACTGTGAGAAAAAAAGAGATCGCAGTTCTCTAGGACTACAGTCTTGTTCTGCGAAGCATGTTAAGGTACGTCTAAACTTTTGGGCTTGCAAATATTGCAGAAGGTGTCATCCAAGTGAATGCTGGAGGAAGTCAGGAGTGTGTTTCAGATGCGGGTCTAAGGAGCTTCAGGCTCGGGATTGTTCAATCACCATTAAGTCGGGTATGTTTTGTGTGGATGCGATATTTTGGGTATAGAAAATGTATGTGTGCAATGTTTATCTACTCCAGTGGGTAGGTTTTTTTTTTGGGTAAGTGTAAAAGGTTCAATTAGAGTTAAAGTGTGTTAGTGTTATTAAAATCAAAGTGTGCAGCGAAAGCATAGTGGTGTGACTTGAGCGGTGCAATTAATAGTTAGCTGGAAATTTCGAGGACGAAATTTTTTTAAGGGAGGTAGAATTGTAACGCCCCGAATTTGGGCCTAGTAGAATTGGGCCTATTGGGCATTAGGTTTTGGGTCTCAGAAAATTTTTAAGTGAGCGAGAAAATGGCAATTGGCATGTGGTCTTTGAGGGTTATTTGAAGTCTTAGGGATAGGGAGGACCATAGGGAAAAATTTAATTTTTACCTTAGGGGACCCTAGTCTCAGGTATTAAGCCTCTTAAACAGATTAAGAGGAAAATAGGACACAATTGGGCCTGTGGTCCAATGGCAAGGTGGCGTCACTTAGGGAGCTACAAGGTGGCGTTATTATCAGGTGAAGAGGTCCAAGGTTCAAGGCTTAAGAGTGGTAAATTGAGGGGTTTTATTTTTGCACATGGAAGAAAGGTAGTGGCGCTGGAGTGGACTCTTGAAGGGAGTGTTCAGGAGAGAAATTTAAGGAAAAGATAAGAGAGAAAAGATAGGGGATTGAAGTGTGGATGTGTTGGTGCGGATTTGGAGTAGGGGGAAGGTAGTTTCGGCTTTCGCTATAAAAGGGGGTGCCGAATTCCTTTGAAGGGTTCTTTGGGTTTTCATTATTTTTTTCTTTTCTTCCCCTCATTCTTTTTCTTTAATTGCCGAATTACCATCATCCCTTTTTTTCAAAATCCTTACTTGTGTAGTTTCTTTGTTGTTTTCCTCCATCACAAATCTGTTGATCAAGTGTTACAAGTCGGATCTCGTTCAGTAGCTATCTAGGCTGCAGGATCAAGGGTGGGATTCGGTAAGTACTCAATAAACCTCCTTAGTGTGTTTTGTTAAAAGCCGAAGGGCTATCTAACTTCTCCTTGTCGTTAACCTTGTATTAACAAGGGTAGGGTTCAAAGATCGCATGCGTGGTAAGGATCGTTAGCAAGTGGTAAGTGTACTCGTCTCAGTTGTGGATTAGTGAATGGCCGAATGTAAGTATGGCTTATAGGGTTGACTTGTGTAGAATATGAGTCACTTGATTGTTGATAGTATATGTGTGGGTGCAGATCTGCATATTGATTGGAGATTAGTATTGGTTGTAGGTTCAAGGCTGAGGATAGTGTGTAGCACATCGCAGTAACCAAATGTGTACATACACTTCACACACAACAAATCGGCAAAAGCCGAAATCATGAAAAACCCAAAATGCCGAAAAGCTAAAAACCCGAAAGGTTGGTGCTGGCAACCACACGAGTGTGCAACCATTCGTGTGGGAACACCGATAAGGTTACCGGGGCCAAGAGAGCGATCTCATGGTCTCGTGTCACTATTTGCCCGACCGAGCCAGACGGGGCTAAATGGGCCTGCCGAGCTCGTGGGCCCAAGTCGACAAGAGTTGATATGTGTAACTGAATGATGGATGGTTGTATGATTTGATTGTGATTGGGCCTAATGGGCTATATAAACATGATTGGGCTTAATGGGCTATGTGGACATGATTAGGCTTAGTGGGTCTTATGGGATTTTAGAAATGCATGCTAGGGTTTTAATGGACTCTAAGTCTAGTTCTGGTAAATTCTTAAATAGCATAAAACTTAATTTAATAATCAAACATGTCCGTGGACAAGTTGCTAGGTTAGAGTGTGGCAATGGACATATGCATGTCTAGGATTAGATCTAGGGAGAGCTTAGTACTTAAGCGGTCCTAGTGACCCACCTCCTCTTCTCTGGGATCCTACCTGGTGTATAGTGTCTGTTCACTTTAGCCGCAAGGAGTTGTTGATGGGCCAAAGTTCATAACTAAAACCCGAGATGAAAGAAATTAACTTATGGACATTTTCTTAAAACATGAGCTCTCATCATAACTTAACAAGTTGCAAGAATTTTGGGTTTCTAAATCTTAAACTTAAGTTTTTAACTATGCAAATTTCCTACGGAACATAAATTTAACTAAACAAAGTCGTTTTGGAATTATCTCTTTAATGTGACATCATCGGATTCGGCCATAACGTCTGGGCCGTGTCTGGGGGTGTTACAGTAAGGCTATTTACCAAGCCCTTTGCCACCCCAAAACATTTACCCATTTATACAAATTTATCATCACACAACATGGTATTATTAAGCATTCAAACATCCACACTAAGACATCCACATACCATTTACAAACTATATTCATCATGCATAATCACACACACACACTTAACCATTCACATGAAAGTATGCACATTCTTGAAATGCATCATCATAGACTTATAACATAACAAATATTGACCACATTAAATGGCCTTATACAACAATAACCATCGAATAGCGTAAGTCAACATTCTAGGCCAACTCATAATAACATATACAAACAATCAAGTCCCTATACATGCCATAGACTTAAAAATACTTGAAGATCGTTGATACAATACCAATCAATAACTTGTTATAGAATCTCCGACGACCTCCAACTCGAGCTAGCATCTGTGAGACTACAGGAAAAAGGAAAGGAATGGGGTAAGCATTATAGATTAGTAAGTAGGTATGTAAATAATAAGTGATTTATTAACAGGCTTTATAAATCTTCATAATATGTTCTCAAGGTAATACAATCATAATTGTACATAGTTCCACTATTTATTCATGTTCATCTCAAGCTATCTACTCGAGTCACATTCACTAATTTATTTATATCTCGAGTTACAGAACTCCAAATTAAGATTCGTTAATATTTCCTGAAACTAGACTCACATATCTACTTATCACAAAATGTTCATAATTTTTTATTTATCCAATAAGTACATTTTCTTCTTTAAAGTCTCCCCTGTTCTACTGTCTGAGAATTTCGACCCTTCTTCACTAAAAATTAGTTATCTCCTCGTATGGGATCCAGATAATGTTCTCGTTTGTTTATTTTGAAAATAGACTTATTAAGTATTTTAATCATGTAAATTATAACCGATAATTATTTTTTTACAATGTTTAATGATTTTCCCAATTCAGAATAGGAAATTTTGAAATCATTCCGCTCTATCTCACAAAAATTCTGAATATGAAATTATTTCGCTTACATCGTTTCTTTTATGTGAAAATAGAATCAATAAGATTTAATTTTATATCTTGTTCAACCTTTAATTCAATTTCCACCATTTTTGGTGATTTTTCAAAGTGATATAACTGTTGCTGTCCAAACTGTTTTATTGCTAATTTTACTCTATCATGTTTTCTTTGTATTAATTCTCATTTACACACATATAACACTAAAGTATATCCATAGTTAGTCATGCCAATAGCGAGTCATCATCAAATATTTACAAGTCTTCATTATAACACTTACTCCATATCAACCTTACCAAAGTTCGATCACATATCGAGCACATTGCTCATGAATATATATACACATGTACCTGCACTTGTTCATCATAGTTACACATGGTTTTTGCCCGGTTTTTAATGATTTCTACGTTTTCGGAGTCGTGGTAACTTGATTTAGCTATCCCGTACCTTCAGTTTGAAAACTGTTGAAGTTTGTAAATTTTGCCATAGTTGGTTAAGTGTGTATTTTGATGATTAATGGTGGATTATGCATGTCCATGAGAAGAGAAACAAGTTTTACTAAATGATTTTCAATGAAAATGACAAAAAGGACCGAGTTGCAAAAGTTGTAAAATTGGTCCTAAGTGCATGAATTAGTGAGAAATGTGGATAGCTATAGTTATGAAAATGGTTTGGGTAATTCCAAAATACAATAAAATTGAATAAAAAGCAATTTATAAGCCTTAGGCTAAAAGTGTAATTATGTGAAAGTTTAGGGGTAAAAACATAAATTTTCCATAAGATGATTTTTGGGCCACACTGATTAATGTGACTAATAATTGAGCTAAATGTGATATGATAGATCATGGAAAAACGAGATTCAGACCTAGAACGAGTGAAAAGAGAAATGTGGGCAAAAAGTTCCTTTCGACCCTTTCGACATCGAGGTAAGTTCATATGTTTAATTATGAAATTCTAAGTGAAGTACTTAACATTTCGATATTGTATGGATTTTTTAATTGCCTTTATGTATACTTTAAGTACGTTTTGATGGAATGTCAAGAAATGAGAGTCTTATTTTAATTTAAGACTAGAGGGAAAAGAAATTTGCATGATATGTTAATAATTAGGTCCCGTGTAAGACCATATTGGAATATGGCCTCGGTGTGAAATTTCGTGTAAGGCCATGTCGGGGACATGGCATCGATATGTAATACATGTAAGACCCTATTAGGGTATAATGTCAATATGACATTATGTGTATGAGACTCAAGAGTGTTATTTAACAATTTGAGTGATTCAACGGGTATGTTCAAAGAGAGAGAGTAGGTGGTTGTACCATGAGAAGCACAAGTATGTGTTAGAATTGAATGGAGGTAAATTCAGAATATGATGAACCCCTGGTGGGTTATGTGTAATTGATGCACCTTAGTTGCATAATTTATATTTATAAATGCATTGTGTGAATGCGAACGAGTACCGTAGAAAGTTAAGCAAGAATAGTAGTGTGTGAGGATGTTCCCGTATGAACATTTGAAATAGAGAAGTACATAAGGATAATTATCCAGGAATGTATAATAACGGTGAGTTATGTGCAAAATCACCTTATTGATGGTTAGTGATGGGCTGTGTGCAATACCATCAACCATATTATTATCAGTGGGCTGTGTGCGTTACCACCCGATTAATTACTAATCGATGGGCTAAGTGCGATACCATCCTATTAGAGATCGATGGTGGACTAAGTGTGAAACCACCGAGAGATTAATATGAGTGGCTTATTAAAAATGCTTCATGTGTTGTTTTATGTGATCATGTGATGATCAGTGCAGGAATGTATGCTAATTAGCACGAGAAATTGGCTTGTGGCATGGTTTGAATGTGGTAAAAGATAGAATAAGTAAGTTTCAAGAATGGTCGAGTAAGTAACCATGAGTTTATGAGTAACACTCATTATAACACTTTATGGTTGTGTATATTCAATGAATATCAGTATTTATCAGTTATATGCAGATGAACTTACTAAGCATTATTGCTTACTCCTTTCCTTTTTCCCATCTCTTATAGGTTATTTAGCTAGCTCGGGTTGACGGCCGCTAAAGATGTTTTCACACTTTCGAGTAGACTCCTGGTATGGTGTTTCAAGTTCTTTTAAAGTTGATTAAGTTCTAATTGATGTAGCCAAATTGTGTTAGCCTAAGAGAACTTATAGTTTGTTGTGTATAGCCATAGATGATGGCTTAAGTTGTTTGTAATTGTATTGGATATAGTTCTCTCTAGTGTATGGGATGAAGACTTTATTTCTCTTATGACTAAATGACTTTATTTCTCTTATGATTAAATGCCTGTAATTCAAGAGTTATATTGACGCTATGTGGCGTTATGTAATGATGTATGAATGTATGCATATGAGAGTGGTAAAAGGCTTGGTAGATAGCCTCTAAGTGCCCACATGGATAGACACACGGCCGTGTGTGACACACGGTTAGCACATGGGCGTGTGCCCCAGGCCGTGTAGATAAGTCAGAATGTCAAGGTAAGGCACACTTTTTAGGGCTATGGGAGTGTCAAGGTCGTGTGGTTTTAGTCAGATTCGACCACGGTTGGTAGACAAAGGCATGTCTTAGGGGTACACGGGCGTGCCCCTTAGACCAACACAGGCGTGTGGCCCTGTTTTGAGGAAAAGTATCTCAAGTTCGTAAAAGTTTCGGGATTAGTTCAAAAACCTCTCGGAGGTATGTTTAAGGCCTCGTAGGCTGAGATTGCGTAAGTGATAGGCTTAAATGAAATTTTATAGCCTATTTCGAAGAGTTCAGTAAGATTAAGCATGGTAATGCCTCGTATTCGGTCTTGGTGTCGGACATTAGGTATGGGGTGTTACATTTAGTGGTATCAGAGCTATGGTTTAGTTGGTTCTCTGACTAACCTAGCGTGAGAAAGAGTCTAGTTATACATGCCATATGTGGACCGTGATAGTGTGATATCTCCCGGCCCTAACGAAATTATTTTGTTAAAACAGAAATGACTCCCAACCGAGCTAATTTCAATAAGGTTGTAAGTGACAATGGGGTAATTGAAATGTGCTTATACATTGTTGAAATTTGGAGAAGTATGAATAGAAGTTTATGACATGTGTATGATAGGTTATGGAATGATATAACTCTAGGTTGAGAAATGAAATGAGAGTTTTGAAGTGATAAGCTTACCTATATTGGTTAGATATGTGTTCGATGTTATGTACTCAATCTATTGGGTTAAGTGTATATAGCGACTGAATTTATCCAGAGAACGGGATATGTGTGTAAGTACAACTGTGTGAATTATGTATGGTAAATATGTCTACATGGTTGAATCTCATGTGTGACTGTTAAAGTAGAAAATGTATAATGGTTTGTTTCGTGATGCTGTTATGAAGCCACATATATTATAGTGTGGGAGTTAAACTGAGAAGTTTGATTAAGTAGAATATAAGAGATGAGTACGTTTGTTTAATGATAAATTGATGAATAAGACCATGGTAGGACCATGGCAATACATGTGATCCCATGTAAGACCATGTCTGGGACATGGCATTGGCAACGATATACGATCCCGTGTAAGACCATGTTCGGGACATGGCATCGACATCTAAGTATGATCTCGTATAAGACCATATTTGGGATATGGCATCGGCATCAACATGAGGTCCATGTAAGACCGTATCAGGGATATTGCATTGGTGTTGATATGAGATTTCGTGTAAGCCCATGGAGAGACAATGGCATCGTGATGACATGTAAGGAAATAGCTGGGCTATGATGTTGTGATACGAATAAGACCATAGTTGGACTATGGTAATCAAGTAAATGATGTACTCAAACTCGTAAGACATTCTCGAAATTGATAAGCAATGGTAAGAGAAATTAGAGTTGAATGTTGAGTACTCGAGTAGATATTAATGTGGAACTTGAGTAAGTGAAGTCACTGTTAGAAAATATGAGTGATAGAAACAATTGTAATATGAGTAAGCATGAAAACTTGCCTAGAGCGAGTTGTGCGACTGCGATGATATTTCATTAATAATGAATGTTTAATCATACGTATGTAGTCACGAGAGTCAAGTTAAGGGGCTCTACGACCTCACCCCCTTACCATTGTTCAATTATGATAAGATGTTTATGAGAGCCGAGTTGAGTAAGTTTGTATGTGCTTAATGAAATATTTATGTAGCATAATTGAGAATGCTTTGTATCACATTGGTACATGATACCCTACTAAATAGAGTAATTGTTGTTGAACATGAGGCTGAAGTCCTAGGGGACTATGATGAAAAGGCTATCATTGAAGATATGAAATAGATAAAGTCCTGTATAAGACCATGTCCGAGACATGGCCTCGGCATTAAGTTATGATTCTGTATAAGACCATATCCAGGATATGGCTTCGATAATGAATACGAGAATCGTATAAGACCATATTCAGAATATGGCATCGATACTTGATGTGGAAGTCCATATAAAACCTTATCCGGGATATGGCATTGGCATTTAGATGTGACTCCATATAAGACCACTTCAGGGATGTGGCATTGGTTTTGTACTTACATGAATGACGATGAATATGCGTCTTTGGCTGTCCATAGTGATCAATGGGATAAGTAGACAAGTTCAAAGTATAAATGAAATCAGTACTAAAGTGAAAACGGGTACTCGTGAATGAATCACGAAGAGACGATTACGATATATGGCACTGAACGTGTTATATAAGGGCAAGTACGAGTAAGTTGGCTCGAAGCCTGTGGTTTATGCATGGTTAGTTAATGCCATGGATGAGTTATAATGATCTCCTTTAGTATTATGTATTGATACCTGTTTCCCTTCAAGGATGATGTGGTCGTTCTTTTCATGAAATTGTGGTTGTGTGAGAATGTTGGCTGACTAAGAAATTAGACTAAACAGTTGTCGGTTTAGTTAATGGAAATAGACATTCCTTTATCTCCTCGTAACCTTATTCGGGTACTTTGAAGAGAAAGTTAGTGATGATTCTAGTATAAGAAGTGAAGTCACAAGTTTCATGTTGTGCGATGGGTTCTCAGGCAAGCCGATTAGAGTTAATGAATTCAATTGAGATGTCCCTGCTATCATGAGATATGAAGATAGAAAAAGTTTTAGATTAGCATAGAAAGAGAAACTCAAATGAGAGTGTGCTTGAAATATGTTATCAATGTGGAAAAAAAATTGATATGTGCTTTCTGAATTTTGATGAGTTAGAGTATTTTATGCTGCAGAAGATTTTGAAAGTGATAGTGAAAACGGCTTGAACCATTACAATGGTGTGTATAGTTATTGTAATACTTCTCAGATAGTAGACATAGCACATATGTTGGGATGGAAGAATCTTGTTAAAACATGTGAGATAGTCAATCGATTGACCTTAGTGAGTAATATTCTAGTTTCAGTGAGGTTAATGACTAGAGCGAGTTTTCCTCTCGAAACAAAAGAGTTCAGAAGGAATATAGTGAATGGTGTTTTAAATAAGCTCTGAATGAGTTTGATTATGACGTTAAGATTCAGGTAGAATGAGATTTCCATTGTTGATGTTACCTTGAGGTAGAATTTGTATGTTGATGAATTCATAACTTATATAGAAGGTTTTGGCAGGAGACTTAGTAATAGCATGCCTACTCATGCAAGACTAAGAAAAAGTGCAATTATATGCATAAATGTTTTGACAACTGAGTACATTTCACGATATGATTGAGTTTATGGTCAGAAGTAGTCGATCACTAAAAGCTGAATTTTCTAAGCATGCAAGTCAGAACGATTACAGTTGGTGAATATCCTAGTGATAGAGAGAGATAAAATACAATAGATTTCAAATTTGAAGTGGCTTGATTTCCAAGGAGGGAGATGTCATCCAAATTTTAGCGAAGTGTGCGATAAAGATCCAAATGATCATTTTAGCATGTGCTGAGTTCACAGTTGTAAAATTACTGAGTATAAATGCTCCGGAGAAAAAGTAATATAGGTTTCAAGGTTGTGCTTCGATCTTGTGTACTACAACTTAAAGATTTTTGGCAAAAAAAACTTGAGGATAAATCGATTTGTGATTTTGAAGAATTGGTGGAAACATTTTAGGAATGTTGAAAGTAACTTCTCCTGACAAGATTTTCGGGGACGAAAATCCCTAAAGGGGGGAGAATTGTAACATCCTGAATTAGAGCCTAGTCGGAATATTGGTTCGAGACCATGAATCTGAAGTAGAAATAATTATTTTATGACTGTTATGAGGTTTATGATATGTTCGTATGCATGTGTAAAAATTTCATGAAGAAATTTTAGGCATAAAGTGTCCAATTTGACTTTTGGACTAAATTAAATAAGTTGCAAAATATGAGGTCCTAGATGCTTTAAGTATGAAATAGCTTGGATTATCAATTTGAGGTCTATAATGTGATTGAATTGTTGTGTGAAAATTTCGTTGAGAAATTTTATCGAAAAAGTGTTTAATTTGGTTAGTAGGATTAAATTGTTATAAGTGTGAAGTGTGTGTTCTAGATGATAAAGGGTGTAATTGTGATGGGTTTTTAAAGTGAAGGTCCTTATGAAGAAATTAGCCCACTTAATAGTTGATGGAAGATCTTTGTTGGTATTGTTGAAGTTAGTTGAAAAGAAAAAAGGCAAATTTGGAAGTTAAGTTAAATGGGTATAATAAGACAAAAATTGTAAAAAGGCACCATTCTTTTCTATTTTCTTCTCCACTCGATTGTGAGAAAAGAAATGGGCAGCCATGGAGAAAGCCATGTTCGGCCAAGCTTGGGAGCTTGATAGGTGAGTGGTTTTTGCCTCGTTTTTAATGATTTCTACGTTTCCGGAATCATGGTCACTCGATTTAGCTATCCCGTACCTTCATTTTCAAAACTGTTGAAGTTTGTGAATTTTGCCATAGTTGGTTAAATGTGTATTTTGAAGATTAATGGGGGATTATGCATGTCCAAGAGAAGAGAAACAAGTTTTACTAAGTGATTTTCGATGAAAATGACAAAAAGGACCGAGTTGCAAAAGTTGTAAAATTGGTCCTAAGTGCATGAATTAGTGAGAAATGTGGATAGCTATAGTTTAGGGGTCCTAAGTGTAATTATGTGAAAGTTTAGGGGTAAAAACATAAATTTTCCATAAGATGATTTTTCGGTCGCACTGATTAATGTGACTAATAATTGAGCTAAATATGATATGATAGATCATGGAAACGAGATTCGGACCTAGAACGGGTGAAAAGAGAAATGTGGGCAAAAATTCCTTTCGACTCTTTCAACATCGAAGTAAGTTCATATGCTAAATTATGAAATTCTAAGTGAAGTACTTAACATTTCGATGTTGTATGGATTGTTTAATTACCTTTATGTATACGTTAAGTACGTTTTGACGGAATGTCAAGAAATGAGAGTCTTATTTTAATTTAAGACTAGAAGGAAAAGAAATTTGCATGATACATTGATAATTTAGGTCCCGTGTAAGACCATATTGGAATATGGCCTCAGTGTGAAAATTGGTGTAAGGCCATGTCGAGGACATGGTATCGATATGTTAATACATGTAAGACCCTATTGGGGTATAATGTCAATATGACATTATGTGTATGAGACTCAAGAGTGTTATTTAACAATTTGAGTGATTCAACGGGTATGTTCAGAGAGAGAGAGAGTATGTGGCTGTACCATGAGAAGCACAAGTATTTGTTAGAATTGAATGGAGGTAAATTCGGTATATGATGAACCCCTGGTGGGTTATGTGTAATTGATGCACCTCAGTTGCATAAGTTATATTTATAAATGCATTATGTGAATGCGAACGAGTATCGTAGAAAGTTAAGCAAGAATAGTAGTGTGTGAGGATGTTCCTGTATGAACATTTGAAATAGAGAAGTACATAAGGATAATTATCCATGAATGTATAATAACGGTGAGCTATGTGCAAAATCACCCTATTGATGGCTAGTGATGGGCTGTGTGCAATACAATCAACCATATTATTATCAGTGGGCTGTGTGCGTTACCACCCGATTAATTACTAATCGATGGGCTAAGTGCGATACCACCCTATTAGAGATCGATGGTGGACTAAGTGCGAAAGCACCGAGAGATTAGTATATTAGTGGCTTATTAAAAATGCTTGATGTGTTGTTTTATGTGATCATGTGGTGATCAGTGCAGGAATGTATGCTAATTAACACGAGCAATTGGCTTGTGGCATGGTTTGAATGTGGTAAAAGATGGAATAAGTAAGTTTCAAGAATGGTCGAGTAAGTAACCATGAGTTTATGAGTAACACTCATTATAATACTTTATGGTTGTGTATATTCAATGAATATCAGTATTTATCAGTTATATGCAGATGAACTTACTAAGCATTATTGCTTACTCCTTTCTTTTTTCCTATCTCTTATAGGTTATTTAACTAGCTCGGGTTGAAGGCCGCTAGAGATGTTTTCACACTATCGAGTAGACTCCTGGTATGGGGTTCCAAGTTCTTATGAGTCATGGCATGTATAGGGATTCTTTTAAAGTTGATTAAGTTCTAATTGATGTAGCCAAATTGTGTTAGCCTAAGAGAACTTATAGTTTGGTTGTGTATAGCCATAGATGATGGCTTAAGTTGTTTGTAATTGTATTGGATATAGTTCTCCCTAGTGTATGGGATGAAGACTTTATTTCTCTTATGATTAAATGACTTTATTTCTCTTATGATTAAATGCCTGTAATTCAAGAGTTATATTGACGCTATGCGGCGTTATGTAATGATGTATGAATGTATGCATATGACAGTGGTAAAAGGCTTGGTAGATAGCCTCTAAGTGCCCACATGGATAGACACATGGCCATGTGTCCAGGCCGTGTGTGACACACGGTTAACACATGGGCGTGTGCCCTAGGCTGTGTAGATAAGTCAGAATGTAAAGGTAAGGCACACGGTTTAGGGCCACGGGCGTGTCATGGTCGTGTGGTTTTAGTCAGATTCGACCACGGTTGGTAGACACTGGCATGTCTTAGGGGTACACGGGCGTGTCCTTAGACCAACACGGGCGTGTGGCCCCTGTTTTGAGGAAAAGTATCTCAAGTTCATAAAAGTTTCGGGATTAGTTCAAAAACCTCTCGGAGGTATGTTTAAGGCCTCGTAGGCCGAGATTGCGTAAGTGATAGGCTTAAATGAAATTTTATAGCCCGTTTTGAAGAGTTCAGTAAGATTAAGCATGGTAATGCCTCGTATTCGGTCTTGGTGTCGGACATCGGGTATGGGGTGTTACAGTACTAGTACTAATTTCCTTTCTATTATCTACCCTAAAATAAAGAGGATTGATATCTATCTAACTAATTACTAAACTAAGGATGCTAAGACACAGAGAATGAATTGGGGAAAATACTTTTGAGAAAACCAATTAATTAAGACAATACCTAAGGAAGAATCCTCCTAGACTTCACTTGTTATTTAACTCTGAACAGATGATTTATTCACTTGACTTGATCCGTAAGATTCCCTAATTTATATTAATACCTCTTTCGAGGCTACTAACGTCTAACCCTACGTTGATTAATTGAAATCTCTTTCTAATTAAAACCCCTACTGTTGCATTAATTTGATCTATGGACTCCCATATTAGGTTTGACCCTAATCCGGTAGATTTTCGCCGTCCTATTTCTAGGAGTGCGATCAACTCCGCTTAACTATACTAGATCTACTCTTAAATAGGGACTTTTGCTCCTCTGAATAAGCACACAAATACTTGAATCAATATCCTGAAATATTAAAGCAAGAATTAAGAACACATAATTAAGAAAAAATCGAGTATTTATCATACAATTCAGAAAACAATAACAAGATCCGTCTTAGGTTTCATCCCCCTCAGGTATTTAAGAGGTTTAGTTCATAATTATAAGAGAATACATCTTAGAAGAAATTAAATAACAGAACATAAAGAAAACCCAAAAACTTCCTGAAGGAAATTGAAGGGAAGATCCTCAGTCTTGAGCATGATTCCAGCTTCTAAGATGGATCAACTAGCTTTCTTGGAGTAATCCCCTAATTTCAGCTCTCTCTGGCTTCGTTCCTGTCAAAAGCCCTGACAGAGACCTTCTGTCGAACTCTCCAACGCCCCCTCATAGGTTGCTCTCTAGGGTGTTTATATAGGCTTTCAGAATGTCTTTCTTTGCCTCCAAGTATCCTTTTTTGAGTGGAATTAAAATAGGTCACGGCAGGGACACGCCCATGTGGCACGCCCATGTGAATTGAGCCCTGGGCCGTGTTTGAGTCTACTAAAGTGGCACGGCCGTGTGGCGAACTCCAGGCCATGCGCGTTTCTTAGTTTGGCCCATTTTCTCCGTTTTTGGCCTGTTTATCGTTCTTTTCATTCTCCTATGCTCTCTTAAGTATAAAGCATGAAATTAAAGGATTAGGAGCATCAAATTCCACAATTCAAGGGATAAATCATCCAAAGGTATGCCAAATGTGGGATTAAAATATGTATATATTACGGTTTATCAAATACCCCCCACACTTAAGCATTTACTTGTCCTCAAGCAAAATCCTCAACTCACGATTAAAATTCGTTCTTCTCAATTTTTAATTCCTACCAATGATGTTTCGAAATAATCCATAGGTAATCATACATTGAGAATTCAACTAAAAGAACATTAAAGTGTCAAACATCTAAGCTGAGTATTTTATTCATGGAAAAGTATAGGTATTCCCCCTTATCTAAGTAATTACCTTTGATTCAAAGTATCACAGAATTAACATCCTCACTAAGGATTCACTCAAATCACTCGAAGTGTTTAAGGGACAATAAATTAAGCACTTAATAGTCAACATGAAAATTTATTACCATAGGCTTGCATGAAAATCAAATCTCCACCACTATAAATTGAAATGATATATCGATCAAAAGGTCTTTAAAACGGGTTGTAACGTGGCATGATTAGGGGGTGTGGTCACAGGCTAAAAGGAGGTTAGAATCAAGATTGAATTGACAAATTACCTAACTAGAAAAATAGACTAATAATGAAAGATTACATTAATAATACGAGCTTCTTCTAAAGATGTGAGAATTACTGTTTAAGCTCATAAAAACATAGAACTAATAATGGATATACTTTCAAAATTTTTATTTTATTTTTTCAAGAACACATAATTATGTACAATAATAGAATATAAAACTGAAATGGAAAACATAGTTAGGAAACTTCTCAAATCAAATCTCGACAAAAAGAAGTTAATTCAATAGGAAGAACTCTTAATGAACCAAAAAGAGTAAGTCTTGGGGGTTAATATTAAGAGTAAATCAATGAATGGGTTATTAGGCTCAAAGAGGTTCACTAAGGGTTAAACATGAAGGTAGGCCTTTTTGGGAAGTAAGCGGGTTAAATCCTAGGTGCCATTATCATCTCAGTATATCAAATCAAAAGTGTGGTCTTGACATGTATAATTGAAGCAAGTTCTAGAATAACAGATCAATATTAACTCACTCAAATCACAATAAAAGTGAACATGAAAGAATGTATGCTCTAAAGGCTCAAAATCTCACATAAATTATTGGTTTTTGATGTCAACCCTGTGACCTTTAAATTTCAAGATAATACCTAAACTTTTGGGGAAATAACCTAGCAAATTTTTAATTTTCAAAAATCAACTCATCATGCTTTGTAACACCCCAAACCCGGCCCATATGTTTCGACCAGATCTGGTATGCTACGGGTTGAACGTTAAAATCTTTTGCTAAGTTAGTTTTTGGAAATCGTAAGTTAATTTGAAAATATTTGAATAAATAAGTGACATTTGAAAAGAAACCTTGTATTATTATTATTAGGTATAAATAAACCCCTGACATAAATTCATAAGTTGCAAATATTAAAAAAAACTACTTAGACGAATATAAACTATGGGGCCTTATTACCAAAATATTCCCAAAATAAAGACTTAAAGGAAAAACCGAAAATAATCTATAGAAATAAAAACTTGATGGCCTCTCGAGTCCGTCTCGGCTCCCATGTCCACGATCTACTGCTCATCTGAAAAGTTAGGGAAAAATAATAGGGTGAGTCACCAAGACTTAGTGTGTAAATCCTGAAAACACATAAAAGGCTTGGGCCCACAAACACAATATGAGCCCTGGCCCATACACAATGGCAACAATCATAATCACATGACAGATAATAAATGATGCAAAGCCCAACCATCCTAGAATTCCATCCTCTACACACCAACCCGTACCAACCATCACACCTTGGGGATTTCTACAATCAACCCTCCATCCGCTACACACCATATCGACAACTGTGCTGCCTGTCATAAAGACCGATCATTATGTGACCTATGTGGCGAAGCCACCGATCACTATGGGACCTTAAAAATATATCGACAGCTGTGCTGCCTGTCATGAAGACCGATCACTATGTGACCTATGTGGTGAAGCCACCGATCGCTCTGCGACCTTAAAAATATATCGACAGCTGTGGTGCCTGTCATAAAGACCGATCACTATGTGACCTATGTGGCGAAGCTACCGATCGCTATGCGACCTTCTTCCCCTTCATCATGTCAATCCCATCCCCATGCTTACATGCAAGAACATAAATATATTATCATCACAGATTATCACATACTTCGATACACATAGAGATTTCTATGATTACGTACCTGGCATCCTTTGCCTAACCCTTTTACGGTTTTCTTTGACTGTCTACATAGTCCCTTTTCGGCTTTTAGCCCATAACATATATTTAGTACAGATTACTATACAGCCTTTTTTTTTTCGGCTTTTAGCCCATAACAGATATTTAGTACAGATTACTTAGTGTGTTAGAGATCTACACACGACTATTCATACAGTCTCATTTTCCGACTTTTCAGCCCCTAACAGGTATAATACAAAATAAAACTTATGTGACAAGCATCTACACACGACTGTTCATACAACCTCATTTTCCGGCTTTTCAACCCCTAACAGGTATAATACAAAATAAAACTTATGTGATAAGGATCTACACACGACTGTTCATACAGCCTCATTTTCCGGCTTTTCAGCCCCTAAAAGGTATAATACAAAATAAAACTTATGTGATAAGGATCTACACACGACTGTTCATACAGCCTCATTTTTCGGCTTTTTAGCCCCTAACAGGTATAATACAAAATAAAACTTATGTGATAAGAATCTACACACCTGATTACCGTTATAACGAGACCCTCTAAGTCGACACTATCCGTAGCCAACACCACCGCTGTCTGCCTTGAAATCCTCAAAAGAGATATGAGATTTAGGGACTAGTGTTTCCGGCTTTTAGATCTAAGAGATCTACTTACTAGAGAAGATTCGGCTACTCCCAGAGGATTCTGACTTTTTGCAAAAATCAGGAAGAGAAGATGATTCGAAGAAATCTATAGAGATTCGGCTTTTAGAAGAAAGAAGAGAAGAGAATAATGGAGTTTTCAGATTTTAGAAGAAAGAAGAGAATGATGGAGTTTTCGGCTTTTAGAAGAAAGAAGAGAATAATAGAGTTTTTGGCTTTTAGAAGAAAGAAGAGAATACTGGAGTTTTCGGATTTTAGAAGAAAGAAAAGAGTAATGGAGTTTTCGAATTTTAGAAGAAAGAAGAGAATAATGGAGTTTTCGGCTTTTAGAAGAAAGAAGAGAATAATGGAATTTTCGGCTTTTAAAAGAAATAAGAAAACAATAGAGTCTTCGGCTTTTAGGAGAAAGAAGAGAAAAGAATAATAGGGTTTTCAGTTTTTAGAAGAAAGAAGAGAAAAGAATAATGGACTTTTCGGCTTTTAGAAGAAAGAAGAGAAAGAAAAGGTGGAAACCCTAATTGTCGCAAAATAAAGAAGAGAACCCTCCCTATTTATAGAAATTTCGGCTAACTCCTAGCCTTGTAGATAGCTCCTATCTTCTCTCCTTTTATCTTCCATATTATCAACTATAATATCTACATTATCTTATTCATATAAATCCTCCTATTTTTGAGCCTTGTTGCCATCCACTCCACCTAACCCAGATTCCGAAAATTAGCAAACTTAAACTAAAAGAATTGGGCTCCATGAAACTTAAATTTGGGCCCCTTATTCCCTTGTGTGACGTCACCTCCTTGCTCCCTAAGTGGCGCCACTGACCACTGGGCCACAAGCCCATTTTGATGTTTTAAACACAGATACTACCTTTTAAACCCTATAATGCCCAAACAAATAATTTTAACCAAGGCCTCTGCCTAAGCCTGAGCCCAATTTAGACCCCTAACACTTAAATTAACTCATTACACATGTTCACCCATTAAACGCATAGGCCCAAAAATTCAGGATGTTACAGTTCTACCCCCTTAAAGAAATTTCGTCCTCGAAATTTCCAACTAACTATTAATCGTACTACCCAAGTCTCACCACTACGCTTTCACTGCGCACTCTAATTCTAAAGCCAAAAGAAACACTTAGTATACTATGGTAGAGTACGCACCGATATTCACATCTAGAGCGTCCTCGTCCCCTTGTACTCATTCTACCGATTCACATTTATCTGATTAGACTTTTATGAATTATTATTTTTTTTCCACTAATTAACCCCGAACAATCTTATAAATAGTAGTTTTAAGGGTAGTTCTTTCGAATTCGCAGTTATATCTACAATTCAGCCTCAAGTTCACATATCCTAGTTCTAAGAAGCACATACATTCAATCATCACACACCAACATACATATAACATCCGTGAACTCACATTCCTCAGTTAAAGAGTATTTTCGTCATTTCACTACCCAGGGGTTTTTCCGTAGTTTTACCCTACAGGGTATTTTCCAAAATAAAGTATCTTGGTGATTTTCTTCGAATTAGAGGTACTTTGGTACATATTTTTTTTAAAGCAAGGGTATTTTTGGAAAACAAGTTTTTTTTAAACAAAACGAGGGTATTTTGGTAATTTCCTCAAAATGGGGTATCTTGGTTTTGTTCCTGAAATAGAGATATTTTGATATTGTTGTTGTTGTTTGTTTTTTTTTTTTTTGTAAAGCAGGAGTGCTTTCGAAAATTTAATTTCGCAAACTGGGTTACTATTATAAATATAGGGGTTTTCGGGTAAATTTGCAAAATATGGGTATTTCATAAAATCGCGGTCGTTTTGAAAATTTTCACAAACCAAAGGTATTTTGGAAATTTTGCGAACCGGAGTGTTTCGGTAATTTCTCAAATTTGGTAGTTTTACAATTCTGGGGTATTCTGGGAAATTTTCACAAATCAAGTGTATTTTGGAAATTTTACAAAACTTATGGGTATTTTGATTGTGAAATAGGGTGGCTGGTCCCTTTCGGGTTTTAATTATAGATTTTGGCCTGTCAACAAATCCTCATGGCTAAGGTGAACAGTCACTACGCACCAGGTAGGATTCCAGCGAAGAGGAGGTGAGTCACTAGGACTGCTTAAGTACCAAGCTCTCCCTGAATCCAATCCTAGGCATGCGTATGCCTGTTGCCACACCCTAACCCAGCGACTTGTTCATGGGTTTGTTTGCATTGATTAAGTCTTATGAATTTAAAGAGTTGTTTAAACTAAGCCTAAAGTCCATCAATACTATCATACTAGTCTACGTCCATAAAGCCCATCAACCCAACAAATATATCACATCAAGAGTTAGAATACTTACCTGCATAGATCGGGTGCCGGTAGACTCGAAGGCCATATCTTCTTCCAAATTTTTTTTTAAATTCACATCAAATTTACAAAACAATACTGGACCCATTTCACAGCCCGAGTTTTGAACTAGGCTCTGATACCAAATTGTAACACCCTAAACCCGGCCCATACGTTTTGACCAGATCTGGTATGCTACGGGTTGAACGTTAAAATCTTTTGCTAAGTTGGTTTTTGGAAATCGTAAGTTAATTAGAAAATATTTGAATAAATAAGTGACATTTGAAAAGAGACCTTGTATTATTATTATTATTAGGTATAAATAAACCCCTGACATAAATTCATAAGTTGCAAAAATTAAAAAAAACTACTTAGGCGAATATAAACTCTGGGGCCTTATTACATAAATATTCCTAAAATAAAGACTTAAAGGAAAAACCAAAAATAATCTATAGAAATAAAAACTTGATGGCCCCTCGAGTCCGTCTCGGCTCCCATGTCCACGATCTACTGCTCATCTGAAAAGTTAGGGAAAAATAATAGGGTGAGTCACTAAGACTCAGTGTGTAAATCCCGAAAACACATAAAAGGCTTGGGCCCACAAACACATTATGAGCCCTGGCCCATACACAATGGCAACAATCATAATCACATGACAGATAATAAATGATGCAAAGCCCAACCCATCCTAGATTTCCATCCTCTACACACCAACCCGTACCAACCATCACACCTTGTGGATTTCTACAATCAACCCACCATCCGCTACACACCATATTGACAGATGTGCTGCCTGTCATAAAGACCGATCACTATGTGACCTATGTGGCGAAGCCACCGATCGCTATACGACCTTAAAAATATATCGACAGCTGTGCTGCCTGTCATGAAGACCGATCACTATGTGACCTATGTGGCGAAGCCACCGATTGCTATGTGACCTTAAAAATATATTGACAGCTGTGCTGCCTGTCATAAAGACCGATCACTATGTGACCTATGTGGCAAAGCCACCGATCGCTATGCGACCTTCTTCCCCTTCATCATGTCAATCCCATCCCCATGCTTACATGCAAGAACATAAATATATTATCATCACAGATTATCACATACTTCGATACACATAGAGATTTCTATGATTACGTACCTGGCATCCTTTGCCTAACCCTTTTAGGGTTTTATTCGACTGTCTACACATCCCTTTTTTGGCTTTTAGCCCATAACATATATTTAGTACAGATTACTATACAGCCTTTTTTTCCAGCTTTTAGCCCATAACAGATATTTAGTACAGATTACTTAGTGTGTTAGAGATCTACTCACGACTGTTCATACAACCTTATTTTCCGGCTTTTCAGCCCTTAACAGGTATAATACAAAATAAAACTTATGTGATAAGATCTACACACGACTGTTCATACAGCCTCATTTTCCGGCTTTTCAGCCCTAACAGGTATAATACAAAATAAAACTTATGTGATAAGCATTTACACACGACTGTTCATACAGCCCCATTTTTCGGCTTTTCAGCCCCTAACAGGTATAATACAAAATAAAACTTATGTGATAAGGATCTACACACGACTGTTCATACAGCCTCATTTTCCGGCTTTTCAGCCCCTAACAGGTATAATACAAAATAAAACTTATGTGATAAGCATCTACACACCTGATTACCATTATAATGAGACCCTCTAAGTCTACGATATCTGTAGCCAACACTACCGCTGTCTGCCTTGAAATCCCAAAAAGAGATATGAGATTCATGGACTAGTGTTTTCGGCTTTTAGGTCCAAGAGATCTACTTACTAGAGAAGATTCGGCTACTCCCAGAGGATTCCGGCTTTTAGATGGAGTTTTCGGCTTTTAGATGAAAGAAGAGAATAATGGAATTTTCGGCTTTTAAAAGAAATAAGAAAACAATAGAGTCTTCGGCTTTTAGGAGAAAGAAGAGAAAAGAATAATAGGGTTTTCAGTTTTTAGAAGAAAGAAGAGAAAAGAATAATGGACTTTTCGGCTTTTAGAAGAAAGAAGAGAAAGAAAAGGTGGAAACCCTAATTGTCGCAAAATAAAGAAGAGAACCCTCCCTATTTATAGAAATTTCGGCTAACTCCTAGCCTTGTAGATAGCTCCTATCTTTTCTCCTTTTATCTTCCATATTATCAACTATAATATCTATATTATCTTATTCATATAAATCCTCCTATTTTTGAGCCTTGTTGCCATCCACTCCACCTAACCCAGATTCCGAAAATTAGCTAACTTAAACTAAAAGAATTGGGCTCCATGAAACTTAAATTTGGGCCCCTTATTCCCTTGTGTGACGTCAACTCCTTGCTCCCTAAGTGGCGCCACTGACCACTGGGCCACAAGCCCATTTTGATGTTTTAAACACAGATACTACCTTTTAAACCCTATAATGCCCAAACAGATAATTTTAACCAAGGCCTCTGCCTAAGCCTGAGCCCAATTTGGACCCCTAACACTTAAATTAACTCATTACACATGTTCACCCATTAAACGCATAGGCCCAAAAATTCAGGATGTTGCATGCTTGATTCTCTAAAGCCTTCAAGTTTAAACAATCAATGCACAACTGCCTATGTTTTAATTCAAGACATATCAATAAAAATCATAAATCAATCAGAATTTGTTCTAATAGTGATATGAGAAGGAAAAGACAAAATTCAGGTATTTCAGAATAATGCAAAAAGTTAGGAACTTTTAGAATTCACCCCCACACTTAAGATGTACATTGCCCTCAATGTACAAAGATATATAGTATGAAATCATAAGAGATAGGAAAAAGTGAAACTTCCTGAATTTTGGATGGATTCTTTGAGTTGGCAGTGGAAACTTGATTCAGAAGTGCAAGATAAGTTGGAGGAGGCATGGTAGATTTTTCCTCATCAGTGTTTGATATTCCAGAGTGCTATTTTAGGCTTTTTAACTGCGACAAGATCAGTGGGTTCATTAGAAAATTTTAGGATTACTCAAATATTGACAAAAGATGTAAATTGGAAGATAGGGGTTATGAAACCTAGAAATAACTAAAATAAATACGAGTCAAAATAAAGATAAAATGAAAATTAGTATTTTAAACATAAGAAAATAACTTAAAGGGAAATAACATAAAGATAAAAGAAAAATGACTCAGAGGTCCTCATTGCCAAATGGCTCGCGAGATGGGGCCGGTGATGAATGTGAAGGTGCTGACATGTCTGGTGAAGGGTGGCGTCAATGTGATCGAAGCGCTAGAAGCATTGCTACTCAAATCGTGTTAGGTGCTTAGATATGTCTGAAAAAGAAGTTGCCGCATGAATTGGGCGATGGCTCGGTGGTTGCCTCTCGTGTGGTGGGGGACATCATTAGTAATGTCCTCAGGATCCTCCTCTTGGGTGGCATGGGCTAGACGGTATTGGGGAGGATCGGTCCCACTGCGACGCTTGATCATCCTCATGTTTATCATGGTCGAGATGCCCTATGGAGACATCTGGCCCATTAAGGTGAGGGAGAATGATTGTGCCGCGGTGTTGAAGAGACCAAAGTATCTCGCGAGGTGTGTCACATAGGGTCCCATGGAAATGATCCCTCGTCTGTGCTGCTCCATCTGGTTTTGAATAGCATGAGTGATGAAGTATGCTAAGTTGAAGACGTGCCCGTTCGCCATGCACCATAGGAAATAAGCGTCGTGAGTGTTGACGACGTCGGTGCTCTCTCGCCTACTTGTCAGTGTATGAGCTAAGATAGTGTGTAAGTACCTCAGTGATGGGGTGAGAGCTGTTGCCTTGGAGCGACTGGGGTCGTAGATGGCCGAACAGGGGCTATGTTGTTCCAACAGGCAGATGGGGATTTATGGATGTGCCAGTTGAGGTCCTCGAGTTTATTATCCTCCATGGATTCGTCGGTGTAGAGTCCCAACGCTGTCCCGAATTGTGGGACACTCAGTTCACGTACAATGCCTCCAAGACGGAATTGGATCGTGCCGGGGTCATCGTGGTACGTCATCACCGTCTGAAGGTGAAACATGGAACAGAGCTCCAAAGTGAGCTCTAGGTATGTGGGCTCGATGATCTCGAAGAATTTTCCCCATGGGTCGATAGTCAGGAGAACCCGTACGTCGTCGGCTAGTTGGACCTATTTCAAAGTGCCCCAATCAATGCACATCCCCACGCCGAGGGGTCGCGTGCGAAGTATTTGAAAAAGGTCTTCTTGGGATCCTGGAGGAAACCGTGGGAATGGATGGCGCACTTCGGCGGAGGCGCTCGAGGAGGTCATACCGGGTCCTTTCCGCTTTTTAGAGGCAGGGACAGCGGTCTTTTTCCCATGTGGGGGAGTCATTACGTACCTGCAAAAGGCGTATAATAACTAAGTATCATTGAATCAACCAACGATGTAAGATTCTACTAACCATTATATTTTTGTTATAATCCTACTATTGAAAACTAAGAGCACATAAGTCTAGTTAATGATGAGAAAGCAATATTGATGATTAAAAGAGAAATCACTAATCAATAATAAACTGACTTGTCTAACAATTAGAAATACCAAAGTAGTTAGCATTAAGAATTCAAGAGTAAATATAAAAAAAAATAATTAGAATAGCAATTAACAGAGTTCATGAAAGAAAATCTAATAATGCTAAAAATACTAATGAAGATAATGATAATTTAGCCCATAAAAACTGAATAATAATAAATAAATAAATCATAATAATAAAAAATGAAAAAAATGAAAGGTAAAACAATGGTGACAAATGGTGACGTGGTAGGGGGAGGCGCACGGTCGTGGTGGTGTTGTGCGGGCATGTCGACCTCACACGGGTGTGGACTGCGTGCTGTGAAGAAGCGAAAGAATAAAAGGAAGGAGAAAAGAGGAAGGGGTGTCGACAGTGGTGGCCGGACTGAGTAAGGAAAGTGGGGAACGACTAGGGTTTTTAAAAGAAGGAAAGAGTTTTGGGAAGAAACTGAATAGTGGTATGGTTTAAATTGTAATTGGGGCACACGGTCACGGCCCACGGTCGTGTACCTACTGTTTAGCCATGTGTTTTGTAAATTTTGAGTTACGGTGCGTCTGATCCTTGTCCCAAGCTCGTGTCCCCAGGGCGTGTTGGTCCACACGTCCTAATCAGACGTTCGTGTGATGTTTCATTCATTTCTCGCACGCTCGTGCTTAGACTCCCTCGCCCGTGCTTATTTAGTCAGTATCGTCCACGACCTACGCATGAGCGTGTCTCACACCCGTGCGATTCTTTCAGTTTCAACCACAGCTTCTAGGCATGGGCGTGTCGCATGCCCGTGTTATGTACTCAGTAGCGACACATTTCATCGCAGCTCGTGTGTTTTTTTAATCATTTTCAACCACGGCCTCATCGCACGGTCGTGGTGGTTTATCGTAGCCCGTGTTGGAAGAAAAAAATTTTCTTCCTTGACCCGCACAGTCTCCGTGTAACACCCCAAACCCGGACAAGACACCACGTCCGAATCTGGTATGCTACGGGAAAAAACCATGTTGGAAAACTAGATGTCTCGTTTAAAAGCTGAGTGAAAACACAGTGTGTTTGAAACAGATTTGAGCAGTCTTGTTTGAAAACGGTTGATGCATTTGAAATCCAGGGATTTTTGAAAACTTTGCCCGAATTTATAGTTAAAACGAGGTACTACCATTTAAAACCTTATTAGTTTCCTAGTGTTACATAAAACACTTCTAAACTTAGAAGAACTACAAGTTTGAATAGGAAACCATTGGTATTTGTTTATCAAGAGACTCGAGAGATACCCGATGGTATAATTTAAAACATAATGCGTTATAATTTTGAAAACATTATCTTTCCAGGTTTTAATAAACATTTATTCCGAGTTATTTTGTTAAGACATATAAAAATCAGCTTAAAATAGAAGCAACATAAAACTTAACCTAAAAGGCCTTTTACAATCCGAAATAAAACCCAATTTAAAGTAATAAGCTAAAGTACCAAATGTTATAGATTTGGAGTAAAAACTTTATTCAGCATGGCATGTGCACCCCGAGTCCGTCCCGGCTCCAAGTCCGCGTCTACGAATCACCTGAAATGTCAAAGGAGAAGGTGAGTCGAGTGACTCAGTGTGTAAATCCCGCTCCCGATAAAGCAACATACTAACACACATCATACATAGCAACATGATTAATGCAACCCGAACCTAACCATCCGTATCTCCTTTTCTACCCCGTGTGGTACCAAACCACTGGTGGTGCCAAACCACTGGTGACATATAGTCACAATGTGCTACCAAAGCACTGGTGTCCCAAAGACACAATATCCGTCAATGTGCTACCAAAGCACTGGTGTCCCAAAGACACAGTTGTGCTACCAAAGCACTGGTGACCGAAGTCACAAATCCAATGATGATGGGGCCAACCCATCGTGTGTTACCAAAACACTAGCAGACGATCCCATATCTCAAGTGGGGCCAACCCACGGTGGTCAAACCACAGGGACAAGTCGCAATGAGGTGCCAAACCTCTGGTGTCCCAAAGACACAATGTGCTACCAAAGCACTGGTGACCGTAGTCACAAATCTGGTGATGGGGCCAACCCATCGTGTGTTACCAAAACACTGGCGTCAATCCCGTATAATCATCTGTGGGGCCAACCCACTGTGGTACTGAGCCACTGGGACGAGACGCTGAGGTACCAAACCTCTGGAGGTGCCAAACCTCTGGTGACCCAAAGTCACAAAGTTGTGCTACCAAAGCACTGGTGCTCGTCAGCACAAAATATCACTGCTCCCTCCTCTCGTATCACCCATCAACATGTCAAACTCATGTAATTATGCATATCATACTATTATGCACATCATGCCAATATGTCTAACCACATATCCCATATCACATATATCCATAGCCATTATATCATATAAGTCATCAATACTCATAATAATATTGGTAGTAACTTACCCGAATCCAAGCTCATACCCAAGTGGGTATCATATCAATCTATCAACTGCCATAATTTTAATAGGCATACAGGTTTAATAATAATATTACTAAATATAAGTGTGTTAGTGTACACA
This sequence comes from Gossypium australe, assembly GCA_005393395.2. Classification (NCBI taxonomy): domain Eukaryota; kingdom Viridiplantae; phylum Streptophyta; class Magnoliopsida; order Malvales; family Malvaceae; genus Gossypium; species Gossypium australe. The sequence continues at coordinate 84,544,248 of CM016625.1, read as the reverse complement.
CCTGATAAACCGAGTCTAAAATCCCACGAAACGATCTAAATCCCTCGTTTGCTAACTCCTACAATCGGCCAATAATAGGGGTTAGGCACCAAAGACATTCGGCCAACCATCATTTTAAACCAAAAGAGTTTGTATCGCTCCCTTACCTTGCTATTGGTTTGGTTTCCTACCAAACCCAAACCAACTAATAGCCCCTTTGATAAACGGTCACCCCTAAAAAGAGAACAGGTAAAACACTTGAATAATCTTAACCGAAGTCTAAGAATTGAACTCACAATAATATTCCAATTACTTACCCTCACTACCCTTACCAATCGATCGAGTTCTTGTGAAAAGGCTTTGTTGTCCGCTTGAATCCCGAATGCCCTATATCGAAAATGTTCAACAAATGATTATTTCCTTCCAACCGAATTCAACATAGGCTCTTAGTCAAACCGGAGACAACATAGCACTTAGAGAAGTGGGAAATGGCCATTCGGCCAAGAACTTACCAATACTAAACGACTGAAACTAAGAGCCCAACACGTTCACCACCCTTCTAATATTCGGCCACCACGGAACTATTAAGAGAGAAGAGAGTTTCGGCCAAGGCTACCAAAGAAGGAAGAGAATTCGGCTTATAGGTGTTCAACACTCCTATATTCGGCTTTGTGCAAATAAGAAAAGAAGAAAGAGTGTAGATGGGAAGAAATGGATTGATAGTCGGTCAAGACCCGAAATGGAAAGAGAAGAAGTATAGAAGCACCTTCGGTTTTGGAAAGAAAAAGAAATGGAGAAGAAAACTTTGGGAAGGCTTTCGGCTAAACAAGGTTTCAAAAGAGAAAAAAGAAGTGAAAATGGGATGCTAGGTTCGGCTAAATAGAAGATGAGAAAGATACAAACCAAAAATGTGTCTTCAAATGACATTCGGCTATGATGGAATCAAAGGAAGCAAAGTCAGGTTTCGGCTATGGTATAGGTTGTTTACACTTTCGGTTTTGAAAAGGAAGAACATATGAGAACTTACTTGGGAAATTCGGCTACTATTGACAACAAAAGAGGAAAACGGCTTGAAACCAGAAGTGACCGAAATAATGCCAAAATGACCAAAAATGAATTCGGCTAGCCCCTCACCACACTAAGCCGTCCACTACTCCAACACCTACCAACCGGCCACCTCTCAACACTCCCCCAAAAATTCGGCCATATCCCCCAAATTGCTCCCATTCACTCATTCAAACATTTTGAATAAGTCTCCTTCCTAAACTCACTCTCCACCCCTCTTTTAAACCACTTGACTTGGTCCAAAGTAGCATTTAAACCACATACAACTCTCCCCCTATGCCGTCCCAAAAAGAAACAAAAGGAGTACTCCGCAGCTCGAACACTAGACCTCCACTCCCCCTTGCAGATGACGCCACACCAAACTCCAAGTGGCGCAAGCTCTACCACTTTGCTAGCTCCTCATTTGTGCAATAAAATCCCATTTTATTTTCTTAAGCCCTCAACTCTATCAACTCCCCACACCTAAGGCCAAAAACTAAAATTTTCCTACCTACTCAGGCATACACTTAGCCTATAATTAAACCCCTAAAACACCGAAATAACAACACAGCACACTACATACATGCAACACATGCCATGACAAAAATATAGCCCCTAACCCGGGATATTACAGTTCTACCCCCCTAAAAAAATAATTTCGGCCCCGAAATTACCTGGTCAAAAGAGTTGCGGGTATTGCTGTCTCATCGCATCCTCGGGTTCCCACGTCGCTTCCTCCACGCCATGATTCCGCCAAAGTACCTTAACCAAAGGCACAGACTTCCTACGCAGAACCTTCACATCCCGATCGAGAATCTGTACAGGTTCCTCCTCTACAGTCAAGTCTGGATTCACCTCGATTTCTTCCACTGCTACCACATGCGACGGATCTGAACGATACCTCCGAAGCATCGAAACGTGAAAAACGTCGTGAATCTGACTAAGCTCTGTTGGCAACTCAAGCTGATACGCTACTGGTCCAACTCGTCTCAAAACCTTGTACGGCCCAATGAACCTCGGACTAAGCTTGCCTTTCTTCCCGAACCTCAGAACCTTCTTCCAAGGTGAAACCTTCAAAACACTCGATCCCCAACAGCAAACTCTATATCTCTTCGCTTAAGATCGGCATAAGACTTCTGCCGGTCTGAAGCTTCCTTCAATCTAGCTTGAATCAACTTAACCTTGTCTTCAGTCTCAGCTACTAACTCAGGTCCTAACAACTGACGTTCACCTAACTCTGTCCAGCACGTAGGTGAGCGACACTTCCTACCATACAACGCCTCGTACGGAGCCATCTTGATGCTCGCTTGGTAACTGTTGTTGTAGGCAAACTCAGCTAACGGTAGAAACTCCTCCCAGCTACCTCTGAAATCCAAAACACAACCTCTCAGCATGTCTTCCAAGATCTGAATAACCCTTTCTGATTGTCCGTCCGACTGCGGGTGGAAAGCCGTGCTGAAATCCAAGCGCGTACCCAGAGCCTGATGCAACGCTTTCCAGAACCTTGAAGTAAACCTGGGATCCCTATCCGAGATTATCGAAACTGGCACACCGTGCAACCTCACTATCTCTGAAACATACAGCTTCGCCAACTTCTGGAGTGAGTAGTCAACCCTCACCGGAATAAAGTGAGCTGATTTAGTCAGACGATCCACTACTACCCAAACTGAATCCTTCTTGCTTGGCGTAAGCGGTAACCCACTGACAAAATCCATGGTTATCCTTTCCCACTTCCACTGAGGAATCTTCACAGGCTGAAGCAGACCCGACGGCAGCTGATGTTCAGCCTTGACCTGCTGACAAGTCAGACATTTCCCAACAAACTCTGTCACCTCCTTCTTCAGACCAGGCCACCAAAACTGCTCTCTAAGATCCTTATACATTTTGCTACCTCCAGGATGCATAGCATGAGGACTGCTATGTGCGTCCTGAAGAATCTTCTGCCTCAGCTCAACATCTTTAGGCATACAAGTCTTACCTTGAAAACACAGAACCTCGTCACTAGACAGACTATAACCCTCCAAACCACCATTCTGCACTTGCAACCTTCGCGCACTCAGAACCTCATCCTCTAACTGATTTTCTCTGATCTGCTCAACCCAAGTAGGCTTAACCTGCAGCTCTGCCAAAATACTCCCGTCGTCATACAAGCTCAAATGGGCAAACAACGCTCTTAAGTCCGAAACAACCTTACGGCTCAACGCGTCTGCTACCACGTTAGCCTTGCCCGGATGATACTCAATAGAACAGTCGTAATCCTTCAGCAACTCAACCCATCTCCGCTGCCTCAAATTTAAATCCTTCTGAGTCAAAAGATACCTCAAGCTCTTATGATCCGTGTAGACTATCGATCTTTCTCCATATAAGTAGTGCCTCCAAATCTTTAAGGCGAAGACTACAGCCGCAAGCTCCAAATCGTGCGTCGGATAGTTGACCTCATGTGGCCTCAGCTGCCTAGAAGCGTAAGCCACAACCTTACCTTCCTGCATCAACACACAACCCAGACCCGTATGTGATGCATCGCAGTAGACTGTATATTCCTTACCAGCCTCAGGTTGAATTAGAACCGGAGCCTCAGTCAAAATCTTCTTTAACTTGTCAAAGCTTTCCTGTTGTTTCTCCGTCCAAACAAACGGAACCTCTTTCCTTAACAACTTAGTCATCGGCGCTGCTATCAACGAGAAACCCTCGACAAACCTTCGGTAGTATCCAGCCAAACCCAGAAAACTACGAATCTCAGCCACTGACCTAGGTGGCTTCCAATCCAGAACTGCCTCAATCTTACGAGGATCTACCCGAATACCCTCAGCTGACACTACATGACCCAAGAACGTCACTTCTCTAAGCCAGAACTCGCACTTACTGAACTTAGCATAAAGTTGCTTTTCCCTCAGAATCTGCAGCACCACTCTCAGATGCTTATCATGCTCTTCCTCTGTCCTTGAGTACACTAAAATATCGTCTATAAAAACCACGACGAACTGATCCAAATACTGCTGAAACACTCTGTTCATCATATCCATAAATGCTGCCGGTGCGTTAGTCAACCCGAATGGCATTACCAGGAATTCGTAGTGCCCATACCGAGTCCGAAACGCAGTTTTATGGATATCAGCCTCCTTAACCTTCAATTGATGGTACCCAGACCTCAAATCAATCTTAGAGAATACCGCAGCACCCTTCAGCTGATCAAACAAGTCATCTATCCGTGGCAACGGATACTTGTTTTTAATCGTCAGCTTGTTCAACTGGCGGTAGTCTATGCACATCCGCATCGTACCATCTTTCTTCTTAACGAAAAGTACCGGCGCACCCCACGGCGAAACACTTGGCCTGATAAAACCTCGATCCAATAACTCCTGGATCTGAGCCTTAAGCTCCACCAATTCCTTCGGTGCCATCCTATACGGAGCAATAGACACTGGCGCAGTCCCGGGTAACAGATCAATCCCGAACTCTACCTCTCGATCTGGCGGCAAACCCGGAAGCTCTTCAGGAAACACATCAGCAAACTCCTTAACAGTACGAACCTCCTCAACAGCAGACCCTTCCGCCTCCAAGGCATATACGTGGACCACATACGCTTCACAGCCCTTCCTGACCATCTTCTCCGCTTTTAGAGCAGATACCACATTTGATAAGTAATCCCTCCTATTACCTATCATGGCGACCTCGACACCATCAACCGTCTTAAGAACCATGCGCTTAGCCGCGCAATCCAACCTTGCCTGGTACTTGACCAGCCAATCCATCCCGAGAATCAAATCGAACTCCCCAAACGGCAGTTCCATCAGATCAGCAGCAAACACTACCCCTTGGAGTTCTAGGGGTACCTCTCTAAACAGTTTATCTACCACTACAGAGTGACCTAGAGGGCTAATCACAGTCATCTGCCTAGAAGATGTCTCAGAGTCTAAGTCCATTGTCTCTACGATACTACTGGCAACATAAGAGTGCGTAGAACCCACATCAATTAAAGCAGTATAAGGAGTACCAAAAATCAGAAACGTACCGGTTATGACGTCCGGTGCGTCGCCCTCCTCTCGGCGCCTCGCAGCATACACTAATCCAGGCTGTCTAGCATCAGAACCACCCGCACCTCTGCCCGGTGCTCCACGACCCCGATTAGATCCATAACCACCTCTGCCATTACCACGGCCTCTCTGCGGTGGCGGTCCATTACCTCTGAACTGATTACGGCCCTGACTCTCCGACTGAATCCTGGCCATCCTACGCGGACAGTCCCTAATGCGATGCTCCAGAGACCCACACTCGAAGCACCCTTTACCTCCAGTCCAGCAACCACCCCAATGAGTTTTCCCACACTGATTACACTGCGGTGGTCCCTGCCTAGCAGCAACAAACCTCGCAGACTGATTCTGCCCACTCGGTCTAGCCCTCTTCTGCGGATTACCCGACGAACCAGAAGACCCAAAGCTCCTCTTAAGCCTACCCCTGTCCATACTCTGCCTCACGGACTCCTTAATACCCTCGGCCACCTTAGCTTTCTCAACTAAGACAGCAAACTCGCGCTCCTGCTGTGGAGCAATCAGCAGCCTCAACTCGTCTCGCAGACCATCCTCGAAACGAACACACCTCTCATGCTCAGTGGCTACAATGCCCCTGGCATACCTACTCAGCTTCAGGAACTCAGCCTCGTACTCAGCAACAGATTTACTCCCCTGAACAAGCCTCAGAAATGCCTTCCTCTGGGAGTCAATATAACTAGCCCCGATGTACTTCTTCTGATAAGCAGCCCGAAAATAATCCCACGTCAGATCCTCTGCAGCCACACTGTCCCGAACCGTGAGCCACCACTGATATGACTCATCTCGGAGAAGTGACACAATACCTTTCAGCTTCTCTTCAGTTGTCAAGTCCAGATCATCCATAATCCGCTCAGTTGCCTCTAGCCAGTACTCAGCAGTGCTAGGAGCAACACCAGAAACACCTCGAAAGAATTCAGCCCCGTTGGCCCGGAGTCGCTCAGGAACTGATTTCCTAACTCCTGCACCACTACTAGCCCCAGCTACCCTTTCCAACACTCGCAGCATCGCCTGTGACACTGCGTCGTCTCCAGTCTGATCTTGGAACTCACCACCTCCAGCTGGTGGCGGAACCGGTACCTCATTTTCTGAACCCTGCCCAGATCCTACGGGCTCAGAAACCGTCATTCTACCCCTACCTCTACCGCGAGTATTACGACCGCGTCCACCTCGAGTGCTCATGTCAAATCTTTCTACGTATCTGATTAGAGAATTTTATGCATCAGTGTTTATTCCACTTGTTTAAAAAGCAAGTCTTATGAATATTAAAGAGAATTTGTTCTCGCAAGTTCACAGAATCCTATCAGTTTTAATCTCTAAAGTGGCATACTACTGCTATCATCAGATCATATAACGTCCAATCAAATCACAGAGAATAGTTCGGGGTACTTACCTGGGCGAACTGGTGCCGGAGACTCGGTGCCATGCCTTTCAAAACCATATATTCCAAAACAACACTTTGAACCGACTTTTGAAAACATTTTGGGCCTCAGGCCCACAGCCGAGCCTTTGAACTTGGCTCTGATACCACAAATGTAACACCCCAAACCCGGACAAGACACCACGTCCGAATCTGGTATGCTACGGGAAAAAACCATGTTGGAAAACTAGATGTCTCGTTTAAAAGCTGAGTGAAAACACAGTGTGTTTGAAACAGATTTGAGCAGTCTTGTTTGAAAACGGTTGATGCATTTGAAATCCAGGGATTTTTGAAAACTTTGCCCGAATTTATAGTTAAAACGAGGTACTACCATTTAAAACCTTATTAGTTTCCTAGTGTTACATAAAACACTTCTAAACTTAGAAGAACTACAAGTTTGAATAGGAAACCATTGGTATTTGTTTATCAAGAGACTCGAGAGATACCCGATGGTATAATTTAAAACATAATGCGTTATAATTTTGAAAACATTATCTTTCCAGGTTTTAATAAACATTTATTCCGAGTTATTTTGTTAAGACATATAAAAATCAGCTTAAAATAGAAGCAACATAAAACTTAACCTAAAAGGCCTTTTACAATCCGAAATAAAACCCAATTTAAAGTAATAAGCTAAAGTACCAAATGTTATAGATTTGGAGTAAAAACTTTATTCAGCATGGCATGTGCACCCCGAGTCCGTCCCGGCTCCAAGTCCGCGTCTACGAATCACCTGAAATGTCAAAGGAGAAGGTGAGTCGAGTGACTCAGTGTGTAAATCCCGCTCCCGATAAAGCAACATACTAACACACATCATACATAGCAACATGATTAATGCAACCCGAACCTAACCATCCGTATCTCCTTTTCTACCCCGTGTGGTACCAAACCACTGGTGGTGCCAAACCACTGGTGACATATAGTCACAATGTGCTACCAAAGCACTGGTGTCCCAAAGACACAATATCCGTCAATGTGCTACCAAAGCACTGGTGTCCCAAAGACACAGTTGTGCTACCAAAGCACTGGTGACCGAAGTCACAAATCCAATGATGATGGGGCCAACCCATCGTGTGTTACCAAAACACTAGCAGACGATCCCATATCTCAAGTGGGGCCAACCCACGGTGGTCAAACCACAGGGACAAGTCGCAATGAGGTGCCAAACCTCTGGTGTCCCAAAGACACAATGTGCTACCAAAGCACTGGTGACCGTAGTCACAAATCTGGTGATGGGGCCAACCCATCGTGTGTTACCAAAACACTGGCGTCAATCCCGTATAATCATCTGTGGGGCCAACCCACTGTGGTACTGAGCCACTGGGACGAGACGCTGAGGTACCAAACCTCTGGAGGTGCCAAACCTCTGGTGACCCAAAGTCACAAAGTTGTGCTACCAAAGCACTGGTGCTCGTCAGCACAAAATATCACTGCTCCCTCCTCTCGTATCACCCATCAACATGTCAAACTCATGTAATTATGCATATCATACTATTATGCACATCATGCCAATATGTCTAACCACATATCCCATATCACATATATCCATAGCCATTATATCATATAAGTCATCAATACTCATAATAATATTGGTAGTAACTTACCCGAATCCAAGCTCATACCCAAGTGGGTATCATATCAATCTATCAACTGCCATAATTTTAATAGGCATACAGGTTTAATAATAATATTACTAAATATAAGTGTGTTAGTGTACACACCTGATAAACCGAGTCTAAAATCCCACGAAACGATCTAAATCCCTCGTTTGCTAACTCCTACAATCGGCCAATAATAGGGGTTAGGCACCAAAGACATTCGGCCAACCATCATTTTAAACCAAAAGAGTTTGTATCGCTCCCTTACCTTGCTATTGGTTTGGTTTCCTACCAAACCCAAACCAACTAATAGCCCCTTTGATAAACGGTCACCCCTAAAAAGAGAACAGGTAAAACACTTGAATAATCTTAACCGAAGTCTAAGAATTGAACTCACAATAATATTCCAATTACTTACCCTCACTACCCTTACCAATCGATCGAGTTCTTGTGAAAAGGCTTTGTTGTCCGCTTGAATCCCGAATGCCCTATATCGAAAATGTTCAACAAATGATTATTTCCTTCCAACCGAATTCAACATAGGCTCTTAGTCAAACCGGAGACAACATAGCACTTAGAGAAGTGGGAAATGGCCATTCGGCCAAGAACTTACCAATACTAAACGACTGAAACTAAGAGCCCAACACGTTCACCACCCTTCTAATATTCGGCCACCACGGAACTATTAAGAGAGAAGAGAGTTTCGGCCAAGGCTACCAAAGAAGGAAGAGAATTCGGCTTATAGGTGTTCAACACTCCTATATTCGGCTTTGTGCAAATAAGAAAAGAAGAAAGAGTGTAGATGGGAAGAAATGGATTGATAGTCGGTCAAGACCCGAAATGGAAAGAGAAGAAGTATAGAAGCACCTTCGGTTTTGGAAAGAAAAAGAAATGGAGAAGAAAACTTTGGGAAGGCTTTCGGCTAAACAAGGTTTCAAAAGAGAAAAAAGAAGTGAAAATGGGATGCTAGGTTCGGCTAAATAGAAGATGAGAAAGATACAAACCAAAAATGTGTCTTCAAATGACATTCGGCTATGATGGAATCAAAGGAAGCAAAGTCAGGTTTCGGCTATGGTATAGGTTGTTTACACTTTCGGTTTTGAAAAGGAAGAACATATGAGAACTTACTTGGGAAATTCGGCTACTATTGACAACAAAAGAGGAAAACGGCTTGAAACCAGAAGTGACCGAAATAATGCCAAAATGACCAAAAATGAATTCGGCTAGCCCCTCACCACACTAAGCCGTCCACTACTCCAACACCTACCAACCGGCCACCTCTCAACACTCCCCCAAAAATTCGGCCATATCCCCCAAATTGCTCCCATTCACTCATTCAAACATTTTGAATAAGTCTCCTTCCTAAACTCACTCTCCACCCCTCTTTTAAACCACTTGACTTGGTCCAAAGTAGCATTTAAACCACATACAACTCTCCCCCTATGCCGTCCCAAAAAGAAACAAAAGGAGTACTCCGCAGCTCGAACACTAGACCTCCACTCCCCCTTGCAGATGACGCCACACCAAACTCCAAGTGGCGCAAGCTCTACCACTTTGCTAGCTCCTCATTTGTGCAATAAAATCCCATTTTATTTTCTTAAGCCCTCAACTCTATCAACTCCCCACACCTAAGGCCAAAAACTAAAATTTTCCTACCTACTCAGGCATACACTTAGCCTATAATTAAACCCCTAAAACACCGAAATAACAACACAGCACACTACATACATGCAACACATGCCATGACAAAAATATAGCCCCTAACCCGGGATATTACACTCCGCCACGCCGATGTCTTTTCCTGTGGTGTCCACACGGCCACTGCCACGCTCGTGTGCTAGGCCGTGTGGATAGGAAATCCTGCGCCTATTAAAAAGGTTAGTTCTTAATTTGATAGTAAAATAAAAAAATATGGATGTTAGTGAGGTTAGTGCTCGGGTTGCCTCCCTAGAAGCGCTCATTTAAAGTCTTAAGCTAGACTTACCCGGTTTCCATTTCTATACGAAGGTTCACGGAGCTAAAGCTCCTCTCTCATACCCCAAAAATTTTCACCATTATAAATTTTCAGTCATTGACCGTTTACCTTGAATGTGTCATTGGCCGGATGAGTTACCTCGATTGTGCCATAAGGAAAAATAGTTTTGATTAAGAATAGACTTGACCATCTTGATTTCAAATTTCCAGGAAACAATTTGAGCCTTGAATTGTATAGTAGAACTAGATCTCCTACTTCGAGTTCCTATGGGAGTTTTACAAATGGTTCTATAGGCCTATAAAGCATCGTCTATTTTTAATGCCCAATCCTTCCTGTTTGATTCTACAATTTTCTCTAAAATACGCTTAAGCTCTTGATTTGCTACCTCCACTTGTCCACTGGTTTGAGGGTGATAATGGGTAGTTGTTCTATGGTGTACTCCATATTTCTTTAAGACTTTGTCAAATTGAGTATTACAGAAATGAGTACCCCTATCACTAATAATTGCTCTGGGTGTTCCAAACCAAGAGAAGAGTTTCTTAAGAAATCTTACTACTATCTTGGCATCATTAGTAGGTAAAGCTTGAGCTTCCACCCATTTTGACATATATTCTACTGCTACTAAGATGTATTTATTTCCAAATGAGCTAGGGAATGGGCCCATAAAATCAATACCCCATACATCGAATATTTCACATGATAACATATATGTTTGAGGCATTTCATCGCGTTTAGAAATATTACTTGTTCTTTATCACACGAAGAAACATACCTGTGAGCGTCTTTGAATATAGTGGGCCAATAAAAACTTGATTCGAGTGTTTTATGTGTTGTCCTAATTCTGCTGTAATGTCCTCTTGAAGGTCATGAATGGCAATGTTCTAAGATTTTGCTTGCTTCTACTTTTGTAACACATCTCCGAATTACTTGATCTGCACATATACGGAAAGAAAAGGGTCCTCCCAAAAATAGTTTTTCGCATTAGCAAATAATCGATTCTTTTGATGATGTGTTATCCTTTTTGGTAGGATGTTAGCAGCTAATTAATTCGCAATGTCTATAAACCAAGGTACCTCAGAGTTAGATATAGCAAATAGTTGTTCTTTAGGAAATGAGTCATTTATCTCACTCTCATCGAGTTCTTTGATATGTGGATTTTCAAGCTTAGATAGATGATCTACCGCAAGGTTTTCAGGTCCTTTCTTGTCTTGAAATTCCAAATCAAATTCCTGTAAGAGTAAAATCCATCTTATGAGTCGATGTTTTGCATCAGATTCAGTTAAAAGATAACGAAGAGCTGAATGGTCAGTGTAAACGAAAACTTTAGATAAAATCAAGTACTGTATTCATCAAATGCAAAAAACCACGACTAGCAATTCTTTTTCTGTGGTGGTGTAACTTTCTTGTGCGACAGTCAACGTTTTGCTAGCATAATATATCGGTTGAAAGTGCTTGTCTCTTCGCTGTCCCAAAACTGCACCTACTGCAAAGTCACTCACATCGCACATTAGTTCAAAGGGTAAGGTCCAATCAGGTGCAATATAATTGGAGCATTTATCAATTTATTTTTTAGGGTATTAAATGCATCTAAACATTCCTGATCAAAATTGAAAGGCACATCTTTTTCTAGTAGTTTTGTTAAAGGCTTAGCTATTTTAGAAAAATCCTTAATAAATCTTCTATAAAATCCAGCATGTCCTAAAAAGCTTCGAATATCCTTAACTGAACTAGGAGGAGGTAATTTTTCTATGGTTTCAACTTTTGCTTTATCAACCTCAATTCCTTTACTAGAAATTTTGTGGCCTAACACAATCCCCTCTCGAACCATAAAGTGACACTTTTCCCAATTAAGCACAAGGTTCGTTTCCTCACATCTCATTAGAACTCGTTTTAAATTCTTAAGGAAAAGATGGAAAGAATTACCAAATACCGAAAAATCATCCATAAATACCTCCATATTATCTTCAACGAGTACATAAAAAATGGCTAGCATGCAACTCTGAAAAGTAGCAGGAGCATTACATAATTCAAAAGGCATTCTACGATAAGTAAACGTACCGTATAGACATGTGAATGTTGTCTTTTCTTGATCCTCAGGAGCTATTGGGATTTGGAAGTAGCCAGAGAGTCCGTCTAGAAAGCAATAGTACATATGCCCAGATAATCTTTCTAACATCTGATCAATAAAGGGCAAAGGGAAGTGATCTTTTCTCGTGGCGTCATTCAACTTCCTATAGTCAATACAGACTCTCCAACCTGTGAATGTTCTTCTAGGAATCAATTCATTTTTTTCATTAGCTACAACAGTCATGCCTCATTTTTTTGGAACAACCTGCACAGGGCTTACCCAAGTACTGTTTAATTACCTCAGCTTTAACAACTTCTTTCATGTTGGGATTCAATCATCTTTGAGGTTGCACACAAGGTTTATACTCATCTTCTATTAAAATTTTATGGGTGCAAAATGATGGACTTATTCCTTTAATGTTAGAAATTTTCCAAGCTATGGCTCTTTTATGTTCCCTTAGTACATGTAGCAACTTCGTCTTTCTCTTTGGGCTCCAGTTCTGAAGAGATGAATATTGGTAACATAGAATTATCCCCGAGGAATGCATATTCTAAGTGATTTGGTAACTGTTTCAATTCCAATTTAGGTGGTTTTTCAATAGAGTGTTTTTGTTTTAGTTCGTCTTTTATTTCAATGCCCTCATCTTTCTTTTGTCTAGGGGAAGATGTATTAGAATTCAATTCATTGTTATCACTGTCTACCCCCTCATCTTGGGTAAGACACAGTTCAAACGTGTCATCATGTATGATTTCCTGCAAAGAAACTTTAATAAGATGATCAATGGCATCAATAAAATAACAGGAATCATCTTGTTCTCTAGAATATCGCATAGCATCATAAATTTGAAAAATAATTTCCTCATTGCCTACCCTTAGTGCAAGTTTACCATCACCTACATCAATAACAGCTCTAGCAATAGCTAAAAAGGGGCGTCCCAAAATTAAAGGTACCTCAATGTCCTCATCCATGTCAAGCACAACAAAATCAACATGGAATATAAATTTATCAACTTTTACCAGAATATCTTCAATAATTCGCCTAGGATATTTAATAGATCTATCAGCTAATTGAATACTCATCCTAGTGGGTTTTGGTTCCCCAAGACCAAGCTGCTTAAACATTTTATAAGGCATTAAATTAATACTGGCACCTAAATCAGCTAGTGCTTTCTCATTGTTTAAACTACCAATTAAACAAGAAATAGTGAAACTTCCTGGATCTTCTAATTTAGTTGGTAGCTTATTTTGGAGGATGGCTGAACATTATTCATTAAGTTCCACGGTTGATATCTCTTCAAACTTCCTTTTATTTGTTAGAAGCTCTTTTAGGAATTTTGCGTACATCAGCATCTGTGAAATAGCTTTAACAAAAGGTAAGTTAATATGTAATTGTTTAAAAAGTTTAAGAAATTTACCATAATGTGCGTCTAAGCGATCTTTCTTCAACTTTGCCGGATATGGGATTGGCCGCTTATATTCTTCACATACCAGTGTTACATTATCAATTTCCTCACTTTTTTTCTTATTAGTTTCTTGTGGCATCTTCCTTTCTGTTTCAACTAATACCTTCCCATTCCTTAATGTTACTGCCTTCACTTGCTTTTGAGGGTTAGGTTTGATATTATTAGGTAAATGACTTGGTTGCCTTTCAGAAACTAACGTGGTCAGCTGTCCTAATTGATTTTTAAGCCATTGAATTAATGTTTGCTGATTATTTAACATTGTTTCGCTATTTTGAAAATGAATTTCTGATGCTGAAATAAACTCTGCTAGCATATCTTCAAGGTTCGGCTTCTTTTCTTGTGGGTAGGATTGCTGTTGAAAGCCTGAGAGGGGTTGTTGTCTCTGAATTCCTTGGCCACCCCATGAGAAATTGGGTTGGTTCCTCCAACTTGGATTATAAGTATTACTATACGGGTTATTTTGAGGTTGAGAATTATTACCCATATAGTGAACTTGTTCGTTTTCAGCACTCGGGTTGTAAGGTGGGTGTTCTGTATTGCTCATCCCTCCTCCATTCATATCACACTGCATTACTAGATGTACCTACGAAGAACTATACAAACCATCAATATTTTTATTCAATAGTTCTACCTGGTTTGATAGCATGGTCACTGCGTCGAGGTTGAAAACACTGGCAGCTTTTGTTGGCTTTGTCCTCGTGACTTGGCACTGATAGTTATTCATTGACATCTCTTCAATAAATTCGTAGGCAGCCTCAGGTGTTTTGTTGTTCAGGGTTCCATCGACAGTTGAATCAATTAACTGCCTAGTTGAGGGGTTCACACCGTTGTAAAAGGTTTGAACTTGGAGCCACAAAGGTAACCCATGGTGAGGGCACCTTCTTAGTAAATCCTTGTATCTCTCCCATGCATTGTAAAGTGTCTCTAAATCCATCTGCACAAAAGAAGAGATATCATCCCTTAACTTGGCCATTTTAGCCGACAAAAAATATTTTAATGAGAACTTCTCAGTCATTTGATCCCATGTAGTGATTGATCCTCGTGGAAGAGAATTCAACCACTGTTTGGCTTTGTCTCTCAATGAGAAGGGAAACAATCGAAGGCGAATGGCATCATCAGAAACGCCATTAATTTTAAATGTATCGCATAACTCCAAAAAGTTCGCTAAGTGCGTGTTAGGATCCTCATCCTGCAAACCATCAAACTAAACAAACTGTTGTATCATCTGTATAGTGTTAGGTTTCAATTCAAAATTATTTGCAGCAATAGTAGGTCTAACATTACTCGATTCAGTACCGATTAAACTAGGCTAAGCATAATCATACATAGTATGAGGAATAGTATTTTGATTCACCGGATCTGCCGCGACCACAGGAGGTAGCGGATGTTTTGGGGATCAGCCATCTCTTCACTATTATTGGTGTCATCCTCTTGCTCTTCTTCTGTGTATTGCAAGCTTCGCCTTATTTCTCTTCGGTTTCTGCGAATGGTACCTTCTATATCGCTGTCAAAAATCAACGGTCCTGACGGGTTCCTTCTAGTCATAAACTAGAAAAACCTATCAGAAGCAAAATAAATGAGAGATCAGAAAAAAAATTGAAAATTAGAAAGAAATAAATAAATAAAAGAAAACTGGTTAAAGTAATAAAAATTGAGCATTCCTAATATTTCAGTTCCCCTGTAACGGCGTCAAAAACTTGATGGTGGTTTGAAAGCTTTAATATTTATAATAAGAATGATCGAGCATAAAAACTAACTATCACAACGATTAAGGCAAGCACACCTATCAAACAGTAGTATAACTTAGTGGCAAGACCGGAATGTCGAACCCAAGGAAACCAAAAGTACTAGTACTAACTTTCTTTTTATTATCTAGCCTAAAATAAAGAGGATTGATATCTATCTAACTAATTACTAAACTAAGGATGCTAAGACATAGAGAATGAATTCAGGAAAATACTTTTGAGAAAACAAATTAATTAAGACAATACCCGAGGAAGAATCCACCTAGACTTCACTTGTTATTTAACTCTGAACCAGGCGATTTATTCACTTGAATTGATACGTAAGATTCCCTAATTTATATTAATACCTCTTTCGAGGCTACTAACGTCAAACCCTAGGTTGATTAATTGAAATCTCTTTCTAATTAAAACCCCTAGAGTTGCATTAATTCGACCTATGGACTCCCATATTAAGTTTGACCCTAATCCGACAGATTTTCGTCATCCTATTTCTAGGAGTGCGATCAACTTCACTTAACTATGCTAGATCTACTCTTAAACAGGGACTTTTGCTCCTCTGAATAAGCACATAAATACTTGAATTAATATCCTAAAATATTAAAGCAAGAATTAAGAACAAATCGAGTATTTATCATACAGTTCAGAAAACAATAACAAGATCCGTCTTAGGTTTCATCCCCCTAAGGTATTTGAGAGGTTTAGTTCATAATTATAATAGAATACATCTCAGAATAAATTAAATAACAGAACATAAAGAAAACCCGAAAACCCCATAAAGGAAATTGAAGGGAAGATCCTCAGTCTTGAGCGTGATTCCGGCTTCTGAGATGTATCAACTGGCTTTCTTGGAGTAATCCCCTAATTTCAGCTCTCTCTGGCTTCTTTCCTGTCAAAAGCCCTGACAGAGGCCTTCTGTCGAACTCTCCAATGTCTCATCATAGGTTGCCCTATAGGGTGTTTATATAGGCTTTCGGAATGTTTTTCTTTGCCTCTAAGTACCCTTTTCCGAGTGAAATTAAAATAGGTAACGGCAGGGACACGCCCGTGTGGCATGCTCGTGTGAACCGAGCCCTGTCCGTGTTTGAGTCTGCTAAAGTGGCACGACCGTGTGGCGAACTCCAAGCTGTGTGGGTTTCTTACTTTGGCCCATTTTCCCCATTTTTACCCCGTTTCTCGTTCTTTTCATCCTGCTATGCTCTCCTAAGTATACAGCATGAAATTAAAGGATTAGGAGCATTAAATTCCACAATTCAAGGGATAAATCATCCAAAAATATGCCAAATGTGGGATTAAAATATGTATATATTACAGTTTATCACATCACCCTAAACCTTTTCCAAACCTTTGTTTAGCCTATACTTAGCCGATTATACTCCAACATCATGTAAGAACGATACTTCTCAGGTTTTACGATCGAGCAACTTCAACGACTCGACTCATCACTGAGGCATGATCATATTATTTGGTATCAGAGCTAGCTAAAATTGAGGAGTATGGACGTTCGTGAGGTCCCGGAGTAAGTAGTTGAACAAGATATTAAAAAAATTGAAAAAAACTCAAAAAGTTAAAAAATATTATTATTTCGTGTATAAGTGATTGTGCAAGTGTTTTTTGAATGTATTTATCTTGAAAAAAAAAAGAAGGAAATTAAAAGCTAAAAATAAAAGAAGAAAAACAAAGAAGTGTTTTGAAAGTGTTCATAGTTTATTCTGATCGTCAAAGGTTCTTTTCTGCCAAAAACGAGCCAATCACCATGCTTAGACCATAATCTTCCTTTCAGCCTACCTAACACCCAAAAATGTCAACTACCGTTGTAACCTTTTGAAGCCGACCCCTAGATTCACTTGTAAGTCTAAACGAGTCATTTACGAACTTAGAGAGATGAATTGAGTGGTAAAAGGCACAAGTGTTGAGACAGCATTCGAGTGTAGAAAAAGCCATCTAATGAGTACAAACACGAGCGTGATTTCCAACCAATTTTTCTTTATGAGTGAAACTTGAGATTTTGTGGTGAGGTGTTTACTTTTTGTTTTGTTTTAATCACTTTTCTTTTCAGCAATAAAAATTATGTTTCGAGAAGAGTTTTCAGAATCAGAATTCTAATATGTGACGCAAGATATGCGTAGAATAGTGAAATCTAAATTTGACAAATTGCATAAATGATTGGACCGATTAGAGGAAAGAGACCAACAGGAACGACTTTCTCCAAGTCAAAAGACGGAGTCCAGGTTATCAAGAAAACAATCGTCCAATGACTATATGGGAAGAGAACTATAACGTGGTTCTTATTCATGAAGGAATTTGAGATGAAATAAAACAAGTTTCGAGTTTGATGCCTATGAATATGACGAATAAGAAAGCACAAGTCATTCTTCGTATGCATCAAAGTATTCATCCACGGAGGAGTCCTTACGAAGAAGTGAACGTGATTCGTATGTAAATCCTTCCATTCATACCCGACGAAAATCATCTCATTCTGATTCTTTCGTTTTATCTTCATATTGAAACGAAAGGAAGCGAGAAAAAGAAATAAAAAGAAAAGAGAGGCAAGAGAAGTTGATGCGAGAGAATGAGCGGATCTTAAACGAAATCGAAAGAAGAAAAAGAGAAGTTAAAGAAAAAGAAATCGAAAAAGAAAAAAAAAAGAATGAAAGAAAGAAAAATGAGATTGAGAATTATGAGCAAGGAACAAAAATTGAACATGAAAGTGAGATAAAAAGTGAGAATGAGTCTTCAAAAGAGACGATAGAAAAACAGAAATAGTTTGAAAATGAAACGAGTGAAAATGAAGAAAGTGAGCAAGAAAGAGCGATGAGTGTTTTTACTAACCATCCTGTGAGTTCTCCTTGTATTATTTCTTCTTTTCAGGTTTCTTGAAATCCTATTGATAAATTTTAACTTCACTATCTTTCCGATGAGAGGCGATTTCAATTGCTTGAGAAAGGTAAGAACGAGAATGACATCCACCCACAATTGCTTAAAGGTAAGCAAGATAAGGGTTCTATGTTAATCGAGTCTCAACAACTTCATTTGAATGGTATTGATGAGAAAGCTGAAGACTTAGTTTGTGAAAAAGCTACTTATCTTGATTTGGTTGAAAATCATAAGTGATACGAAGCGTTTATCTGCTCATGAGTCTGACATTGGCAAGATTGTTCAAGAAGTAAGTTTAGATCAGCCCGAGCAAAATTTGGGTTTTTGTGATAAAAGGTTGACATATCACACGCCTAATATGCTTGTGTGTGATGATAATTTGAATTTGTTGATTCATTGTGTAAATTTTGCATATTTGTGTAAGTTTGTTCTAATGAAACTTGAGATATATGACTGTTTGAATGTTTGTATGCTCACATCTTCTTTGTTTCACGTATGTAAGTTGTTTATGAAAGAAAAGCCTTTGTTGTTTTTGACAATGAACGACCAAAATCGTGTGAAGACAAAGCATGTGAACATTGTTGGTTTGCAAAGTCAAAATCAAATTTTTGATTCAGGAAATTATTTAAAATTTTGGTTTAAAAGATTCAAGCATGCTTTGTTTGGAAATGACTTCAAGTTCTGGAAACTTGGAAATGTAAGAAATATTAAGTTTAAAGGAGGAAAACGAACATTTTTGGAAACTTGGAAATGTAAGGAAATGTAAGGAAATGTAAGGAAATGTAAGGAAATGTAAGGAAACGTTTTAGGAAAAGTTAAGTTCTGAGGTTAAGAGAGGGAAGTAAAGCAAGGTGGCCTTAAGAAAATTTACGGGTGAAATATGACATACAAATGGGCTTGGAAAAGTGGCTTGGAGGTGCCACTTAGGGCCTCTGGAGTTGACGCCACAAGCAGGTGCAATTGGGCCTGGGTTCGAGTCACTTGGGGAGCAAATAAAAGAATTTTATTTTGGTGCCAGGAACAAGAGAAGTGGACGGCATTAAGGCTCTATAGGTAGGTATTTTATTGTTGTTAAAATTCGGCAAATAGATGGATAAATGATGGATTTTTATTGATATTTTTATTAAGAGATAAGAGATAATTATTGGATTAAGTTTTAGGTGATAATTGAAGTGATAAAGCTATCAAAATAGAAGAGTGGTGGCCAAGTAAGGGATTCTAAGCTAGTAAATTCGGCTATAAAAGGAAAAGAGAGGCCATTTAGCATTATTTTCTCTTCCTTGATAACCTCTGCCGAATTTCCCTTCTCCTTATTTCACCATTGCCGAATTCTCTTAAGCAACTATTCTTTTCTTCTTCATTCTTCTCCTCTCAATATTCCAAAAGTCGAAACTTGTGTGACTATTCTCTAGGCCTTAAGCCGAATCTTTGTGGACTCAAGAAAAGGGGGCTGTCAATTACAAAGATTAAGGGTAAGGTCAGTAGTTATCGATTTCCATTCTTTTTCTTCTAAGATTAAAGCCGAAACTAGGAAATCTAACCCCATTATTGTGTTAGTCGAAACTTGGAAAGAAGGCTCTTCGGGATTTCTGCCATTGTCGACAACTTCATAAGACAAGTCAACTATTTCGGGATTTAAGAATCTAAGGTAAGTCATATTTGACATTCGGCTAAGGGTTATTTGTTGTGAATAAATGTTAGAAATTGATCTAACATGAAATTATAGGGATTTCGACAGACATCTAAGGCAAGAAATACTTTCGGGATTTACTAAGTGTCGACTACAAGGAAGGAGAAGTTCTTTTTCCGAAGGTACAGCATAGGCCGGGTGTTCCCTAGTTATTCGGTGAGTTTCGGGATTTAAAATCCACAAGGTAAGTGTCTATAGCATTCGGCCAAGGCTTATTTTGATATCTAGATCTATTCCATAATTGTTTAAAAAGCCGAAACTAACCTGGGATGTGATTTAATGTTTGGCCGAATACAAGAAGGAATACAACAAAGTTTCGGGACTTGATTCTTAAGTCAATCGGCAACAAGGTAAGTTTTAGTGTACTAATCCTACTAGGATTTGGATTTATGGCCGAATGGCTCTTTACTAAGTATTAAATGATTGATTAAATGTAGAGATCTATGATCTAAGGCATTAGATCAAGCTTTTCGGGATTTGGATTGGAAACCTTAAGCGAATCAGGTGTGTACCCCACACTAATTCTTAATAAGTTTATGGCAATATTTAAATATGCATGTATGTTATAAGAATGTGAATATGGCTAAGTACCATGTCATGGTACACAGTACTAAGGTACGTTTTCCTACTCCCACTATGAGTATGATAAGATTTGTTATGCCATGAATGTGAATATGATAAGAATGTGAATTAAGGCATAATATTGCATAATGTGTATGATATATGGGGGCATATGGGATATTATATGAAAGGGGAAGTGAATGTGGTGACCTAAGACCACGATATCTGAATGTGGTGACCTAAGACCACGATATCTGAATGTGGTGACCTAAGACCACGATATTTGAATGTGGTGACCTAAGACCACGATATCTGAATGTGGTGACCTAAGACCACGAATTTTATAAGGGCGATGAGCACGTCGACTGCAGCGACTGCCTTCGATGGTGTGTAGCGGATGGAGGGTTGACTTATTAGTCCCCACGGTGTGCAGATTGGTACGGGTGATGTGTAGCGGATGGCATCTAGGTTTGGGTTCGGGTTTGCATCATTATTTTATATCTGTTATATGAATAAGTATGTGATATGATATTGTATGCCTGAATTGTTAAGTTTTAGTGTTGGTTATACATTGAGTCTGTTTGACTCACCCCGTTTGGGGAATATTTTTCTTCCAGGTGGTGATCAGTAATGGACTGGGTCGGTAGGAGCTTAAAGGTGGCCATGCACAGCAAGGAAAATTTCACTATTGGGACTTTTATTCTATTTAAGCTTTTTAATTTATTTTTGGGGAATTATTTGATGTAATAAGGCCATAGTTGAACTACTTTATTTTTCTTTCTTTTATTTATTATGTTACGAATTTTTAATGGTTATAAGATTAAGTAAATTTGGTTTAAAATAGACTTTAAATATTTTTTCACCTGAAATAAATGGGTTTTCAATATAAAATCGAATTCCTTTTCAACTCAAGCCCAACCCAAAACCATTTTACTTTCAAAACACACAATTTTTTCCTAAGTAACAAAAGAAATTTGAACCGGTTTACATCGAGGAACATACCAGATCCAGTCAAGGCTCGTGGGCCGGGTTTAGGGTGTTTCATTATTTCCCCAAAAGTTTAGGTATTATCTTGAAATCTAAAGTTCACAGGGTTGACATCAAAAACCAATAATTTCTGTGAGATTTTGAGCATTTAGAGCATACATTCTTTTGTGCTCACTTTTATTGCGATTTGAGTGAGTTAATATTGATCTGTTATTCTAGAACTTCCTTCGATTATGCATGTCAAGACCACACTTTTGATTTGATATACTGAGATGATAAAGGCACCTAGGATATAACCCGCTTACTTCCAAAAAGTCCTACCTTCATGTTTAACCCTTAGTAAACCCCTTTGAGCCTAACAACCCATTCATTGATTTACCCTTAATATTAACCCCCAAAACTTACTCTTTTTGATTCATTAAGAATTTTTCCCTATTGAATTAACTCCTTTTTGTTGAGATTAGATTTGAGAAGTTGCCTAACTATGTTTTCCATTTCAGTTGTTAAATTCTATTATTGTACATAATTATGTGTTCTTAAAAAAATTGAAAGTATATCCATTATTAGTTCTATGTTTTTATGAGCTTAAATAGTAAATCTCACATATTTAGAAGAAGATCGTATTATTAATGTAATTTTTCATTATTAGTCTATTTTTCTATTTAGGTAATTTGTCAATTCAATCTCGATTCTAACCTCTTTTTAGCCTGTGACCACACCCCCTAACCAAGCCACGTTACAACCCGTTTTAAAGACCTTTTGATCAATGTATCATCTCATTTTATAGTGGTGGAGATTTGATTTTCATGCAAGCATATGGTAATAACTTTTCATGTTGACTATTGAGTGCTTAAAATTTTGTCCCTTAAACACTTAGAGCGATTTGAGTGAATCCTTAGTGAGGATGTTAACTCTGTGATATTTTGAATCAAAGGTAATTACTTAGATAAGGAGGAATACCTATATTTTTCCATAAATAAAATACTCAGCCTAGATTGTTTGAAACTTTAATGTTCTTTTAGTTGAATTCTCAATGTATGATTACCTATGGATTATTTTGAAACATCATTAATAGGAATTATAAATTGAGAAGAACGAATTTTAATTGTGAGTTGAGAATTTTACTTGAGGACAAGCAAATGCTTAAGTGTGCGGGTATTTGATAAACCGTAATATATATACATATTTTAATCCCACATTTGGCATACTTTTGGATGGTTTATCCCTTGAATTGTGGAATTTGATGCTTCTAATCCTTTAATTTCATACTTTATACTTAGGAGAGCATAGGAGGATGAAAAGAATGAGAAACGAGCCAAAAACGGAGAAAATGGGCCAAAGTAAGAAATCTACATGGCCCGGTGTTTGACACACGGCCGTGCAACTTTAGCAGACTCAAACACGGCCCAGGGCTCGATTCACAAGGGCGTGCCACACGGGCGTGTCCTTGCCATGACCTGTTTTAATTCCACTCGAAAAAGGATACTTAGAGGCAAAGAAAGACATTCCAAAAGCCTATATTAACACCCTAGAGGGAAACCTATGAGGGAGCGTTGGAGAGTTCGATAGAAGGCCTCTGTTAGGGCATTTGACAGGAGCAAAGCCAGAGAGAGCTGAAATTAGGGAATTACTCAAAGAAAGCCAGTTGATCCATCTCAGAAGCCGGAATCACGCTCAAGACTGAGGATCTTCCCTTCCATTTCCTTCAGGGGGTTTTAGGGTTTTTATTTATGTTTTGTGATAAACCGTAATAAATACATATTTTAATCCTACATTTAGCATACTTTTGGATGATTTATTCTCTGAATTGTGGAATGTGGTGCTCCTAATCCTTTAATTTCATGTTTTATACTTAGGAGAGCACCGGAGGATGAAAAGAACGAGAAACGGGCCAAAAATGGAGAAAATGGGCCAAAGTACGAAATTCACACGGTCTGGGCTTCAGACACACGGTCGTGCCTCTTTAGCAGACCCTCACACAGCCTGGGCTCGATTCACACGGGCGTGTCCATGACGTAACCTATTCTAATTCTAATTGAAATAGGGTACTTAGAGGTAAAGAAAGACATTCCAAAAGCCTATATAAATACCCTAGATGGCAACCTAAAGTGGGTGGTTCAGGTAGGCCAAGGAGCCAAGCTAAAGAGGTCAAATTGTGGGATATATTCGAAGAAAGCCAGTTGATTCATCTCAAGAAGCCGGAATCATACTCAAGACGAAAGATCTTCCCTTGAATTTCCTTTAGAGGGTTTTAGGGTTTTTCTTATGTTTTGTTTTATATTTTCTTCTGAGATGCATTCTTTTACAATTATGAACTAAACCCCTCAAATACCTGAGGGGGATGAAACCTAAGACGGATCTTGTTATTGTTTTCTGAACTATATGATAAATACTTGATTTGTTCTTAATTCTTGTTTTAATATTTCAGGATATTGGTTCAAGTATTGATGTGCTAAGGCAGTGGAGCAAAAGTCCCTGTTTAGGAGAAGTTCTAGCATAGTTAAGTGGAGTTGATGGCAACCTTAAAAATAGGATGACGAAAATCTGTCGGATTACGGTCAAACCTAATATAGGAGTCCATAGATTGAGCTAATGCAATTCTAGGGCTTTTAATTAGAAAGAGATTTCAATTAATCAACCTAGGGTTAGACGTTAGTAGCCTCAAAAGAGGTATTAATATAAATTAGGGAATCCTACGGATCAAGTCAAGTGAATAAATCGTCTGGTTCAAAGTTAAATAACAAGTGAAGTCTAGCTGGATTCTACCTCGGGTATTGTCTCAGTCAATTGGTTTTCCCAAAAGTATTTCCCAATTCCTTCTCTGTGTCTTAGCATCTTTAGCATAGTAGTTCGTTAGTTGTAGATTAAACAACAATTCCCTTAACTCTTAGGCTAAATAATAAAAAGATAGTAATTACTAGTACTCTTGGTCCTTGAGGATACGATACTTCCGGTCTTGCCATAGCTCAATCATTGTCATAAGTTAGTTTCTAGGCTTGATCATTCATTATATAAATTTTAAAACTTTTAGACATATGATCAAGTTTTCGGCAGTGTTGCCGGGGACTAAAATATTAGGAACACTTGATTTCTATTACTTAAGCCATATTTTACTTTTGCAATTAAATTTTATTTTTACTTTTCTAAATCTGCTTCTTTGCTTCTGGTAGGTATTTTAGTGTATGACTAGAAAAAACCCGTCAGGACCTCTACTTTACGATAGTGAAATTGAAAGCACAGTTTGTAGAAACCGAAGAGAAATAAGGAGAACCCTACAATACATACAAGAAGAGCAAGAAGACGAAATTAATATTACCGAATAGATGGCTAAGAATAATTTGCTACCTCTGGAGGTGACCGAAAATCATGCTCCTCGAACTATGTATGATTATGCTAAACCTAATTTAACAGGAATTGAGTCAAGTATTGTTAGACCTACTATTGCTACAAATAATTTTGAACTGAAACCTAACACAATTCAGATGACACAGCAATTTGTTCAGTTTGATAGTTTATAGGATGAAGATCCAAATAATCACTTGGCAAATTTCCTAGAATTTTGCGATACTTTCAAAATAAATGGTGTTTCTGATGATGCCATCCGTCTTCGATTATTTCCATTTTCTTTGAGGAATAAAGCTAAACAGTGGTTGAATTCTCTTCCACGAGGATCAATCACTACATGGGAGCAAATGACCAAAAAAATTTTGTTAAAATATTTTCCACCAGCTAAAACGGCTAAGTTGAGGAATGATATCTCTTCTGCTGTACAGATGGATTTAGAGACACTTTACGATGCATGGGAAAGATACAAGGATCTATTGAGAAGGTGCCCACACCATGGATTACCCTTGTGGCTACAGGTCCAAACCTTTTCCTACAGTGTGAACCCCTCAACCAGACAATTGATTGATTCAGCCGCCGGCGAAACCTTGAATAACAAAACACCTGAGGCTGCCTACGAAATCATTGAAGAGATGTCACTGAATAACTATCAGTGGCAAGTCACGAGGACAAGGCCAACAAAAGCTGCCAGTGTTTTCAACCTCGACACAGTAACCATGCTATCAAACCAAGTAGAACTTTTGACTAAGAAAATTGATGGTTTATGTGGTTCTTCGCAGGTACATTCAGTGATGCAGTGTGACACGAATGAAGGGAGATGAACAACAAGAATATCCACTTTACAACCCGAATGCTAAAAACGAGCAAGCTCTCTATATGGGTAACAATTTTAGACCTCAAAATAACCCTTATAGTAACACTTACAATCCAGGTTGGAGGGACCACCCCAATTTTTCATGGGGTGGTAAAGGAAATCAATGACAACAGCCCCTCCCAAGTTTCCAACAGCAACCCTACCCACAAGAAAAGAAGTCGAACCTTGAGGAGACGCTAATAAAATTTATAGCAGTTTCAGAAACTCGTTTCCAAAACACCGAGAGAACACTCAAAAATCAGCAAGCATCGATTCAAAGGATCGAAACCAATTAGGGCAACTTGCTATGTAGTTCTCTGAAAGATCACAAGGAAGCCTACCAAGCAACACTAAAACTAACCCAAAGGAGCAACTTTAAGCAATAACCGCTCATGATAGTGAAGGGGTAGATGAACCCAAAGTAAGCCGAGAGAATGTGGTAGAGGAAGGTAAGGTTGAGGTAAACCATGATAAGCCAAAGCCGGTAATTAAAGAATACCAACCTCGTGTGCCATGCCCCAATGCGATGAAGAAAGACAACACAGATGAACAATTCGATAAATTTCTTCAACTTTTAAAGAAATTACATATTAACTTACCATTTCTTGAAGCTCTTTCGCAGATTCCAGATTCAAGGAAATTTTTAAAAGAGCTTCTAACAAACAAATGAAAGTTAGACGAAGAGTCGCATGGGGAACTAAATGCAGTGTGCTCAGCAATGTTGCAAAATAAACTACCACGGAAATTAAAAGATCCAGGGAGTATCACAATTCCATGCTTAATTGGTAGTTTATTTGTTGATAATGCTTTAGCTGATTTAGGGGCAAACATTAATGTTATGCTTTCTAAAATGTTTAAACAGCTAGGTCTAGGGAAACCCAAACAATCTAGGATGAGCATTCAATTAGCTGATAAAACTATTAGAATTCCTAGGGGTAAAATTGAAGATGTACTCGTGAAAATTGATAAATTCATATTCCTAGTAGACTATGTCATTTTAGACATGGATGAGGACAATAATATCCCTTTAATTTTTAGGAAGACCCTTTTTAGCAACTGGCAGAACTAAAATTGATGTTGGTACAGGAGAACTCATACTTCGTGTAGGTGATGAATCAATTACTCTTCAGGCTCTTGACTCGACTAGGACATCGAGTAATCAATGTGAGAACATAAATTCTATTAATAACCATTCAGTTCAACCTTCTTTTCAGGAAGCACCACGAAATTACACAATTGAGCCAGATCATAGACCTTGTGCCAACAACGAAATAACTCACGAGGAGCGAAGGCTTCAGATAAATGAACTAGACGAGTGGAAGACACATTTCAAAGAGAAACCAAGAAAACACGATGAACCGAAGCAACTTCATGAGCCAAACCAATTTCAGATCGGGGATCAGGTATTTTTGGATAAGACAGACCCTCAAATCGCCACCTCAAACCTGAATACAAACGAAGAAATCCCTTTTAAGGTACTCAATGTCTTCCCATACAGAACAGTCGAGGTAACTAATCCTAAGTTCGGCACTTTTAAGGTAAACACCACTTGACTTAAACTATATATCGATAACCGAATTAATAGCATGAGAAAGGATTTCCACCTCCTCAAACCACCATGATTATGTGAATGAGAGGTAAAGTCTAGCTTAAGACTTTAAACAAGCACTTCTCGGGAGGCAACCCGAGCACTAACTTCACTAATGTCACATATTCAATTTTTAGCACCTAACTACAAACTAACCAATTTAATAAAGCACAGGTTTCCCTACCACACGGCCTTGCACACGAGCGTGGCTGTGGCCGTGTGGACACCACGAATAGGTACATAGGCGTGGCGGAGATTGTGCAGAAAAACGATGAAAGTTTTCCCCAAGACACTGGCTCCGACTAAAAGCCACGGTCGTGCGACGCGATCATGGTCAAAATTGCCTAAAGAACACGGGATGAGATAAAACCACATGGCTGCGCGAGGTAGTTGTGGTCGATATCATTAGCTTTTTCACATATCGCCGCCACCACCACCTCAAGATCACTCCGACCATGAGGACATTTGAGTCCATTTAATTTTTCGTTTTCTTTTCCCTTCTCCTTTATTTTCCTTTTCTTTATTTCCCTTATGCTTAATTTAGCCTATTTTATTTTGTTTTCTTTGATTTAGGTTCTAAAGGCTGTTAGGGAATCACCACACCACGCCCTTAGAAATCACACCCACCTCGCAAACCATCCAACAATAAGGACTTTTTAGTCCATTAACTTTTCTCTTAGTTTTATTTCACTTTTTACACTCTTTCTTTTTATTTTTATTTTCTTTAAATATATAATTAATTTATTTTTCATTTTTCTTATTATTTCCTGGCTAATTCTTCACGAGCTTCCCAATTTCTTCATCTAGTACCACCACCAAAGATGCCTCCTCCAAACTTATCTTTCACCTCCGAATCAAATTTCTACACTGCTAACTCAAGGAATCCATCCAAAATTCCAGAAGTTTCACTTCTCCCTGTCTCTTATGATTTCATATATATCTTTGTACATTGAGGGCAATGTACACCTTAAGTGTGGGAGGGTGAATTTTATTTTGAAAAGTTCCTAACTTTTTGCATTATTCTCAAATCCCTGAATTATGTCTCGTTCTTAAGTAAATTTCCTCATTTTTACTACTAGAATGAAATTTCCCTTGATTCATGATTTTTATTGATATGTTTTGGATTAAGTCATTGATAATTGTGCAGTGATGATTTAAACTTTAGGAGACTAGAGAATAAAGCATGATGAGTCTATTTTCAAAAAGTAAAATTTTTTAGGTTGTCTACCAGAATCTAATTATTACCTTGATGTTTGAAATTTACAAGGTTGATATCAAAAACTCATAATTTTTGTGAGATTTTGAGCCTTTTAGAGCATACATTCTTTTCTTGCTCACTTTATTGATTATGAGTGTGTCAACATTGATTTGTTATTCTAGAACTTGTTTCGATTATACATGTCAAGACCACATCATTGATTTGATATACAGAGATGATAAAGGCACTTAGGATTTAACCCACTTACTCCACTAAAAGCCTACCATCAAAATTAACCCCTAGTAAACCTCTTTGATCTTAACAAACCTTTTATTGACTCACCCACTAATTTTAACCCCAAACCCATTTTGTATTTGTTATCACCATTTCTCTTGACTACCCTTATATCGAGATTTGTTTGATTAGTTGCCTAACTACATTATTTATTTCAATTGTTAAAATCTATCTACTTGATTTGTTTTAGAAAAATGAAGAATTTTTATTAAGTGAGCTTATACGTTTAAATTCCACATCTTAAGAAGAAGCTCGTATTATTAGTAATGAAGTTTTAATTAATGTAATTTGTAACACCCTGAATTAGGGGTTATTTGTAATTTAAATAAATTCCATGTGGGCTTCAGGAAATAAAATTTATGATTTATTTGGCATGTTTTGGGGTCTAGAATTAAACCCGAGATAGGCCTGACTTAGTATTAAAATTTATTTTTAAGTGTTTAAAGGAGGGAAGCTAGGTGAGTTAGGGGTTAAGAAAATTTTTAGTAGGAACCTGACACAAGGATTTAGTTGGCTAAGTGGTTTCATGCGTGTTGGAGGTGAAAAGGGGGGAGGACGCAAGTCACAAGTTTGAGTGGCAGGAGGAGCATTTCTGCGTTTTGTTTTTTTAGGAAGTGATGGGCTTAAGTAGGAAGGCCTTAAAATTAATTGGAGAAGGTTTATGGCATGAAAGTCTAATGAGGAGAAGTGGCAAAGGGCGTTGGAGAGTGAGGGCTGCAGTGAGGTCTCGGGTTCGATACATGAAGGAAGCAAGGAGCTTTCTTTTTGAGTTTTGGGCGTTAGGCCTAGGAAGGCCTTATAATTAAATCTGGGGGGCTTATTGACATGAAAGGCAGGTGGGCGAAGTGGCTTGGGGCACCACTTAAGGGTGTTGACACGAAGGTCTCGGGTTCGAAACGTAAGGGACGCAAGATGTGTTATTTTTTTGGGCTTTGGCGCTAAAAGAGAAGAGGGCTCAGGTATAAGGCTTTATAAATAAATAGTGGGAATATTTGACATGAAAGTCCAAAGGGAAGAGTTGGTTTGGGGCGCCTAAAGGGGGCTGCTACTGCTGCTGCTTGGGGTCGCTGGTTCGAGTCCAAGAAGCAGCATTTGGATTTTTATTCTTTTTGAAGGCTGGCGTGAAAAGGGGAATTGGCCTGCACATGGTTTCCTTGTTCTTTTAACATTCGGCCGGAAGGAAATTGATAGGCATTAGTTTATTTTATTTTTTTATTTTTTTTGAAGAGTTGATAAGAGATGATAAGGATATTTTTAAATTGGATTATTATTTCATTGTTATTTGAGTATTCAAATTCTTTTTGAATTAATTCAGCTAGTGGCCAAGAGGAATTTTAGGTGATTGATTGAATTTTGAACTCTTCATGGAAGAGTGGACGGCAAGCATAGGGGGATGGGGGTGCCGAATTCTTTTTAAGGCACAAATCTAGCATCTTGTTTCTTTTTTCTTCATTCTTGCACATAGCCGAAATTCCTCTGCTCATCTTCTACTTTCTCCTTCTCATTCTCTCAAGCCGAAATCTTCATCAACATTTTCTCTCCTATTTGTTTTGCTTCAACTACTCTCTTCTTTGCCAAAACTCTATCTCCCTTTTAACCATTATTTTTCTCTATTTTAGCCGACTCTACCTCCTTTCTTGAGAAGAAATTCCAGCCCCTCCATTTGTATTTGGTCGAATCTCCTTTAAGGAAAAGGGTGCTGTTTTTGTTTCCTTTCTCTTCATTGAAGATAGCCGAACCTACCTTCCTCCTTCACTAAAATTTCCAGTCCTTCCAATTGTGCATTTGGTCGAATCTCCCTAAAGAGAGGTGCTGACTTGTGGAGTTTAGGAGCCTACATAAATTAGGGGAAGCTTTCGGGAATTATTTTTCCAAGGGTGAGTTGGTAAGCACTTTCGGCCAAGGGCCTTTGATAAAAGTTTATTGTTTAATACCGAACTAATGAGTGTGCCATGGTTTTAGGGGAAAATTAAGACTTCGGGGTTTGTTGGAAATCAAATCCGCTCAAAGGTAGGACCGCAAGAGAACTTTGGTATGAATTTTGGTTTGGCCGAATAGGCCTTTGGTATTAACACTAGCAATTGGCCGAATGTAGGGTCAAGATCTAGCATCGTAGATCGGCTTTTCGGGATCTAGGAATTACGAGAGTAACAGGTGTGTAAGATCTCTCTACACACTTTATTAATTTACATGACGTTATTGTTTGCCTTAAATCTTCTGGTTGTGATTAGCTTGTGGCATAATCATGGATTTCGGGTAAGTCCCCTAACTTGTAATTGTTGATATATGTTTGCATGCCATCACATGATGTTTAATATTATGACATGAAATATGAAATTTGATGTATAAGCATGTGATGGTGGGATTGATGAGAGGAGGGGGATGAATTATGGACTGTCATCAGTGGTTTTGACCACAAGATGGGTTGACCCCATCAGATTATTTGTGACCCATGGTCATCAGTGGTTTTGACCACAACGATTGATTATTTGCGACTAAGTCCCAGTGGTT
The DNA here is from genome assembly GCA_005393395.2 of Gossypium australe. NCBI lineage: Eukaryota > Viridiplantae > Streptophyta > Magnoliopsida > Malvales > Malvaceae > Gossypium > Gossypium australe. The sequence continues at coordinate 84,513,010 of CM016625.1, read as the reverse complement.
TGGTACCACCAGTGGTTTTGACCACATTTGATATATTGTGACCTATGGTCATCAGTGGTTTTGACCACACGATGGGTTGGCCCCATCATTTGAATTGTGACTTTAAGTCATCAGTGGTTTTGACCACACGGGGTAGAAAAGGAGTATGGATGGCTAGTTGGGTTGCATGTGTATGTTTATTAATGAATTGTGTATGAGATGTATTTTCCGGGTGGGGGATTTACACACTGAGTCTTGGTGACTCACCCCTTCCCTTAACATTTTGCAGATGAGTAGATCGCGGAGATGGAGCCAGATGGACTCAAGGTGGCCATGCAGTGGAAATTTTAATTAGATGGACTTGGATTTTAGTTTATTTAATTTTAATGTTGGTGTTATTTTTGTTAAGTTGTAATAAGGCCTCCTAGAATTATTTTATTATTGTTACATGCTTTGAATATTTGTTTAAACTATTTAACTATGTTAAAAATGAATTCACATGTTTTTCCCACTCAAACGTAAAATGTTTTAAAAATGCCATCGGGCACATTTGCAATCTATAAACAACCCGACTTAATAAATATTTCTAAACAACACCAAGTATGGTTTTTTTTTAACAAGAGACTTGAAAACACAAGGTTTTCGACAAAACTTAAAACAATTTTGAAAAGATTTCAAAATGTTTCTCGGTAGCAACCCAAATTCGGTCGTAATGTTTGGGCCGGGTTTGGGATGTTACATAATTATTCAAATCTTAGTTCATCTTTCTAAGTTAGGTAATTTGTTAATTCAATCTCGATTATAGCCCTTTAATTCAGCCTTTATCCACACCTTTAACCCGAGCCCCATTACAACCCTTTTTTAAAGACCTTTTGATTTGTGTATCATCTCATTTTATAGTGGTGGAGATTTGATTTTCATACAAGCCTATGGGATTAACTTTTCATATTTGACTTTTGAGTGCATAATTTGAACCTTAAAACACTTTTGAGTGATTTGAATGAATCTTTAGTAAGGATGTCAATTCTTGTCAGTTTCGAATCAGATGTAATTATTTAGGTAAAGGGAAACACCTATGTTTTCGTGCTATAAAAACGATGACTTTGACTGTTTGATCTTTAGGACCCTTCTACTTAAATTATCAATGTATGAATTATCTTTGAATTATGATGAAACACTATTTATGAATGTTATGAATTAAGAAAGTTCATTTTAATTGTGGATTGAGAATTTTGCTTGAGGACAAGCAAATGCTTAAGTGTGGGGGTATTTGATAAACCGTAATATATACATAATTTAATACCACATTTAGCATACTTTTGGATGATTTATTCCCTGAATTGTGGAATCGGGTGCTCCTAATCCTTTAATTTCATGTTTTATACTTAGGAGAGCACCGGAGGATGAAAAGAACGAGAAACGGGCCGAAAAGGAGAAAATGGGCCAAAGTACGAAATTTACACGGTCTGGGCTTCAGACACACGGCTGTGCCTCTTTAGCAGACCATCACACGACCTAGGCTCGATTCACACGGGTGTGCTACACTGGCGTGTCCCTGACATGACCTGTTTTAATTCTATTCAGAATAGGGTACTTAGAGGCAATGAAAGACATTCCAAAAGCATATATAAATACCCTAGATGGCAACCTAAAGTGGGTGGTTCAGGTAGGCCGAGGAGCCAAGCCAAAGAGGTCGAATTGTGGGATATACTTGAAGAAAGCCAGTTGATTCATCTCAAGAAGCTGAAATCATACTCAAGACGGAAGATCTTCCCTTCAATTTCCTTCATGGGGTTTTAGGGCTTTTCTTATGTTTTGTTTTATATTTTCTTCTGAGATGTATTCTTTTATAATTATGAACTAAACCCCTCAAATACCTGAGGGGGATGAAACCTAAAATGGATCTTGTTATTGTTTTCTGAACTATATGATAAATACTTGATTTGTTCTTAATTATGTGGTCTTAATTCTTGTTTTAATATTTTAGTATATTCATTTAAGTATTGATGTGCTTAGGCAGTGGAGCAAATGTCCCTGTTTAAGAGAAGATCTAGCATAGTTAAGCAGAGTTGATCGCAACCTTAGAAATAGGATGACGAAAATCTGTCGGATTAGGGTCAAACCTAATATGGGAGTCCATAGATCGAGTTAATGCAATTCTAGGGGTTTTACTTAGAAAGAGATTTCAATTAATCAACCTAGGGTTAGACGTTAGTAGCCTCGGCGGAGGTATTAATATAAATTAGGGAATCCTACGGATCAAGTCAAGTGAATAAATCCGTCTGGTTCAAAGTTAAATAACAACTGAAGTCTAGATGGATTCTACCTCGGGTATTGTCTCAATTAATTGGTTTTCCCAAAGGTATTTTCCCAATTCCTTATCTGTGTCTTATCATCTTTAACTTAGTAGTTTGTTAGTTTTAGATTAAACAATTCCCTTAACTCTTAGGCTAAATAATAAAAAGATAGTAATTACTAGTACTCTTGGTCCTTAAGGATACGATACTTTTGGTCTTGCCATAGCTATACTACCAAACGATAGGTGCGCTTGCCTCAATCGTTGTTATAAGTTAGTTTCTAGGCTCGATCATTCATTATATAAATTTTAAGACATTCAGACATACGATCATTTTGTTATTTAATTTCTTCTAAGATGTATTCTTTTATAAACATGAACTAAACTCCTCAAATACCTGAGAGGGATGAAACCTAAGATGGATCTTGTTATTGTTTTCTGATCTATATGATAAATACCTGATTTGTTCTTAATTATGTGTTCTTAATTCTTGTGTTAATATTTCAAGATATTGATTCAAGTATTGATGTGCTTATCCAGAGGAGCAAAAGAACCTGTTTTAGAGTAGATCTAGCATAGTTAAGCGGAGTTGATTGCACTCCTAGAGATAGGACGACGAAAATCTACCGGATTAGGGTCAAACCTAATATGGGAGTCAATAGATCGAGTTAATGCAACACTAGGGGTTTTAATTAGAAAGATATTTCAATTAATCAACCTAGGGTTAAATGTTAGTAGCCTCGAGAGAGGTATTAATATAAATGAGGGAATCATACGGATCAAGTCAGGTGAATAAATCGTCTGGTTCAGAGTTAAATAACAAGTGAAGTCTAGGTCGATTCTTTCTCGGGTATTGTCTTAATCAATTGGTTTTCTCAAAAGTATTTTCTCGATTCATTCTCTGTGTCTTGGCATCCTTAGATTAGGAATTAGGTAGATAACATCAAACCCTTTTATTTTAGGCTAAATAAAAGAAAGAAAGTCAGTACTAGTACTTTTGGTTCCCTTGGGTTCGACATTCCGGTCTTGCCACTAAGCTATACTATTGTTCGATAGGTGTGCTTGCCTTAATCATGGTGATAGTTAGTTTTTAGGCTCGATCATTCTTATTATAAATATTAAAGCTTTCAGACCACCATCAACTTAGCTATTGGAGCACTTATCGTTCCTTCCCTTTTCATGCCCGCTGAACAACTTAGAATAATATTGGATACATGGGAAGCTCACACAAAGTGTGCTAAACATATGGTTGAAATCACTCATTTTCCTTTTCCTTTACATTGATGCTCACTCGAGCCATAAATAGGTCTACTCACACAAGCTGATGATCGAAAATTAGCTAAACGATGTCGCTCATACAAGCTGATGAGTATTCGCAACAGATGTCGAAACTCAGCCATTGGTAGGACATTCAGGACTAACACCCGAAACATGGTAACCTTAATTACATGTCATTTGTATCCTATATATTCCTAAGGTTCAAGCAGGAATCGATAATAGCATTTAAATCAAATAACATTAAAATGTTATTTAAACATACGAACTTACCTTGATTTTAAAGATGTCGATATATGATCGCTAATCCGAGACTTTATCTTTTACTCGATCTAGATCCGTATGAGGTTTAACTTGATCTAAATAAGCAAATTTAATCCATTTAATATTCATTCTATTCAATTGAATCCAAACTTCACACTTTTGCAAAATTACATTTTGCCCCTATAATTTTAACTTATTTACAATTTAGTCCTTAAGCTCGTAAATTGAAATTCATGCAATTTCATCCACATATCATGCTAACTGATTTACATAGGGACTCATACAACCTCATACAACTCAACATTTCACAATTTTATCTTGGTATTTTACTATTACATATAAGTCCCTAAATGATAATTTCATAAAAAATCACTATACAAAAGTTGTTTATTTAACAATAAGGACTCATAATCTTTCATCAAACTTAATAAATCATGCAATAACATTCATGGAAAAACCCTAAACCTTTCACAATTTTTCAAATTAGTCCCTGGGCTAGCTAGATTAAGCTACAACGATCCCGAAAACATAAAAATCATTAAAAACGGAACAAAACAATACCTACATGCAAAGAAGGAGGTAGCCGAATGTCCAAGCTCCTTTAGTGGAGTTTTCTTAACCTATATTCGGTGGCGTCTCAAACTAAAGAAGATGATATCTTTAAATTAGATTATTTACCTTATTTATTTATTAATTTACTTTATTAACCTTTAGTTAAAACTAATTAATACATCAATTAAAGGAGAATCTGGAGAGAGAAGGATTAGGGAACATTATTTTTTCTCTCTACAACAGGTTCTCGTGAAAAATCTCAGAGAAAGAGAGGAGAGGGTAGCAGATTACAGAGTAGAAGAATTACAGATGCAAGGAAAGGGAAGAGAAATCTGCCCTAGGTTTTGCATCAAACCTCATTATTAGAGGGAAAGCTAGAGTAGCGAAAGCTTCTTACAGTTCTACGTTTATTTTCTGATTTGTACTTTGTGATTCATAAACTTAAATGATAAAATTGAATGGTTTTGTTTTGGATTTGAATGTCAAACCCATGACCTAAATCTCATTGGGTTGGAATTATTTGGGTGAATTTTTATCATTTTTAATGCCCATAGTTTGATTTTGATACTTTTTCATTCAATTTGTGATTATTTAAAATGCATGCATGCAAGCTCTAGACATAGATGACTATATGGTACGTTATTAGATCTGATTTAATTTTGGAAAGATTAAATATATTGGATTATTATTGGTTGATATAGGCAAGTATTCAAAAGAATATTTGCAGCACTCTAAACGTAGAAGTTGAAACCTGTACAGGGGAAGGAAGAACAATCTGGATATCATTCTTGAGTTCTGTAGACATACAAAACTTAGGATGATAGCTAAAAGTTTGGCTTTTGAAAGAATTAGACTGCGATAAAGAGTCCCCGAGTAGTAGAATGGTCAAGATTTTGCCATGGCACTATCTTTACATAAAAATTAGCCTGAGTAATTCCAATCTTTATCCTTCAATAGTAAAAACTCTTTCCCACTTATTCTTTGAGAATTGCCACAACATTTTAATTGCCCTAGCATATTTTCATTCATATTTGATTTTATAAATCCGTTCATTAAATTTCTTTATCAATTTGTCATCTGTTTCTTTTAAACAGTTTAATTAGTCAATTTCATAGTAATAGCATAACAAATTATTTTAATCAATTTCGATTCCTATGTAGTCGATACTCACTCATCACTTTATTACTTGATTCGATGTGTATACTTGCACATTCGTGTTACACATTCACACGTGAAAAGTTTTTGGCCCCGTTACCGGGGATTGACAATTTTGGTGAAAATTTTGTGTGTGATTACCTCTTTAATTTTATTAGTTTAGCTTAATTAGTTGTTTTGGTTCTTTTTTTTTGTTTTTCAGTTTTTTTTTTTGGGTGCATGAGTAGAGATATTTCAGCAATTGAAGAGTATTCTTTTGATGTAGAAATTGAGAGAACCTTGAGAAGAAAGAGAAAAGAATTGCGAGAAATGGAGAATTAGAAATGATCAGGTTAGAGAAAAGCCATTACATCAGGAAGGAAAGGATGCTCATATTCCACGATTAATAGATGATAGAGATAGACCCATTAGAGAACATGTAGTACCGATATTAGGTGATCTAAATCCAAGAATTAGCAGGCCGCATATTCAGGCTCAACAGTTCTAGTGAAAGCTGATGATGTTTCAAATGTTACAAACTGTAGGGTAGATTAGTGGATTGCCTTTTGAAGATCCACAGTCGCACTTAAGACTCTTTTTGGAAGTTTGCGATTCTTTCAGGTAGCAGGGTGTTTCTGAAAATGCCCTGAAATTGAAGTTATTCTCTTATTCATTACAAAATCGTACTAGAGTATGGTTAAATGCATTATCGTCAAGTATGTTGCATATTGGAATGAACTTTGTTTGAGGTTTCTGGTAAGATATAATCCTCCGAACATGAATGGCAAACTGAGGAGGGATATTACATCTTTTAAGCAATCTGAGGACGAAACATTATATACAGCATGAGAGAGATTTAAGGAGTTAATTAGAAGATGCCCGATACATGGTTTCAAACATTAGACACAAATGTAAATGTTTTACAATGGATTGAATGAGCATACAAGAATGGTGGTTGATGCATCTACCAATGGGACTTTGTTCGATAAATCATATAATGAGGCATATGAAATTCTAGAGAGGATAGCAAACAACGATTATCAATACCGCAATCCCATAGTAGGGACTGGAATAAGAGTTTCTGGAGCAATGGAACTTGATACGATTACTTCCCTAACATCTCAAGTATCATCTTTAACGAATATGATTAAAATACAAAAAAGACTAGCTGCAGTATAGAAAATAAAAGCAACTGAGTTAGCATGTGTTTACTGCGGAGAAGATCATGTTTTTTATGAATGCCCATGGAATCCAGTCTCATTTTATTATATGGGAAATTTTTGTCGCAACAACAACAACCCATATTCCAACACATATAATCCGGGGTGGAAGCAACATCCCAAATTCAGTTGGAGTAATCCAGGGGTGGGTAATTCCAGCAATGCTATTTGTCCGAATGTTGCAAGTGCACCACCTGGATACAATCAACTCATGCGACGACAAAATGTTTAGTAAAACTTAGTTCCGAGTTCTTCATTGATGGAAGATCTATTGGAGGAATACACGGCCAAGAATGAAGCTATCATTCAAAGTCAAGCTACATCTTTAAGAGGTCTATAGAATCAAGTGGGGTAAATTGCCAATGCATTAAGGTCAAGACCGCAAGGAGCACTACTAAGTGATTCTGAAAATTTAGGATCTCAAAGAACAGTGTAAAGCCATTACACTCAGAAGTGGTACGTAGCTATCAGGAGTTGTTAATGACGCCGCTATTGAAGAACGTAGTTCAGATTTCACAAATAAGAAGAATTCAAAACTAGTAGTGGAGCAGGCTATAAAGGAAAATAGTAACCAGAAAAGTGTTGAAGCAGATTCACTTGTGTTGCCAATAAAAATCCCATGGCAAAACAACCTAAATAAATGGAAAGAAGGCCACCGCCACCTTTTCCTCAGTGTTTCCAAAAAATATAAGCAAGTTTTTCAATTCAAGAAATTCTTGGATGTCATGAAGCAATTACATATCAACATACCTTTGGTGGAAGCAGTGGAAAAAATGCCCAACTATGTGATATTCATGAAAAATATCATATCAAAGAAGATAAGGTTAGGGGAGTTTGAAACTGTTGCTCTCACTGAAGGATGCATAGCAATACTGAGAAACAAATTGCCAACAAAACTGAAGGGTCCAGGGAGTTTTACTATACCATCTCTATTGGAAACCATTATGTAGGAAAAGCATTATATGACCTACAACTGTCACTTTGCAATTAGCTAATTGTTCATATGCACATCCAGAAGGTAAAATAGAAGACGTGTTGGTAAGAGTTGAAAAATTTATTTTTCCAGCAGATTTTATTATTCAAGAATGTGAGGTTGATAAAGAGGTACCGATCATACTTGGGAGACCTTTTCTAGCAATAGGCAGAACATTAATTGATGTACAAAAAGGTAAATTACCTATGAGAGTTAATGATCAACATATAACTTTTAATGTTTTTGATGCTATGAAGTGTGCAGATACAGATGAAAAATGTCACATTTGGGAGATTGTTGACATAATAGTTCAGGAAGAAATTGCAGAATTTTCTACAATAATTGTAATGATGATGCACACTCAATTGAGTTAACTAAAGCAGAAATAATTGAAGAGCTTGCTGAACTGATGGAAGTTAAGCAAATCGAGAATGGATTAAGGAGAAGTTTTGAACCATTAAATTTATCAGACCGTTCTTTTAAACTTCCTCGACCATCCATAGAAGATGCTCCTATGTTGGAATTGAAGCCATTGCCAGCACATCTGAAGTATGCTTACTTGGGAGATAGCAGCACATTGCCAGTAATTATTTCTGTGGCATTGACATTAGATCAAGAAGCTTAATTATTGAAAGTTTAAAAGAAATCTAAAAAAGCATTAGGATGGATGATTACAGATATCAAAGGAATCACTCCAGCAATCTGCATGCACAAGATATTACTGGAGGATTACCATGGCAAATCTATCGAGCAGCAGAGAAGACTGAATCGCAATATGACTGGCAATGTGCGCACATGATCTATGTTTGAGTGATTCAAATTAGATGTGGAAAAATTCGTATAAGGAGTTTATTACTCAATGAAGTATATTAAATCAATTGATACCTTTGTTAATGTGGCATATTAGATTGGATATAAGCTTTGTGATATGATTTGTTTGGTGTATTAAGTACATGTTTATTTTTAAGAAATAAAATGTTCAAAAATTTATTATGTATTTAAATTCCATATTAATGAAAAGCACATGATTCCTTCATTTATTTTGGAAGTATAATTTATATAGCTTTGAGGCATGATTATTAAGGTGTAAATATGATTATGTGCATGAGATATCATATTTGTTTTACAATTAATAATGTATGTTTAATATTTAAATAGTCATTTGTTTTATTTATTCGAATATAACAAGTGTGCATATGTAGTTGTTCAAAAGTTGTGTCTTTCGGTAATGCCTCGTAACCCTAATCCGGCGATAAATATGGGTTAGGGGTGTTACAATGCTTGTTTACTTACCTATTGTAAGACTAAATAGTAAGTTAAATCCTATGTTACATGAACTTACTAAGTTTAAATGCTTACTCTATGTTATTTTCCGTGTTTTATAGTGAATCGGAAGGTCGTTCGGGTTGGAAGCTTGTCGTAGCTATATCACAGTATCCATTGGCTCTTTTGGTATTTTCGGTTGTTTAATTTTGGTTATAATGGCATGTATAGACATTTTGGTTAAGGTGGCCATGTATTTTTGTTGTTAAATGGCCCTTTTGATTGGCTTGTGTTTTGGCACTTTGATGATGGTATGAGTTTAATTTATGACATGTAAATATTAGTTTCTAATGGTTGAAGCTTGGATTGATATGCTTGAATTATGGAAATCGAAATTATGGTTGAATGGCATGATTAGTACCATATGGTATGTTTTGGTAAGTAAGTTCCATGTTGTATTTAGGCAAACATGCCTATAAGTTAGTTGAGTAGTTAGTGATATTGAATACATAGTTATACAAGTTTTTACATTGTCATTTGAGGTGCCTAAGGTCATATTGGTTGTATGTGATCATACCATTTATATAAGGCTAGAATATGCATGGATTTGATGCCTTATTATGGCTTATGCATATATGCATTTGTGATTGTAGGTACATGTAAATTTGGGTGAGAAAAATGGCTTGTAAAATGGCCTATTTTCGTCCATACGGTCAGAAATATGGGCGTGTGTCTCAGCCGTGTATGACACATGACTAGGTGACATGGCTGTCTTACCTATAGCTTTCAAAGAGTTTCAAGTCAGGCTATTACATAGCCTAGCACACGAGCGTGTGAGGTTATTTCGAAGGGTACACAACCTGGCACATGGGCGTGTGGCTTGGCTGTGTGACCCTAGTCAGTGAGTTATGTAACACCCCTAACCTGTATCCGTCGTCGGAATTGGGTTACAAGGCATTACCTATCAAATCACAACATACAACATACGTTTATGCATCCATTCTTAAACACCATTCAATCATAATCACATTTCCCTTATAAGGGCCTACGAGGCCTTAGCCTTAAACATGCTTTAGAAATGGTTCGGGACTAAACCAATAACTTACAAAAATTCTTAAAAACCTAGAATTTTTTTCAAAAATACAAGGTTCACACGCCTATGTGCTAGGCCGTGTGCCATTTAGGGGGTACACTGACTTGTGCCACACGGTCGGTCACACGCCCGTGTGTGAGGCCATGTGGAGCATACGAACTTCAATTCCATTTCAACACCAGGGGAGACAGAGCCATGTACCACGACCGTGTGTCGCACACGGTTGAGACACACGCTCGTGTCTATGCCCGTGTGAACAAAAATAGGCCATTTACAAAGCCAATTTGCAACCATTTTTGCACATACCTATACAAGCTCAAATGACATCAATTTAAGACACAAATATGCAACCAAAGTTCATCAATCAATACATAATCATACCATATTCATTTCAACTATTCCAATACTCAATTCCATATCATTTACCTATTTAAATACTTATATCAAACCAAATCAACCCTGATACAACATTGGATATTAATCAAAACAATTAACCACTTAAACATCACAACAACTATACCAAACATGCCAAAACACAAGGCCATATAAATACATCACATATCACTTACCAAATTCATAAAATAAGCCAACCCAAATGGCCAAATACACACCAATATTTACATTATTCATGAGCCAGATCTCATGGCTAATATCATAACTCAAAACACATCATCATATCACTAGCCTATACATTCCATATACCATATTTACAAAACATCAGAAGTACCAACAAGTTGATCGATAGTGTAACGATGTTCTGGATGATCCTCGAGTCCGAGCTAGCTTCGATTATCTATAAACAGGGGAAGAACACACAAAGTAAGATTTAAAAGCTTAGTAAGCCATATACAAATAAAATTACCACATGAATCAACATTATTTCCATCAACAGGTAAACTATGAGTAAACACATATAAGCTCACAAACCTTTCTCAATGTACACATATTCAATATCATAAGTGAATTCATCAAATACTTCCCTTTCAAAACTCATATGAATCTGTACGTACCTGAGTCACTTAACTCAGTCACACATTCTTTTTCAACTTGACTGTGTGCGTTGAATCCTTCGAAATCGCTAAGGATACTCAAAATCGCATATATCTCGTACAATGCCATATCCCAGATATGGTCTTACATGTTATCACATATCGATGCCACTGTCCTAGACAGCGTCTTATACGAAATCACCAAATCCAATCCACTTTAATCATACATGTTCCCAATCATTCAATGCACCAATAAGTAACAACATGTGCATATTAGATGCATCCTTTACACATAAACTTACCTCAGTGCAGAACGCGTTAATCAACGGTCAATTCCGCAACCTTGCCTTTACCTCAGTCACGGTTGATTCCACGCTCTTCTTGGTCTATAACAACAAAATTCACTCATTTAAAACATTTTATGATCATAATGCATCCAAACCTAGAGTTAGGAAAAAATGACCATTTTGCCCATACACTTTGGCAAAATTACGATTTTGCCCTTAGGCTCGTAAATAATTTCCAACACGTTTTCTCATCAAACAGGCCTAGCGAAACATTTATTCCTCTTACAACTACTCACAAATATAACCATTTCATGCATTTATTACACATTTTTAATCTTTTCATTCAAATCCTATTTAGGTGTTTTCATGCTAACACATTTCATAAAAGTTGTTTCTCATCTCCCTAACATTCATTTCAACTATTCTAATACTCAATTCCATATCATTTACCTATTTAAATACTTATATCAAACCAAATCAACCATGATACAGCATTGGTTATTAATCAAAACAATTAACCACTTAGCCATCAGAACAACTATACCAAACATGCCAAAACATAAGGCCATATATAGACATCACATATCACTTACCAAATTCATAAAATAAGCCAACCCAAATGGCCAAATACACACCAACATTTACATCATTCATGAGCCAAATCTCATGGCTAATATCATAACTCAAAACACATCATCATATCACTAGCCTATACATTCCATATACCATATTTACAAAACATTAGAAGTACCAACAAGTTGATCGATAGTGTAATGATGTTCTTGATGATCCTCGTGTCCGAGCTAGCTTCGATTATCTATAAAACAGTGGAAGAACACACAAAGTGAGATTTAAAAGCTTAGTAAGCCATATACAAATGAAATTACCACATGAATCAACATTATTTCCATCAACAGGTAAACTATGAGTAAACACATATAAGCTCACAAACCTTTCTTAATGTACACATATTCAATATCATAAGTGAATTCATCAAATACTTCCCTTTCAAAACTCATATGAATCTGTACGTACCTAAGTCACTTAACTCATTCTCACATTCTTTCTCAACTTGACTTTGTGCGTTGAACCCTTCGGAATCGTTAAGGATACTCAAAATCGCATATAGCTCGTACAATGCCATATCCCAAATATGGTCTTACATGTTATCACATATCGATGCCACTGTCCCAGACAGGGTCTTATACGAAATCAAATAATGATGCCAATGTCCCAGACACGGTCTTACACGTAATCACATAATGATGCCAATGTCCCAGACATTGTCATACACATAATCACATCTTGGTAATCCTAATGTCATGACATTCGTATCCTATTGTAACACCCCTTGCCCGTATCTTACACTGAAACTAGGCACGAGGCATTACCGAACTAAACTCACTTGGTCATTCGACTTCAAATATCTCTTTCACCATCCAAAACATTCTCATTAAGGACCTACGAGGCCTTAAACATGCATACAAAGGGTTTTGGAACTCAACCGGAAACTTTACTGTACTTAAAAATTTTCACCTTAACAGGGGCCACACACCCGTGTGAAATGGGACACGCCCATGTGAGCAGGCCGTGTGGCCACACACGTCCATGTCCCTACCTCGTGTGGGATTTATTTTCATTTTGAACCTACAGGGGTTTTCACACGGCCAGACACACGCCCATGTCCTTGGCCCGTGTCCTTCACACGGCCTCGACACGCCTGTGTCCCTCACATGGCCTCGACATACCCGTGTCTTAGCCCGTGTGCCAAAACCTTGGTATTTTTTATGACGTCATCATCTCACTACGGTCACACGGCTAAGGCACACACCTGTGTCCTTAGACCGTGTGTCGAATTAAATTCCAATTTCAACGTGCAGACTTCACACGGCCTGGGCACACACCCATGTTCATGGCCGTGCCTACCACACGGCTGAGACACACGGCTGTGTCTCTGCTCGTGTGTTTTACTACATAACTTACTGACTTGTAAAACTAACATGCAGGGGACACACGGCCTGGTCACACACCCATGGGACTGACCGTGTGTCACACACGGCCTAGACATACGCCCGTGTGCCTATATGTGTGAACAAGAATAGGGCTATTTGCAAAGCTCTTTTCCCACCCTAGCTCACACAACCTAAATTCGTTCAAAAAAATCACTAAACAACTCCAATTTGCAGTATACACTTCCATGAATAACTTCATCTTTCAATAAATAATAACGAGCCATCAACTATGGCTATTTACAAAAGTGTTCATCTTTAAAGGGGGGCCAACACACTCTTGGCCAAAATAACAAAATAATTTACCTAGTCTAGCCCATATACATGCCATACTCAAAACACTAAGTCCAGATATGCCGAGAGGATGTGGGTGATCTTCCAATTATCTTCGTATAACACTATAAAACAAGGGAAAAGAAAAGGGGGGTAAGTTTTAAGCTTAGTAAGTTTACATGTAAACAAATAACATCATCGTATGTGCTAAACAATAAATAGCATTACATACTAAGTAAAAATAATCCACATTCCATGATCATGCTTACTCATTCCTTCTCTTACCACATTCCAACCATATCCCAAGCCAAATGCCTACATTATTTAACATACATCCCTGCACTTATCACCACATGATCACATGAAACAACATATCATAATTTTCCCAATAAACCATTCATAATACTACCAATCACTCGGTGGTTTCATACTTAGCCCACCATCAATCTTTAACAGGGTGGTATCGCACATAGCCCACCAACAAGAATATTTATGGTGGTAACACACTTAGCCTACTAAATAATATAAACGATGGTATCGTACATAGCCCATCGTGAATAAGTAATTAAGGTGGTATCGCACTTAGCCCACCATCAAGAATTATTGAGGTGGTATCAAACGCAGCACACCATTTATTACTACGGATGTTATTTCACATATACATATCTATGTCGTCATTCATATGAAAATTATTCAATATCTACCAAATCCAATCCACTTGAATCATACATGTTCCCAATCATTCAACGCACCAATAAGTAACAACATGTGCATATAAGATCCATCCTTTACACATAAACTTACCTCGGTGCAAAACGCGTTAATCAACGGTCAATTCCGTAACCTTGCCTTTACCTCGGTCAAGGTTGATTTCACGCTCTTCTTGGTCTATAAAAACAAAATCCACTCATTTAAAACATTTTATGATCATAATGCATCAAAATCTAGACTTAGGCAAAAATGACCATTTTGCCCTTACACTTTGGCAAAATTACGATTTTGCCCCTAGGCTCGTAAATCATTTTCAACACGTTTTCTCATCAAACAAGCCTAGTGGAACATTTATTTCTCTTACAACTACTCACAAATCTAGCTATTTCATGCATTTATTACACATTTTTAATCTTTGCATTCAAATCCTATGTAGGTGTTTTCATGCTAACACCTTTCATAAAAGTTGTTTCTCATCTCCCTAACATTCATTTTCTTCCATAAAAACTCAGCTAACAACATAAACACTCTCACGGCAAGTCACTAGACTTTCAACCATATCACAAATTAGTCCCCTCATTAGCTAGCTTGAGCTTTGGAGACTCAAAAAGTACAAAAAATGTCAAATAAAACCACCAAAATCACTTACTTGCAAGAGATTTATTTTGCTGAAAATTTTTGAACTCCAAGAACCCTTTTTCCTCTCAATTTTTGGTGGTTGAGGAATAAGGAATAGTAAAAGACGACAACATCTTTTATTCATCTTATTTTACTCATTTTTATCACCTAATTTCCACCAAATTTGACCAAAATTTAATGTCTTGTCTCCCTAGCCTCTATAAGCCCGACCATCACACATACAATGGCTTAATTTCACTTTAAGGACCTCCAATTTGATATTCTTTGGCTATTAGACACCTTTCCAACTTATAATGGAACTTTTGCACTTTATGCGATTTAGTCCCTTTTTACAATTTCACATGCAATTGCTAAAATTAAAGCACCAAAATTTTCATATAGCCATATATTAATTCCATAACACATAAAGTACTATCAAAATATTTTTCCTCAACCTCGGATTAGCGGTCTCGAAACCACTGTTCTGACTAGCCCCAAAATTGGGTTGTTACATCTATACTATTCCTAAGGTTCATACAAGACTTTCGGATATTTTAACCGTGTCGATTCTTACTCGTATTTGATCATTCAACATTCATAGCAGCTCAATTACAATTAAACATATATAATTCAATTTAAAGACATTTATTTGCATATGAACTTACCTTTATTCGGGATAAACGGATTGGATCGACTATTCAATAACCTTTGATTTTCCCCGATCTAAATCTAATTTCTTTTGTTCTTGATCTATATACATTCAAAATTAACTCATTATTCATCAAATCATTCAATTCAATCCACAAACACATATTTGGGCATTTTTACACTTTAGCCCCTAAAGTTCCACTTTCTTACAATTTAGTCCCTATTTCATAAAAACATAAATTACACAAAATTTAACAAAACACATGCTTAGCCGAATTAGCATAGTACCCCTACCAGACCATATTTCACATTTATTTCACATTTCAACCACATAACTTGTACTTTTCACAATTTAATCCCTAAATAGTATTTTTACTCAAAATCACTTAACAACTATAAACAAATATTCATTTTCCATCACATAACATTCAAAAGCTCGAGCATTCATCAATGGTACTTCACAAAATCATTAACAAATTTTAAAATTAAGGCATGGGCTAACTAGAATACGAAGCAACGATCTCAAAAACGTAAAAACCATCAAAAACCGAACAAAAATCACATGCCAATTGATCCTTGAAAGTGCCGAACCCTAGAATACTTCAAAGCTTTCTTTTTTCTTCCTTAATTCAGTTGAAGAAGATGGAAGTGATGAATTAAAATGGTTTTGTTTTATTTAATAAACTTTAATTTAAATTTTTACTATTATAACCTTAATGATACCATTATAAAATCACCTAATATATGCCCATTTATGTCCATTCCCACTATCAATGGTCTAATTTCATCATAAGGACATTTGATTTAATAAACCATAGCAATTAAACACATTTAGCAAGTAGAATGCAACTTTTGCATTTTACGCGATTTAGTCCTTTTATCAAATTAGACATCCAATCAATAAAATTAAATCATGAAACTTTCACACATATATAATCACATGCTATAAACACAAAAAATAATTTTAAAATAATTTTCTGACCTCGGATTTGTGGTTCCAACACCACTATTCTGACTTAGCTAAAACCGGGCTATTACAAGTTACACGGGCACAGACAGGGGCTGGGACACGACCGTGTGTCCCTACTCTGAATGCCCGCACGGCGTGAGATACAGGCATGTCTTTTGACTGTGTGACCCCTGCAGTATTGAAAAATTTCAATGTTTTCTGAAAATTTGTTTGAGTTTGCTATTTAGTCTCGACATGTATCTAATGTGTATTTTGGGCCTTGAGGGCTCATGTAAGGGACAATTTGTATGTTTTGAATTGGTTTTAATATGTTTATTGATATATTATGAAATTTTTGAAATTTCTATTCGTTAGAATTGTAAACTCAGGTAATGCTCTGTAACCCTAATCCAGCGACGTATACGGGTTAGGGGTGTTACAGTGGAGCCATTGTATAGAGAAGTGTAAAACAAAGTTGCACTGCTAACTCTCTATAGAGGCTGAGATTGTGGCTAGTTCTAAGGTAATGGAAGAGGCAATATGGCTTCGAAAGTTCAAACCGAACTTGAAGTTATTCCTAGTATGGAAAAAGCTATAACACTGTATTATGATAACAGTGCTGTAAATAGCTAATACATAGGAAATGAGAAGTCACAAGAGGACAAAACACATTGATTGGAATTATCACTTGATACGAGAGGTAGTAGCCAAAGGAATTGTAGATGTGATAAAAGTAGCTTCTTAAGATAACCTTGTGGATTCGTTTACTAAAACTCTTTTAAATAGAAACTTTAACAAACGTCGAGGATATAGGAACGCAGAACATGACACATTTTCTTCACTAGGGCAAGTGGGAGATTGTTGGGAAATGAGCCCATATTACAGTAAACATGTAACTATTTTCTATTTATTTGAACGATGAATAAATAAATAAAGTTAATTTCACATTTCACTATTATGTCTTTTGCATTTATGCCTTTTATATTTTGCATGCATAGGAAATTGTGACAAGCAAATACTAGCCCATTGATTGTCTAAAGTTCAAACTTAAGATAAGTGGCATTGCAAATATCATTTACATTGCGAGAAAGACAACTTACTTCAGTAGATAATCTAAATGAGTCTGTAATTCTGTAAAAGAATCAAAGTGAGTATTTGATTCAAAAATTGAGAAGGATTATTATGTCGTCTACAATTCCAATTGGGGAGGTGGCTAGTCTTGGCTACCGGAGCAGTTGACTCCACGAGTAGAGATATATATGTATTCATTGGTAGAATGATACATTGGATTGGACCCAAGATGAAATAATTGGGGAGATGGCTAGTCTTGGCTACCGCAACTCATGTGCTTTGATATAAGTGGAGGCTTATGCTCTAAAGATGATCGAGCCCATGTTGGCATGTTGGGTACATGACTTGTGTATGACATGGATTTACTAGCCATAGTGGAATTCATAGCTCAATTAAAGAGTTAATGATATCCTCTCATTGGCATTGTGTGGATTAATAAATATAGAATGTGGCAATTTATCATACTCATTTGTTGATAGTGATCATATTAATCATTAAAAAGACACAATGGTGACAATAAGATAAAATAGGAATATATTGAGTTAATGGATTTAACTTAAAGGAATAAATGATATCATATGTGTAATAGCCTATTTTTAGTCAAATTGGAACAACGTTTTCAGAACCATAAATCTGAGGTTGAAATATTTATTTTATTATTATTTTGAGGTCTACAGTATGATATCATAATTGTGTAAAAATCTCGTTAAGAAATTTAATTGTTTGAATGCTCAATTTGATAAAAAGGATTAAATCGCGTAAAGTGTAAAAGTTGAGTTCTAATAGATAAAGGGGTGTAATAGCTATGGAACTTTAAAATGGAAGTCCTTATGTGGTAATTATACCATTGTTAATATGATTGGACAAAGATGGACATGAATTAAGTGTTTTATGATTAATAAGGTTAAATTAGTAAATTAAAAAATAAGTTAAAGTAAAATGACATAAAAAAAAGATATCGTCTTCCTTAGTTAATTTTTCCACTAAAAATAAGAAGAAAGAAACTCCATTGTTGTGCTTGAAGGTTCGGCTAGGTATTAACCTTGGATGTAGGTGTATTTTCATCCCTTTTTTAATGATTTCTATGTTTTTGGAGTCGTTGTAACTTAATCTAGCTAGCCCAGGGACTAATTTGTGAAACTGTTAAAAGTCTAAGGTTTTACCATTGATGAATGTGCTTTGATGTTTGATGATACAAAATGAATGGTTGTTGTTAAATAAACTACATTTGTTAAGTGATTTTTGATAAAATTGTCAATTATGGATTAAATTGAGAAATAAGATAAATTGTGTGGTAAATGTGTGAAATAATGAAAAATATGGGCTGCTATGAGTATAGGTGAAATTTGGCTAGCATGGGTGTGGACTTAATTGCATGAATTTGCAGTTTTATGAGGTAGGGACTAAATTGTAACAAATTCAAAATTTAAGGGGCAAAAGTGTAATTTTCTATAATATGAATTTTGGATTAAATTGAATAGAATGATATTTAAATAAGTTAAATTTGATTATATATATAGATCAAGAAAAGGAAAGTTCAGATTTAGATCGTGGGAAAAACAAAATAGTGGATTGATAGCTCGATTCTCTCTGCATAAATTCGAGGTAAGTTTGTATGTTAATAAGAATTAATGTAATTATGTTTTGACTGCTTTATAATTGATTTGTTGATGAATATGACTTTACGGAAATGTTTGACAAATATTTGGCGACGTTTGAAATCACGATTGAACCTTAGGAATAGATAGGATACAAATGACATGTCATTAGGGGTGATAAACCATAATTTACACATATTTTAACCCCATGCCTGGCCTATTTTTGGATGAATTTTCATTAGATTTAATGAATTCGATGCTCCTAATCCTTTAATTTCATGTTTTATACTCAGGAGAACTTAGGGAGCCGAAAAGAACGAGAAATGGGCCAAAAAGGGACAAAATGGGCCTACATCGGAAATCAACACGGCCTGGACCAACATACACGGGTAGATCACAGGGTCGTGTATGGCGAGCAGAGTCAAGCACGGCCTAAGCTCTTGCACACGGGCGTGTCCCTGCCTAAACCAGGGTTAATCCTCTTCGGAAAAGGTTACTTGTGGGCCAAGAAAGGCGTTCCAAAGCCTATATAAACACCCTAGGGGGAAACTTAAACGAGGACGCCAAGTAGAATGCAGAAAATACTCGAAGACAGCCGTTGGGAGTAGCTTAGGAGAAGGATCTCCATCAAGACTGAAGATCTCCTATCGATTTCTCTTGAAGTTTTTCGGTTTTCCTATGCTTTGTTGTTTTTCCTATTTTAAGATGTTTCCCTTTATCAGTATGAACTAAATCTCTCAAATACCTGAGGGATGAAACCTAAGACAGATCTTATTATTATTTGATTTATAATATAAATACTTGTTATTATTCTTAATTGTGAGTTCTTATTCTTGTTTTGATAATTCAGGTTATTGATACAAGTCGAATGTGCTTATTCAGAGGAGCAAAAGTCCCTGTTTAAGAGTAGATTAACACAATTAAGCGGAGTTGATTGCAACCCTAGAAATAGGGCGACATAAATCTGTCAGATTAGAGTCAAATCTAATAGGGGAATCCATAGATCAAGTTAATGCAACAATAGGGGTTTTAATTTGAAATAGATTTCAATTAATCAACCTAGAGTCAATTGTTTTTAGTCTTGAAAGAGATATTAACATAAATCAGGGATTTCTACGGATTAAGTCAAATGAATAAATCGTATGAATTAAAAGTAATAAGTTGCATATCTCATAAAGTTGTCTAAAAAATATTTTCCTAATTCTTTCTTTGTTGTGTTTTTAATTAAGCTTTAGTTTAAAAGAAATCACCCTAATTCTTAGGCTAAATAATAAAAAGATAGTAATTACTAGTACGCTTGGTCCTTGTGGATACAATATTACCGGTCTTACCATAACTATACTATTGAACGATAGGTGCGCTTGCCTTTATTGTGATCATAGTTAGTTGTAGACACATCAAGTTTTTGGCGCCGTTGCCAGGGACTAAGATATTAGGAACGCTAAATTTTTATTACTTTTGCCACTTTTTTATTTTCTATTTGTAATTAATTATTTTATTTTAACTTTTCTAATTTTTCTTTCTTCGCTTCTGGCAAGAACTTTTAGTTTATGACTAGAGGAAACCTGTCAGGACCATTACTTTTTGACAGTGAGATTGAAAGTACAGCTCGTAGAAACCGAAGAGAAATAAGGCGAAATCGATAATACATAGAAGAAGAGCAAGAGAATGAAACCACTAATATCGAAGAGATGGCTGGTAATAATCTGCTACCTCCTGTGTTTTCTGCAAACCCGGTGAATCAATATCCTGCTCCTCGTACAATGTATGATTATGCTAAACCTAATTTAACAGTAATTGAATCAAGTATTGTTAGACCTGCTATTGCTGCAAATTATTTTGAACTAAAACCTAATACTATTCAGATGATTCTGCAATTTGTTCAGTTTGATGGTTTGCAAGATGAGGATCCAAACAATCACTTGGGAAATTTTCTGGAATTTTGCGACACTTTCAAGATTAATGACGTTTCTGATGATGCCATTCACCTTCGATTGTTTCCCTTCTCTTTGAGAAACAAAGCTAAACAGTGGTTGAACTCGTTACCACGAGGATCAATCACTAAATGTGATCAAATGACCGAAAATTTTTTACTTAAATATTTTCTGCCGGCTAAAACAGCTAAGTTGAGGAATGATATCTCTTCTTTTGTGCAGATGGATTTAAAGACACTTTATGATGCATGGGAGAGATATAAGGATTTACTAAGACGGTGCCCTCACCATGGGTTACCTTTGTGGCTACAAGTTCAAACCTTTTACAATGGTGTGAACCCCTAAACTAGGCAGTTGATTGATTCAGCCGCCGGTGGAACCCTAAATAACAAGACCCCTGAAGTGGCTTATGAGTTTATAGAGGAGATGGCACTGAATAACTATCAGTGGCAAGTTATGAGGGCAAAGCCAACAAAAGCCGCCAGTGTTTTCAACCTCGATGTAGTAACCATGCTATCAAACCAGGTAGAGATGTTAATTAAAAAGATTGATGGTTTGTGTGGTTCTTCGCATGTACATCCAGTTATGCAGTGCGATACGAATGCAGGAGAAATGAGTAATACAGAATATCCATCCTACAACCCTGGCATAGAAAGCGAACAGATGAACTATATGGGTAATAATTCCAGACCTCAGAATAATCTTTATAGTAACACTTATAATCCAGGTTGGAGAAACCACCCAAACTTCTCATGGGGTGGCCAAAGAAATCAGAGACAATGTAACGACCCGAATTTGGGCCTAGTAGAATTGGGCCCATTGGGCCTTGGCCATGAAGCGTTTTAAATTGTTGAGAACAAGAGAACGACACTAATGTAAGTTGGACCTATTAGGTGAGTGATTTTGGAAGGTTAGGGGGCTTCCATAAAGTCCCGATATCAAACTTGGGCTTTAGGAAAATTTTGGTTTTAGGTGAATAAAACCTTGGGAGTTAGTAAGTAGGCTTTAAGAATAAAATGTGGAGAAAAATGACACAAAAGGAGTTGGGGTCTAGTGGCAAATGATGCCACATATGAGACAAGGGAATGACTCCAAAAGGAAGCAAGGGGTCCAAGGTTCAAGTCTTGGTGCTTGCATTTTGATTTTCTTTTTATATGGAATTTAGACTTTGGCCATAGACTTATATTTATTTGCGCAAATTTTAAGACAACAAGGAGCTAGTTGGTAAAGTGGCTAGCGGCGTGGATTTTGTGACAACGGAGCCTAGGTTCGAATCTCATGACAAGCAATGGAGTATTTATTTTGCGGATTGGACGGGAAGAGTTTGAGTTGAATTTAAACTCTACTAACGAAGGGATCCCACATCGGAAAGATAAAAGAAGGAAGCTGAGAAGCTAGCTATATATAGAGAGCATTCTATGATAGGAGGAAGGATACCTTGGAGGGCATTTGGGCACAGGAGTGCTCGGAGCATGGATTAGCACCAGATTTCTATCAGGTGTACAACTCTCTCTACTCTAGTTGTAGAGCGGCAAATGCTGAAGTGCCGGTCACGGCAATAGTAGCCACACGAGTGTGCGAGCGCACATGTGGGGCTTCGACGCGATAGTTGAGGCCATCAGTAGTATTCTTATGGGTTGAGGCTCATTGGGCCACGATGGGCCGAAGTGGGCCCAATTGAATAATATGTATGATGGTGTTGTATATAGTGAACCAGACTAGGTGAATCTCATTTACGTGCTAGATTTGTGTTAGGTGGGCCACACGAGCGTGTGGGCTCAAATGGGCCGAAATCGGGTTTTAGGCCTAATAGTTCGGTACGATCGAAAATGGTAGTTGAGTCACTCGAGGCGGCATTAGGCTTTCGGGAAGGCTATCATAGGTGCGAAATTACTGAAATACCCTCGATGGGTAAAATAGCTGATATGCCCCTGAAGGGTAAAATGACAAAAATGCCCCTACATGTTATATGATTATTCTTGTATGTGATTTATGATTGTTATCATTTGATTATTATTTTATGTTGCATTCATGTGTTATTATGTTGCATGGGGATGGGATTATTAATACGGAGGAAGTGCTAATAGGATCGCATGGTCGCTTGACGACTATGGATCCGTCGAAGGCTTTTTAGCCACCGAGCAGCCATGCTGCACCGATAAGTTAGTGCCGCAACCGGTGCTACATAAGGAGTGTAAGGATGGGTGGGTCGATTAAATCCCCACAAGAGTGCAGGGATGGACAGGAGACGGAGTGCAGGGTTGGTATGGGCATTAATGCATTGCATATGTGGATTTTAACATTGAGATGGGCTTAGGCCCAGATAAATATGATTTGTGACATTTATAGGTTAAGGCCCAGCTGAGGCTTTTATGGGCTAAGGCACAATTGCCACCGTTGCTGAAATGGGCTCCGGACTGAACTGTTGTGATTGATGTTCTTACTGATGAGGGTGGTGCACACTGAGTTTGTAATATCCTGATTTTGTGGGTCTGTGCATTTGGTTTGTGCATGGCTAAGTTAGTAGGTTAAGGCCTTAAGGTGGGTATTGGGCTCAGGTTTGGGCTTAAACCTGGGATAAATTGATTATATATAGTGCTAGTTTATAAATTAAGTTAGGTAAGTATGTTTAGTAGCAAGTTGGGCTTGTGGCCCAAAGTTTGGAGGTGCTATAAGTGGGCATGCAGGTGGCGTCACAAGGGGGGGAGTTTGGGCCTAGTGTGGCCGCTTGGAGCCCAAATTGGTGGGTCAAAATTCAGCACATAGGAGGGAAGGGGATGGACGGCACAATGGCTAAAATTTAGGAGCTTTATTTCGTTTTAATTTAGTGATTAAAAGCTGATAATTAAGAGGGAAGAGTTGGTTTTAAGGTGGGTTCTTCTAAAGGTAAGATAATGGTTAAATTATCAAGAAAGATAAAGGCTATTAGGGGATAACAGAGTTGGCCGAAACTCCAACTCCGTCATCTTTTCCATTTGTTCTTTCTCACTTTTTCATCTTTTCTCTCAAGCCGAAAATTCTCTTTTCTCTTTTCTCTCTTCTAGCCGAAATTCCCTAGCCTTATTTCCCTCTCCAAAATTCTTCTGAAAGCCGAATTCCCCTTTGTTCATACTCCTTCTCCCCTAGCCGAATCTACAAGGGTGGTTTCATTTTCCCGAAGGTGCACCATAGCCGAATAGTCTTCAAGGGATGGGTGAGTTTTCGGGATTTTTCTTCTCTGCGATTTCTATATTTTCATCAAGTTTCTAACCAGAATCATTTTCTTTAAGGCTCTGTCGACTTCACTCTCTGCTTCTAGAAGCTGAATCTGTCTCACTAAAAGTCTCCTGTGCCGATTTGTGAAGAGGCCAAAGGTAGGTGGTTGATGGTAGGTTCGGCCGAATGGCCTTTCTTATTCCTTTACCTTTGGCCGAATGTGTTATGGTACTCAATTGGTTGTGATTAAGGGGTTGGTTGGATATATGGGTGTTGGCCGAATGTAGGTAGGGTAGTGAAGCTTTCTTAAAGAATTTCGGGATTCGACAGATTAGGTAAGGGATCGTTTTAAGTGTTATAATTATTTAGTTAATTGGATCTCATCGTTTAAATGGTTTAGTGACCAAGGAGTTGTTATGGACACTAGTAACAGTCAAGCAGTAGGAGGGGTTGGATCTATAAACCCAACGCCAAAATACAAGAAGCGATCTGTGTCAAGACTGCGTGATTGGCCATCCGGGTGTGGGCCGACATCAGAAGTAGATCGTAGGCCTATAGTGGTAGTCTCGAGTGACAGTAGCATAGAAGCAGTGAAAGCGGTAGTACGAGAACCAGGTGTGTAACTCTTTCACACTTTCTTTACTTATTATGTTAAATGTTATGTGTTGTTAAAAGCCGTAATGACGGTAATGGTTACCAAATTACCCTTGTGCGTAAAAGGCGAGGATGCCGGGTAAGTTGTTATGTTTCTTGCGTTGATTGTGATCTATGAGAGCATGATATCTTGTATACATAATTTGTATGTTAAGCATGATCATACTGATATTGTTAGCATAACTCTGTGTTATGGGTGATGAGAGGAGGGGGAAGTATGATCTATCAGACTGTCACCTGTGATTTGGTATCACAACAGTGGGTTGGCCCCACATATTATAAAAATTGTGACTAAGTCTCAGTGGTTTGGGACCATCAGTGGTTTGGTACCACATATGTTTATTTCTGTAACTTCGGTTACCAGTGGTTTGGTACCACCAGTGGCTTGGTGCCACAAGGGGTAGATTTGGGAGACATGGATGGATACTTAGGTTGATGGGTTGCATGACATGTATATGTGTAAATGAATTTGTGTAAGAGCATAACTTCTCTTGGGATGGGGATTTATACACTGAGTCTCGGTGACTCACCCCTTCCTTTACATTTTGCAGATCAGACTTAGTTCGTGGATATGGAGCCGAAGTGGACTCGAGGTGGCCATGCGCAGCATCTGGGTTATTACAAAGTTTTCCATTCGGACTTAGTTATTTTATTAAATTTTGGTTTTCAGTTTTGTTATAAGGCCGCCTAAGTTTTATTTTGGGTTCTTTTGTTTAGTTGATTTTAAAGTTTCTATTTAATATGTTGATTAAACTATGATTTGGAGGTTTTCGAAAGCTAAAATAAATACCTATTTTTTTTTAGGTATACAATGACTAAGTAATTAATACGGAGTAACAATGTGACAACTAAGTTCTCCAAACCAAGTCTCAACATGTTTTACACGATACAAAATTACATCGACATTTTCTTTAAAATCTTACATCGGTTTTCTTTCTAAAACAAGTCGACAAATCAGTTTCCAAGACGTTCTCTTTCCCGTGGCATGCCAGATTGGGTTGTAGTGTTTGGACCAGGTTTGGGGTGTTACATTTTGGTATCAGAGCCAGGTTCAAAAGCTCGGTTGTGGGTTTAAGGCCCAAAATATGTTTTAAAAGTTTGGAAAATGATTACTTTTCCGGAAAGCATGGCACCTGAGTCTCCGGCACCGATCCACCCAGGTAAGTACCCTAACCTTTGATGTAATATATTTATGTTGGGCTTGATGGGCTTTTAGACATAGACGTAGTTGAGCATGATAGTTCTGGTGGACCATAGGACTAGTTTACACAACTTCTTAATTACATAAGACTTAAGCCGAATCAAACAAACCTGTGAGTAAGTCGCCGAGTTAGGGTGTGGCAACTGCCATGCGCATGTCTAGGATTGGATTCAGGAAGAGCTTGGTATTTAAGCAGTCCTAGTGACTCACCTCCTCTTCGCTCGAATCCTACCTGGTGTGTAGTGACTGTTCACACTAACCATGAGTACTTGTTCACAGGCTAAACCCGATAATTAAACCCCGAAAGGGACCAGCCACCCTGTTTTGGTAAAATCCTTAGTTTTGAAATTACCAAACTACCCCTGGATTTGTAAAAACTACCTTAGATTTAAAAAAATGACCAAAGTACCCCTGGTTTGTAAAATTACCAAATTACCCCTGATTTACAAAATTACCAAAATACCCCTGCTTCACGAAATTACCAAAATACCCTTATTTTGAAAAAATCACCCGAAACTTTATTTTCAAAAATTACGAAAATACCCCTATAAGTTAAAATTACGAAAATACCCCCAGGTAGTGGAATGACGGAAATACCCCTACATGTTGAATGTGGTCTGTGGATGTTGTTTGTGTGGTGAATGTACTTAGAACTAGGAGATAAACCTGAAACTGAAACTTTAGATAGATTCGAATTCGAAAGAATCAATTATAAAACTATCTTCCATAAAATTGTTCGTGGATAAATAGTGAACAGAATTAATAATCCATAAAATTCTTAACCAGATAAACGCGAACGAGAAGTATGAGTACAAGAGGTCGTGGACGTCCGCCGCGTGGCCGTGGTAGGGGTAGGATGGCCTTGTCAGAGCCAGCAGGGCCTGGCCATGGGTCTAGAAATGTGATGCCGGATCTGCCGGCGGCAGAAGATGAGTTCTAGGATCAGACTGGTGGTAACGATGCGGTATCTCAAGCGGTACTGCGAGTTTTGGAAAGAGTTGCCGGGGCAGGCGTGGGCGCAGGACCCCGAAAATCCGTGGCTGAGCGACTCCGGGCTAACGAAGCAGAAGTGTTTAGGGGAGTTTCTGGAGTGGCTCCCAACACGGCTGAGTACTGGTTAGAGGCGACCGAACGTATAATGGATGATTTGGACTTCTCGGTGGAGGAGAAGTTAAAGGGGATAGTGTCTCTTCTCCGGGATGAGTCCTACCAGTGGTGGCTCACGGTCAGGGATGGTGCAGTGGCCGATGATATCACCTGGGATTATTTTAAGGTAGCCTATCAGAGGAAGTATATGGGGGCTGGTTATACTGATGTGCAACGTAGGGCGTTCTTAAATTTGGTTCAGGGAAATAAGTCGGTACCCGAGTACGAGGCTGAATTTTTGAGGTTGAGTAGGTATGCTCGGAGTATGGTGGCTACAAAACATGAGCGTTGTGTTAGGTTCGAGGACAGCCTAAGAGATGAGCTGCGGGTGTTGATTGCACCTCAACGAGAAAGGGAATTCACCGTTCTCGTGGAAAAGGCCAAAATAGATGAGGAGGTGAAGCGAACCGAGAAACGGAATCAGGATAGAGGTAGGGATAAAAGGAGTTTTGGGCCATCAGGGTCTGGTG
This sequence comes from Gossypium australe, assembly GCA_005393395.2. NCBI lineage: Eukaryota > Viridiplantae > Streptophyta > Magnoliopsida > Malvales > Malvaceae > Gossypium > Gossypium australe. Next base: position 84,485,208 of record CM016625.1, on the reverse strand, counting down.
GAAGTGCTTAGAAAAGGGCTAGATTTGATGGACCGGGACGACCCGCAAAGCCTGCTGCCGCTCAGTGGCCACCTTAGTGTGTTAGATGTGGGAAGTCTCATTCGGGAGAGTGTTGGGCTGGTAATAGAGGGTGCTTTGAGTGTGGGTCAATGGAGCACCGGGTAAGGGATTGTCCGCAGAAGTTAGCTAGGACTCAAGCTGAGGGTCAAGGACGTGGTCAATTTAGGAGGGATGGTCAGCAACCACAGAGGGGTCGAGGTGCAGCTAGGGTGGTAATGGTAATGGGCGAGGCCGAGGAGCACTTGGCCGAGGTGCTGGGGGTACTGATGCTAGACAGCCTGGGTTGGTCTATGCAGCCAAACATAGAGAGGAGGACGACACACTGGACGTTATAACCGGTACGTTTTCAATTTTTGGGTTGTCTTATACTGCTTTGATTGATGTTGGTTTGACGCACTCATATGTTGCTAGTAGTATAGTGGAAACTTTGAACTTAGTTAGTAAGACTGCTGCTAGGAAGATGACGGTAGTTAGCCTTCTAGGACACTCTGTGGTGGTAGACAAACTGTATAGGGAAGTACCCCTAGAACTTCAAGAGGTAGTGTTTCAAGCAGATTTGATGGAACTACCCTTCGGCGAGTTCGATTTAAACTTAGGAATGGATTGGTTAGTAAAGTACCAGGCAGAGCTGGACTGTGCAGCTAAGCACATGGTGCTAAAATCGATTGAGGGTGAAGAAGTGGTGATGATAGGGGAGAGAAGGAATTACCTATCTAATGTGGTGTCTGCGTGAAGGCGGAAAATATGGTAAGGAAAGGATGTGAAGCATTTGTAGTTTATGTTTGTGCTTTGGAAGGTAAGGAACCGGCCAAAGGAAGTGTTCGAACGGTGAAAGAGTTTGTTGATGTTTTTCCGGAAGAGCTTCTGGGTTTGCTACTGGATCGAGACGTGGAGTTTGGTATAGATCTCCTACCAGGAACAGCGCCAGTATCCATTGCTCCATATAGGATGGCGCCAAAAGAATTGGTGGAGTTGAAAGCGCAGATTCAGGAGTTGCTGGATCAGGGTTTTATCCGGCCAAGTGTTTCACCGTGGGAAGCGCCTGTGCTCTTTGTTAAGAAAATGGATGGGTCAACGCGAATGTGCATAGACTACCGTCAGTTGAATAAATTGACGATTAAGAACAAGTATCCGTTGCCTAAGATAGATGACTTGTTCGACCAGCTTAAGGGAGCATCGGTCTTCTCCAAGATAGATTTATGGTCGGGGTATTACCAACTTAAGGTAAAGGAGGCGGATATCCATAAGATGGCGTTTCGTATTCGATACGGGCATTATGAATTTCTGGTAATGCCATTCGGGTTAACGAATGCACCGGCAACGTTTATGGATATGATGAACCGGGTGTTTCAGCCGTACTTGGACCGGTTCGTCGTAGTATTTATAGATGATATTCTGGTGTACTCAAGGTCGGAAGAGGAACACGACGCGCATTTGCGGGTAGTGTTGCAGATTTTAAGGGAAAAGCAATTATACGCCAAGTTTAGTAAGTGTGAGTTTTGGTTGAAGGAAGTTACTTTTCTGGGTCATGTGGTATCTGCGGAAGGGATAAGAGTGGATCCTCGGAAGATTAAGGCAGTATTGGATTGGAAACCACCTAAGTCGGTGGCGGAGATTCACAGTTTTTTGGGGTTAGCAGGCTACTATAGGAGATTTATGGAAGGGTTTTCTTCGATAGCGGCATCTTTGACAAAGTTTTTGAGGAAGGAGGTACCTTTTGTATGGACAGATAAGCAGCAGGAGAGTTTTGAGAAGCTGAAGAGGGTTTTGACTGAGGCTCCGGTCTTAATTCAGCCTGTGGCAGGGAAAGATTTTGTGCTGTATTGTGACGCTTCCCATACGAGGTTAGGTTGTGTATTGATGCAGGAGGGGAAGGTTGTTGCTTATGCGTCTCGGCAGTTGAGACCACATGAAGTTAACTATCCGACGCATGATCTGGAGTTGGCTGCAGTGGTCTTCGCTTTGAAGGTGTGGATGCATTATTTGTACGGGGAGAAATCAGTGATCTACACGGACCATAAGAGCTTGAAGTATCTACTGACTCAGAAGGAGATGAATTTGAGGCAATGAAGATGGGTGGAATTGTTAAAGGATTACGACTGTTCGATTGAATATCACCCGGGGAAGGCAAACGTAGTGGCAGATGCACTAAGTCGGAAAGTGGTGTCGGATTTGAGGGTGATGTTCGCTCATTTTAGTCTATATGATGACAGAAGCCTGTTAGCGGAATTGCAAGTGAAGCCATCATGGGTAGATTAGGTTAAGGAGAAACAACTGGTAGATGAAGTTTTAAGTGCGCGAGGCTTGCAAGTGCAGAATGGTGGATTGGAGGGGTATAGTCTGAGTAGCGATGGAGTATTATGTTTTCAGGGGAAAGTGTGTATGCCTAAGGATGTGGAGTTAAGGCAGAAGATTTTGCAAGAGGCACATAGCAGTCCATATGCTATGCATCCAGGAGGTAGTAAGATGTATCGGGATTTGCGGGAGCAGTTTTGGTGGCCGGGTCTTAAGCGTGAGGTAACGGAATTTGTGGGTAAGTGTCTGACATGTCAGCAAGTCAAGGCTGAACATCAGTTACCGTCAGGTTTGTTACAGCCGATTAAGATTCCACAGTGGAAGTGGGAAAGGATCACAATGGATTTTGTGAGTGGGTTACCCCTCACACCCACTAAAAAGAATTCGATTTGGGTGATTGTGGACTGTCTGACGAAGTCTGCTCATTTCATTCCTGTACAAGTGGATTATTCTCTTCAGAAGTTAGCGAGGCTATATATAGCAGAAATTGTAAAGTTGCACGGGGTGCCAGTGTCGATTATTTCAGACAAAGACCCTAGATTTATGGCAAGGTTCTGGAAAGCTTTGCATTAGGAATTGGGTACAAGGTTGGATTTCAGTACAGCGTTTCATCCCCAGTCTAATGGACAGTCGGGGAGGGTGATTCAAGTTTTGGAAGATATGCTAAGGGGATGTGTCTTGGATTTCAAAGGCAGTTGGGAAGAGTTCTTACCATTGGCGGAATTCGTGTACAACAATAGCTACCAGGCAAGTATTCAGATGGCACCGTACGAAGCGTTATATGGTCAGAAGTGTCGTACCCCTACATGTTGGACAGAATTGGGGGAGCGGCAGTTGTTGGGTCCAGAGTTGGTTACTGAAACAGAGGATAAGGTGAAAGTGATTAGAGCTCGTTTGAAAGAAGCTTCGGACAGGCAAAAGTCATATGCCGATCTTAAATGGAAGGAAATAGAGTTTGCAGAAGGTGACAGGGTTTTCTTGAAGGTATCACCATGGAATAAGGTTTTGAGATTTGGTAAGAAAGGCAAGTTAAGCCCTAGATTCATCGGGCCTTATCGGGTGTTGAAACTAGTAGGACCAGTGGCTTACCAGCTCGAGTTGCCACCAGAGTTGGGGCAAATCTACAATGTGTTTCATGTTTCCATGCTTAGACGCTATCGCTCAAATCCGCCACATGTGGTGCCAGTTGAGGAGATAGAGGTGAGCCCAGACTTGTCTTTTGAGGAGGAGCCAGTGCAGATCCTAGATCGGGATGTTAAGGTTTTGTGTAGGAAATCAGTTCCTTTGGTAAAGGTGTTATGGTGGAACCATGGGTCGGAAGAAGCGACATGGGAACCGGAGGATATCATGCGACAGCAATACCTTCAACTCTTTTGACCAGGTAAATTTCGGGGTCGAAATTTATTTTAAGGGGGGTAGAACTGTCATATCCTGATTTGTGGGTCTATGCATTTGGTTTGTGCATGGCTAAGTTAGTAGGTTAAGGCATTGAGGTGGGTATTGGGCTCAGGTTTGGGCTTAAACCTGGGTTAAATTGATTATATATAGTGCTAGTTTATAAATTAAGTTAAGTAAGTATGTTTAGTAGCAAGTTGGGCTTGTGGCCCAAAGTTTGGAGGTGCTATAAGTGGGCATGCAGGTGGCGTCACAAGGGGGAGGAGTTTGGGCCTAGTGTGGCCGCTTGGGGCCTAAATTGGTGGGTCAAAATTCGGCACATAGGAGGGAAGGGGATGGACGGCACAATGGCTAAAATTTAGGAGCTTTATTTCTTTTTAATTTAGTGATTAAAAGCTGATAATTAAGAGGGAAGAGTTGGTTTTAAGGTGGGTTCTTCTAAAGGTAAGATAATTGTTAAATTATCAAGAAAGATAAAGGCTATCAGGGGATAGCAGAGTGCCGAAACTCCAACTCTCTGTGTGTGTGTGTATAGCCGAAATTTGGGTCACTAGTTATCATCTTTTCCATTCGTTCTTTCTCACTTTTTCATCTTTTCTCTCAAGCCAAAAATTCTTTTCTCTCTTTTCTCTCTTCTAGCCGAAATTCCCTAGCCTTATTTCCCTCTCCAAAATTCTTCTGAAAGCCGAATTCCCCTTTGTTCATACTTCTTCTCCCCTAGTCGAATCTACAAGGGTGGTTTCATTTTCCCGAAGGTGCACCATAGCCGAATAGACTTCAAGTGATGGGTGAGTTTTCGGGATTTTTCTTCTCTGCGATTTTTCTATTTTCATCAAGTTTCTAACCCGAATCATTTTCTTTAAGGCTCTGTCAACTTCACTCTCTACTTCTATAAGCCAAATCTGTCTCACTAAAAGTCTCCTGTGCCGATTTGTGAAGAGGCCAAAGGTAGGTGGTTGATGGTAGGTTCGGCCAAATGACCTTTCTTATTCCTTTGCCTTTGGCCGAATGTGTTATGGTACTCAATTGGTTGCGATTAAGGGGTTGGTTTGATATATGGGTGTTGGCCGAATGTAGGTAGGGTAGTGAAGCTTTCTTAAAGACTTTCGGGATTCGACAGATTAGGTAAGGGTTCGTTTTAAGTGTTATAATTATTTAGTTAATTGGATCTCATCGTTTAAATGGTTTAGTGACCAAGGAGTTGTTATGGACACTAGTAACAGTCAAGCAGTAGGAGGGGTTGGATCTATAAACCCAACGCCAAAATACAAGAAGCGATCTATGTCAGGAGTGCGTGATTGGCCATCTGGGTGTGGGCCGACATCAGAAGTAGATCGTAGGCCTATAGTGGTAGTCTCGAGTGACAGTAGCGTAGAAGCAGTGAAAGCGGTAGTACGAGAACTAGGTGTGTAACTCTTACACACTTTCTTTGCTTATTATGTTAAATGTTATGTGTTGGTAAAAGCCGGAATGACGGCAATGGTTACCAAATTACCCTTGTGGGTAAAAGGCGACGATGCTGGGTAAGTTGTTATATTTCTCGCGTTGATGGTGATCTATGAGAGCATGATATCCTGTATACATAATTTGTATGTTAAGCATGATCATACTGATATTGTTAGCATAACTCTGTGTTATGGGTGATGAGAGGAGGGGGAAGTATGATCTATCAGGCTGTCACCAGTGATTTGGTATCACAACAGTTGGTTGGCCCCACATATTATAAAAATTGTGACTAAGTCTCAGTGGTTTGGGACCACCAGTGGTTTGGTACCACATATGTTTATTTCTATAACTTCGGTTACCAGTGGTTTGGTACCACCAGTGGCTTGGTGCCACAAGGGGTAGATTTGGGAGACATGGATGGATACTTAGGTTGATGGGTTGCATGACATGCATATGTGTAAATGAATTTGTGTAAGAGCATAACTTCTCTTGGGATGGGGATTTATACACTGAGTCTCGGTGACTCACCCCTTCCTTTACATTTTACAGATCAGACTTAGATCGTGGATATGGAGCCGGAGTGGACTCGAAGTGGCCATGCACAACATCTGGGTTATTACAAAGTTTTCCATTCGGACTTAGTTATTTTATTAAATTTTGGTTTTCAGTTTTGTAATAAGGCCGCCTAAGTTTTATTTTGGGTTCTTTTGTTTAGTTGATTTTAAAGTTTCTATTTAATATGTTGATTAAACTATGATTTGGAGGTTTTCAAAAGCTAAAATAAGTATACAATGACTAAGTAATTAATACGGAGTAACAATGTGACAACTAAGTTTTCCAAACCAAGTTTCAACATGTTTTACACGATACAAAATTACATCGACGTTTTCTTTAAAATCTTACATCGGTTTTCTTTCTAAAACAAGTCGACAAATCTGTTTCCAAAACGTTCTCTTTCCCGTGGCACGCCAGATTCGGTTGTAGTGTTTGGACCGGGTTTGGGGTGTTACAGAGTTTTCGTAAACTCACCCTAGGCAGTTCGACGTGCTGGAGGACTCGGAGGTGGCCACACTACGAGCAGTTTTGGACTCTAGTATTTTACTTATTTTTAACTTGGGTTAATATTTTGTAATAAGTCCTCTCTTAAATTCTGGTTTTAGTTTTGGATTTTTAGTTTATTGTAATATCCCGGGTTAGGGGCTATTTTGTTGTTGCATTGTTTGCATGTGTTTGGTCTGCGGTGTTGTTGTTTTTGATGTGTTGGGGCTTAGTGGTAAGCCTGGGGTAAGCCTGAGTGGTAGGAAAATTTTAGTTTTTAAGCTTAGGTAAGAGGAGCTGAAGAAGCTGGGGTGTATAGGTGTTCTTCGGTGAATGTTAGCACAAGAATTGAGCTAGTAGAGTGGCAAGATAGGCGCCACTTAGAGCTTGAGTTTGGCGTCACTTGCAGGGGGAAGAGGTCCTGTGTTCAAGCTGCAGAAGTCTCATATTTTGCTTCCATTTTGACGGCATGGAGGAGGAGAAGTAGTGTGCAGTTCAAACTCTGCCATGGACCAAGTCAAACAACTTGAATGGTGGGTGGAGAGTGAATCTAGGAGGTTAACTAGTTCAAAGTTGTTTGAACTAGTGGTGGGGAGTGTTTGTAGGTGGTAGCCGAATGTTGGGTGCTTCATGGGGGGAGTGGCCGGTTAGTAGGGGTAGTGGGAGCGCCGAAATTCACATGGGATTTTGGTGCATTTTCGGTCAAAATTTTAGAAGCCAAAGTTCTTTATTTTGTCATACCAAAGCCGAATTTTCAAAGTAAGTCTCTTTTTGTTTTTCTTTGAAACCGAAAGTTCAAGCAACCATACCTTTGCCGAAAATTGCTTTGTTTTCTTTTAATTTTTGCTAGTAGTCGTATGTTCTCTTGAATTCCTAGACATTATTTTTGGTTTGCTTCTTTCTATTTTGTTCTTAGCCGAACTATTCACCCTCCCATATCTCTCTTTTTCTTTTTCTTGGTGCTAAGCCGAAACCACATCCTCCTAAACAATTTTCTTTTTTTTTTTCCTATTTTGGTTCTTGGCCGAATATCAACATTCTCCCTTCCCTTTTCTTTTGTTTTCTTCCTTTGTGTTAGGCTGAATCATTCCTTTTTCACTTCAAATCTTCCCTTTTGCCGATTTCTTCTCTCTTCTTGAATCTTAATTCTTTTGTTTTTACCTTCAATATTCTAGCCGAATCTCTCCCTTGTGTTGCCGAAATTTCCCTCTTCTTTTAGTTTTCATCTTGGCCGAATATTGGGGTAATGTGGATCTCTTTTAGTTGGTTCCAATCGGGTTTAGAGGAAGGTAAGTGCTTGGCCGATTGCCTATTTCTTCTCTCTCTTGTTCTTTGTTGATTTTGGTTTGGTTAAGAGCCGATTTTGGCATTTGTTGAAAGGAGTTAACCTCTTGTGTTGGAACTGATTTCATTATAGGGCATCTTGGGATTTCGAAGCAGTCAAGCGAAGCCTTTACCTGTTAGTGATCGATTGGTAAGTGGTGGTAAGGGTTGGTTTTATTAGTTTATTCGTTTAGTTTTCGTTGAGCCAAGTTTAAAGGATTAACTGTTCTTCTTATTAAGGGGTGGACGGTTGCATAAGAGAGAACCATCGTTTGGTTCGGGATTTGGTAGGAAACCAAATCGTTTGTAAGGTAAGGGTTTGAATGTTAACCCTTTGGTTTATTTGGTTTGGCCGAATGGTCTTGGTTCTAATGTTCATGATTGGCCGATTATAGGAGCAAGGTAATCGAGGGTCTTAGATCGGTTCTTTGGGATTATGGTTTGCGTTTTAACAGGTGTGTAAACTAACACACTCTTTGCTTAGTAATATGCTTAATAACCTGATTGTCTATTAAAGCCAATACAGTATGGTTGATTGTTATGATACCCTATGGGTTATGTGCACGGATTCGGGTAAGTCCGTTTCATTATGAGTTCTGTTATTGATATGATATCATGATCTTTGATGTATGTGTTATGAGACATAATACTAAACATGTTTTGCATGATTTGCACGATTTGCATCAGTATGATATGTCTATGGGTGATATGAGAGGAGGGGGAATATGATATCCCTGTCTTTGGGACACCAGAGGTTTGGCACCTCCAGTGGTTTGGTACCACAGATGATATTTGTGTCTTTGGGACACCAGAGGTTTGGCACCTCATAGCATCTCGTCCAAGTGGCTTAGCACCACAGTGGGTTGACCCCACGGTTGATATTATGGGATTGACGCCAGTGATTTGGTATCACACGATGGGTTGGCCCCATCATTTGATTCGTGACTTTGGTCACCAGTGATTTGGTATCACACTTGTGTCTTTGGGACACCAGAGGTTTGGCACCTCATAGCGACTTGTCCCTGTGGTTTAACACCACCGTGGGTTGGCCCCACTTTTGAGAAACGGGATCGTTGCCAGTGATTTGGTATCACACGTGGGTTGGCCCCACAGATGGATTATTCGTGACTTTGGGTCACCAGTGGTTTGGCACCACATTGATGGATATCGTGACTTTGGGTCACCAGTGGTTTGGCACCACCAGTGGTTTGGTACCACACGGGGTAGAAACGGTCTTATGGATGGTTTAGGGTTGGGTGCATTAATTGTATTGCTTTGTTATGGTGTGTGTTAGTATGTTGCATTATCGGGAGGGGAATTTATGCACTGAGTCTTGCGACTCACCTTCTCCCTTATCATTTCAGGTGACGCTTAGATCGCGGACATGGAGCCGGGTGGACTCGAGGCGACCATGCCATGAATAAATTCGGAGTTGCACTGGTTTAAAAGAAACTTGGTACTTTATTTTATTTATTCTCATTTGGTTTTGTCGGGATTGTAAAAGGCCTTTTTAAAATTATGCTTTTGTTATTTATATGCTTCGATTTGATTTTGAATATGCTTTAACAAATTATTGGTTTAAAATTGGCTAAAACTTGGAAAGTTAAGGTTTTCAAACCACAAAGCGATAGGTTTTAAACTTTACCATCGGGTATCACGCTGAAATTTAAAATGAATGCAACTCAGATGTTTTCCAAACTTGAGATTTTTCCACACCAAGTTCAAAATGTTTTAAGCAACTAGAAGGAAGTATTCGGATTTCTAAATGATATAAAATTGTTTTACTTATGGATTCAACTAAGTTTTCAAAACTCCCAGGTTTCCCAAATGTACTATCGGTTTTAAAACAATCATGCTCAGGATTTCTACAAGTACAAAATTTAGCTAAGAGTTTTTCATCAAACTTTTAACCGGAAACCTAACCTCTCGAATGCGTTTTCCTCGTAACATACCAGATTCGATCGTGGTGTATTGACCGGGTTTGGGGTGTTACAACTGTGGTATCAGAGTCAAGTTCAAAGGCTCGACTGTGGGCCTGAGGCCCAAAATGTTTTAAAAGATTGTTTTAAGTGTTTTGTTTTAAAATATATGGTTTGAAAGGCATGGCACCAAGTCTCTGGCACCAATCCGGCCAGGTAAGTACCCCTTACTATTGCTTGTGATTTGTTGGATGTAATGTGATTGGATGACTAGCAATAGTGGATTGCTTTAGAAACTGAAACTGATAGGACTCTGTGGACTTGCGAAAACAAAACTTCTTTAATAAACAACATTCATAAGACTGTGCTTGTAAAAAGTGGAATAATTACTGATGCATAAAACTTCTAAATCAGATAAGTCGAGATTGTAGTCATGAGCACTAGAGGTGGACGTGGTCGTGGACGTGGTCGAGGTAGGATGACAATTTCTGAACCCGTAGGATCTGGTCAGGGGTCAGAGAATGAGATACCAGTACCGCCACCAGCTGGAGGTGGTGAGTTTCAGGATCAGACTAGGGATGACGCAATGTCGCAAGCGATGCTGCGAGTTCTGGAAAGGGTGGCTGGAGTAGGTGGAGGCGCAGGAGCTCGAAAATCTGTGCCTGAGGGACTTCAAGCAAACGAGGCCGAGGTATTTCGAGGTGTTTCTGGTGTGGCTCCCAGCACGGCTGAGTATTGGCTGGAGGCGACGGAGCGGGTTATGGATGATTTGGACTTGACTGCTGAGGAGAAGCTGAAGGGGATAGTATCGCTTCTTCGGGATGAGTCATACCAGTGGTGGCTCACGGTTTGGGACAGTGCTGCAGCAGAGGATCTTACGTGGGATTATTTTAAGGCTGTTTATCAGAAGAAGTACATTGGAGCTAGCTACATTGACGCACAACGAAAAGCATTTCTGAGGCTGGTTCAGGGGAGTAAGTCTGTGTCAGAGTATGAGGCAGAGTTCTTGAGGCTGAGTCGGTATGCTAGGGGCATTGTGGCTACGGAACACGAGAGGTGTGTTCGTTTCGAGGACGGCCTGAGAGATGAATTAAGGTTGCTGATTGCTCCACAGCAGGAGCGTGAGTTTGCCGTCCTGGTAGAGAAGGCTAAGGTAGCCGAGGGAGTTAAAGAGTCTGTGAGGCAAAACATGGATAGGAACAAGCATAAGAGGAGTTTTGGATCTGCTGGGTCGTCAGGTAATCTGCAGAAAAGAGCTAGACAGAGTGGGCTGAATCAGTCTGGTAGGTCTGTTGCTGCTAATCAGGGACCGGCACAGTGTAACCGTTGTGGGAAATCTCATTGGGGAGGATGCTGGACCGGTGGAAAAGGATGTTTCGAGTGTGGCTCTTTGGATCACCGTGTGAGGGACTGTCCGCGTAAGTTGGCTAGGATTTAGTCCGAGGGTCAGGGTCGTACTCAGTTCAGGAATAATGGACCGCCACCGCAGAGGGGTCGTGGTAATGGCAGATGAGGTAATGGTTCTGGTAGGGGCCGCCGAGCACCGGGCAGAGGTGCGGGTAGTTCTGAGGCAAGACAGCCTGGGTTAGTGTATGCAGCGAGGCGCCGAGAGGAGGGCGGCGCATCGAACGTCATAACCGGTACGTTCTTGATCTTTGGTTCTCCATATACTGCTTTGATTGATGTGAGTTCAACACATTCTTACGTTGCTAGTAGTATAGTAGAGACAATGGATTTAGACTCTGAAACTACTTCTAGGCAGATGACCGTAATTAGCCCTCTAGGTCACTCTGTAGTTGTAGATAAGCTGTTTAGAGATATACCCCTAGAACTCCAAGGGGTAGTGTTTGTGGCTGATCTGATGGAACTGCCGTTTGGGGAGTTCGATCTGATTCTTGGGATGGACTGTTTGGTTAAGTACCAGGCGAGGCTGGATTGTGTGGCTAAGAGCATGGTTCTAAAGACGGCTGAGAATGATGAGGTGGTCATGATAGGTAATAGAAGAGATTTCTTATCCAACGTGGTATCTGCTCTGAAGGCTGAGAAGATGGTCAGAAAGGGCTGTGAAGCGTATGTGGTTCATGTTTATGCCTTGGAGGCTAAAGATTCTGCTGTAGAGAAGGTCCGGACAGTTAAGGGTTTGTTGATGTATTTCCACAGGAGCTTCAGGGGTTGCCGCTGGATCGTGAGGTAGAGTTCGGGATAGATCTGTTACCCGGAACTGCGCCAGTGTCTATTGCTCCCTATAGGATGGCGCCAAAGGAGTTAGTGGAGCTTAAGGCTCAGATCCAGGAGTTTTTGGATCGAGGCTTTATCAGGCCAAGTGTTTCACCTTGGGGAGCTCCAGTACTCTTTGTCAAGAAGAAAGATGGTACAATGCGGATGTGTATAGACTACCGCCAGTTGAATAAGCTGACAATCAAAAACAAGTATCCATTGCCACGGATAGATGACTTGTTTGATCAGCTAAAGGGTGCATCGGTATTCTCGAAGATCGATTTGAGGTCTGGGTATCATCAGTTAAAGGTGAAGGAGGTGGATATCCACAAGACGGCGTTTCGTACTCGGTATGGGCACTGCGAATTTCTGGTAATGCCGTTTGGGTTGACTAACGCGCCGGCAGCATTCATGGATATGATGAATAGGGTGTTCCAGCAGTATTTGGATCAGTTCGTTGTGGTTTTTATAGACGACATCCTGGTATACTCAAGGACAGAAGAGGAGCATGATGCGCACTTGCGAATGGTGTTGCAAATTCTGAGGGAGAAGCAGCTTTATGCTAAGTTCAGTAAGTGCGAGTTCTGGCTTAGGGAGGTGACTTTCTTGGGTCATGTAGTGTCGGCTGAGGGAATTAGAGTGGATCCTCGGAAGATTGAGGCAGTTTTGGATTGGAAGCCGCCTAAGTCAGTGGCTGAAATTCGGAGTTTTCTTGGCTTGGCAGGATACTACCGAAGGTTCGTCGAGGGATTTTCGTTGATTGCAGCGCCGATGACCAAGTTGTTAAGGAAAGGGATTCCATTTGTTGGGACTGAGAAACAGCAGGAGAGTTTCGATAAGCTGAAGAAGATTTTGACTGAGGCTGCGGTTTAAATTCAACCTGAGGCAGGAAAGGAATTCACAGTATATTGCGATGCATCACATACGGGTTTGGGTTGTGTGCTGATGCAGGAAGGAAAGGTTGTGGCTTACGCATCTCGGCAGTTGAGGCCACATGAGGTCAATTATCTGACTCACGACTTGGAGTTAGCGGCAGTAGTCTTCGCTTTGAAGATTTGGAGGCACTACTTGTACGGAGAGAGATCGATAGTCTACACAGATCACAAGAGTCTGAAGTACCTTTTGACTCAGAAGGACTTGAATTTGAGGTAGCGCAGATGGATTGAGTTGCTAAAGGACTACGACTGTTCGATTGAGTATCATCCGGGCAAGGCTAACGTGGTGGCAGACGCGTTGAGCCGTAAGGTTGTTTCAGGCTTAAGAGCGATGTTTGCCCATTTGAGTTTGTATGACGACGGAAGTATTCTGGCAGAGCTGCAGGTTAAGCCTACTTGGGTTGAGTAGATCAGGGAGAAACAATTAGAGGATGAGGTGTTGAGTGCGCAAAGGTTATAGGTGCAGGATGGTGGTTTGGAAGGTTACAGATTATCTAATGATGGGGTGCTGTGTTTCCAAGGAAGAGCTTGTATGCCAAAGGACGTTGAGTTGAGGCAGATGATTCTTCAGGACGCACATAGCAGCCCATATGCTATGCATCCTGTAGGTAGCAAGATGTATAGGGATCTCAGAGAGCAGTTTTGGTGGCCGGGTCTGAAGAGGGAAGTGACAGAGTTTGTAGGGAAGTGTCTGACATGTCAGCAGGTCAAGGCTGAGCATCAGTTGCCGTCAGGGTTGCTACAGCCAGTGAAGGTTCCTCAGTGGAAGTGGGAAAGGATAACTATGGATTTCGTCAATGGATTACCTCTTACGCCGAGCAAGAAAGACTCAGTTTGGGTAGTTGTGGATCGTCTGACTAAATCAGCTCACTTCATTCCGGTGAGGGTTGATTACTCACTTCAGAAGTTGGCGAAGTTGTATGTGTCAGAGATAGTGAGGTTGCACGGTGTGCCAGTATCGATCATCTCAGATAGGGATCCCAGATTTACGTCAAGGTTCTGGAAAGCATTGCATCAGGCTCTGGGTACGCGTTTGGATTTCAGCACGGCTTTTCACCCACAGTCTGACGGGCAGTCGGAAAGGGTTATTCAGATCTTAGAGGATATGCTGAGAGGTTGTGTTCTGGACTTCAGAGGTAGTTGGGAGGAGTTTCTGCCATTAGCTGAGTTCGCCTACAACAATAGTTACCAAGCAAGTATCAAGATGGCACCATATGAGGCGTTGTATGGTAGGAAGTGTCGCTCACCTACATGTTGGACGGAGTTGGGTGAACGTCAGTTGTTGGGACCAGAGTTGGTTGCAGAGACCGAAGACAAGGTTAAGTTGATTCAGGCTCGATTGAAGGAAACTTCGGACCGGCAGAAGTCTTATGCCGATCTCAGGCGGAGGGATATAGAGTTTGCTGTGGGGGATCAAGTTTTCCTGAAGGTCTCGCCATGGAAGAAAGTGTTGAGGTTCGGAAGGAAAGGCAAGTTAAGTCTGAGGTTTATTGGGTCGTATAAGGTATTGAGACGAGTGGGACCAGTAGCTTACCAGCTTGAGTTGCCAGCAGAGCTAAGTCAGATTCACGACGTATTTCACGTTTCGATGCTTAGGCGTTATCATTCAGATCCATCGCATGTCGTAGCAGTGGAAGAGATCGAGGTAAATCCGGATTTGATCGTGGAGGAAAAACCAGTGCAAATTCTAGATCGGGATGTGAAGGTTCTGCGTAGGAAGTCAGTTCCTTTGGTAAAGGTACTATGGCGGAATCATGGGGTGGAAGAAGCTACGTGGGAACCAGAGGATGTGATGAGACAGCAATACCCTCAACTCTTCTGATCAGGTAATTTCGAGGTCGAAATTATTTTAAGGGGGTAGAACTGTAATATCCCGGGATAGGGGCTATTTTGTTGTTGCATTGTTTGCATGTGTTTGGTCTGCGGTGTTGTTGTTTTTGATGTTTTGGGGCTTAGTGGTAAGCCTGGGGTAAGCCTGAGTGGTAGGAAAATTTTTAGTTTTTAAGCTTAGGTAAGAGGAGCTGAAGAAGCTGGGGTTTATAGGTGTTCTTTGGTGAACGTTAGCACAATAATTGAGCTAGTAGAGTGGCGAGATAGGCGCCACTTAGAGCTTGAGTTTGGCGTCACTTGCAGGGGGAAGAGGTCTTGTGTTCAAGCTGCAGAAGTCTCACATTTTGCTTCCATTTTGACGGCATGGAGGAGGAGAAGTAGTGTGCAGTTCAAACTCTGCCATGGACCAAGTCAAACAACTTGAATGGTGGGTGGAGAGTGAATCTAGGAGGTTGACTAGTTCAAAGTTGTTTGAACTAGTGGTGGGGAGTGTTTGTAGGTGGTGGCCGAATGTTGGGTGCTTCATGGGGGGAGTGGCCGATTGGTAGGGGTAGTGGGATTGCCGAAATTCACTTAGGATTTTGGTGCATTTTCGGTCAAAATTTTAGAAGCCAAAGTTCTTTCTTTTGTCATACCAAAGCCGAATTTTCAAAGTAAGTCTCTCTTTGTTTTTCTTTGAAACCGAAAGTTCAAGCAACCATACCTTTGCCGAAAATTGCTTTATTTTATTTTAATTTTTGCCAGTAGCCGTATGTTCTCTTGAATTCCTAGACATTATTTTTGGTTTGCTTCTTTCTCTTTTGTTCTTAGCCGAACTATTCACCCTCCCATATCTCTCTTTTTCTTTTTCTTGGTGCTAAGCCGAAACCACATCCTCCTAAACAATTTTCTTTTTTTTTTTTTTCCTATTTTGGTTCTTGGCCGAATATCAACATTCTCCCTTCCCTTTTCTTTTGTTTTCTTCCTTTGTGTTAGGCCGAATCATTCCTTTTTCACTTTTAATCTTCCCTTTTGCCGATTTCTTCTCTCTTCTTGAATCTTAATTGTTTTGTTTTTACCTTCAATATTCTAGCCAAATCTCTCCCTTGTGTTGCCGAAATTTCCCTCTTCTTTTTGTTTTCATCTTGGCTGAATATTGGGGTAGTGTGGATCTCTTTTAGTTGGTTCCAATTGAGTTTAGAGGAAGGTAAGTGCTTGGCCGATTGCCTATTTCTTCTCTCTCTTGTTCTTTGTCGATTTTGGTTTCGTTAAGAGCCGATTTTGGCATTTGTTGAAAGGAGTTAACCTCTTGTGTTGGAACCGATTTCATTATAGGGCATCCGGGATTTCGAAGCAGTCAAGCGAAGCCTTTACCTGTTAGTGATCGATTGGTAAGTGGTGGTAAGGGTTGGTTTTATTAGTTTATTCGTTTAGTTTTCGTTGAGCCAAGTTTAAAGGATTAACTGTTCTTCTTATTAAGGGGTGGACGGTTGCATAAGAGAGAACCATCGTTTGGTTCAGGATTTGGTAGGAAACCAAATCGTTTGTAAGGTAAGGGTTTGAATGTTAACCCTTTGGTTTATTTGGTTTGGCCGAATGGTCTTGGTTCTAATGTTCATGATTGGCCGATTATAGGAGTAAGGTAATCGAGGGCCTTAGATCGGTTCTTTGGGATTAAGGCTTGCGTTTTAACAGGTGTGTAAACTAACACACTCTTTGCTTAGTAATATGCTTAATAACCTGATTGTCTATTAAAGCCAATACAATATGGTTGATTGTTATGATACCCTATGGGGTATGTGCACGGATTCGGGTAAGTCCGTTTCATTATGAGTTCTGTTATTGATATGATATCATGATCTTTGATGTATGTGTTATGAGACATAATACTAAACATGTTTTGCATGATTTGCACGATTTGCATTAGTATGATATGTCTATGGGTGATATGAGAGGAGGGGGAATATGATATCCGTGTCTTTGGGACACCAGAGGTTTGGCACCTCCAGTGGTTTGGTACCACAGATGATATTTGTGTCTTTGGGACACCAGAGGTTTGGCACCTCATAGCGTCTCGTCCAAGTGGCTTAGCACCACAGTGGGTTGACCCCACGGTTGATATTATGGGATTGACGCCAGTGATTTGGTATCACACGATGGGTTGGCCCCATCATTTGATTCGTGACTTTGGTCACCAGTGATTTGGTATCACACTTGTGTCTTTGGGACACCAGAGGTTTGGCACCTCATAGCGACTTGTCCCTGTGGTTTAACACCACCGTGGGTTGGCCCCACTTTTGAGAAACGGGATCGTTGCCAGTGATTTGGTATCACACGTGGGTTGGCCCCACAGATGGATTATTCGTGACTTTGGGTCACCAGTGGTTTGGCACCACATTGATGGATATCGTGACTTTGGGTCACCAGTGGTTTGGCACCACCAGTGGTTTGGTACCACACGGGGTAGAAAAGGTGTTATGGATGGTTTAGGGTTGGGTGCATTAATTGTATTGCTTTGTTATGGTGTGTGTTAGTATGTTGCATTATCGGGAGGGGAATTTATGCACTGAGTCTTGCGACTCACCTTCTCCCTTATCATTTCAGGTGACGCTTAGATCGCGGACATGGAGCCGGGTGGACTCGAGGCGACCAAGCCATGAATAAATTCGGAGTTGCACTGGTTTAAAAGAAACTTGGTACTTTATTTTATTTATTCTCATTTGGTTTTGTCGGGATTGTAAAAGGCCTTTTTAAAATTATGCTTTTGTTATTTATATGCTTCGATTTGATTTTGAATATGCTTTAACAAATTATTGGTTTAAAATTGGCTAAAACTTGGAAAGATAAGGTTTTCAAACCACAAAGCGATAGGTTTTAAACTTTACCGTCGGGTATCACGCTGAAATTTAAAATGAATACAACTCAGATGTTTTCCAAACTTGAGATTTTTCCACACTAAGTTTAAAATGTTTTAAGCAACTAGAAGGAAGTATTCAGATTTCTAAATGATATAAAATTGTTTTACTTATGGATTCAACTAAGTTTTCAAAACTCCCGGGTTTCCCAAATGTACTATCGGTTTTAAAACAATCATGCTCAGGATTTCTACAAGTACAAAATTTAGCTAAGAGTTTTTCATCAAACTTTTAACCAGAAACCTAACCTCTCGAATGCGTTTTCCTCGTAACATACCAGATTCGGTCGTGGTGTATTGATCGGGTTTGGGGTGTTACATTTATTATGTTTTAAATCTGCTAAACTTTGAATAACGGTTTTCCACAATAATATCTTCTTTCAAAATACTACGCTTTCACGGGCTTCGACGCGATAGTTGAGGCCATCAGTAGTATTCTTATAGGTTGAGGCTGCTTGGGCCATGATGGGCCGAAGTGGGCCCAATTGAATAAAATGTATGATGGTGTAGTATATATTGAAATAGACAAGGTGAATCTCATATACGTGGCTAGATTTCTGTTAGGTGGGCCACACGAGCGTGTGGGCCCAAATGGGCCGAAATCGGGTTGTAGGCCCAATAGTCTGGTATGACCAATAATGGTAGTTGAGTCGCTCGAGGTGACATTAGGCCTTTGGGAAGGCTATCGCGGATGTGAAATTACTGAAATACCCTCAATGGGTAAAATGACCGATATACCCTTAAAGGGTAAAATGACGACACTGCCCCTACATGTTATATGATTATTCTTGTATGTGATTTATGATTGTTATTGTATGATTATTATTTTATGTTGCATTCATGTGTTATTATGTTGCATGGGGATGGGATTATTAATACAGAGGAAGTGCTAATAGGATCGCATGGTCGCTTGACGACTGTGGATCCACTGAAGGCTTTTTAGCCACCGAGCAGCCATGCTGAACCAATAAGTTAGTGCCGCAACCGGTGCTACAGAAGGAGTGTAGGGATGGGTGGGTCGATTAAATCCCGACAGGAGTGCAAGGTTAGACAGGAGACGGAGTGCAGGGTTGGTATGGGCATTAATGCATTGCATATGTGGTTTTCAATATTGAGACGGGCTTAGGCCCAGATAAATATGATTTGTGACATTTATGGGTTAAGGCCCAACTGAGGCTTTTATGGGCTAAGGCCCAATTGCCATCGTTACTGAAATGGGCTCCGACCTATACTGTTGTGATTCATGTTCTTACTATGAGGGTTGTGCACGTTGAGTTTTCGTAAACTCGCCCCCTCTTTTTAATATTTTTCTCAGGAAATCCTCAGTAGGCGGTTCGACGTGCTGGAGGACTTGGAGGTGGCAATACTAAGAGCAGTTTTGGACTCTAGTATTTTACTTATTTTTAACTTGGGTTAATATTTTGTAATAAGGCCTCTCTTAAATTCTGGTTTTAGTTTTGGATTTTTAGTTTATTATGTTTTAAATCTGCTAAACTTTGAATCACGGTTTTCCAAAATAATATCTGCTTTCAAAATACTACGCTTTCGCAAATAGGTCGTAAACATCACGTTTTCATAAGTCAGTCATTTTAATTAAGCTTCTGCAACAAACAAAGTTTATTTTTTAAACGTAATAACTTTTTAATAAATGTCGATTAATAATAAAAAAACGCAAACTGGGACTTTAGTTTTTAATGTCAAGAAAGGTTTTCAATAACCATGGCTTCTCGAAAAGCACCCTAATGTGACACGCCAGATTCGGGTCTAACTTCTAGGCCGGATTTGGGGTGTTACAGACAACAACCCCCTCCAGGCTTCCAACAGCAACCCTACCCACAATAGAAGAAGCAGAATCTTGAGGAGATGCTAACAAAATTCATCGCGGTGTCAGAAACTCATTTCCAAAACACCGAAACAGCACTTAAAAATCAGTAAGCGTCGATTCAATGGCTTGAGAACCAATTAGGTCAGCTTGCTAAGCTGATCTCTGAACGACCACAAGGTAGCTTGCCAAGCAACACTAAAACTAACCCAAAAGAACAACTTCATGCCCTAACTGCTCACGAAAGTGAAGGGTTAGACGCACCAAAACCAAGGCAAGAAAACATGGCAGATAAAGGTAAGGTTGAGGTGAGCCATAATAACCCAAAACTGGTAAGTACAGAATACCAACCTCGTGTGCCATATCCCAATGCGACAAAGAAAGACCGCACAGATGAACAATTCGGTAAATTTCTTAAACTTTTAAAAAAATTACATATTAGCTTATCGTTTCTTAAAGCTCTTTCGCAGATGCCCAATTCGAAAAAAATTTTAAAACAGCTTTTGACAAACAAACGGAAGTTAGACGATGCGTCGCATGTGGAACTAAATGCAGTGTGCTCAATAATTTTCCAAAATAAAATACCACGAAAGTTCAAAGACCCATGGAGTTTTACTATTCCTTGTTTAATTGGTAGTTTAGACGTTAATAACGCTTTAGCTGATCTAGGGGCAAGTATCAATGTTATGCCTAATAAAATGTTTAAACAGCTAGGTCGTGGGAAACCCAAACAAACTAGGATGAGCATTCAATTGGCTGATAAAACCATTAGAGTTCCTAGCGGTATAATTGAGGATGTACTAGTAAAAATTGACAAATTCATATTCCCAGTAGACTTTATTGTTTTAGACATGGATGAGGATAGTAACGTTCTTTTAATTTTAGGGAGACCCTTTTTAGCAACTACTAAAACTAGAATTGATGTTGGTACGAGTGAGCTCACACTTCGTGTAGGTGAAGAAATGGTCACTATTCAGGCTCGTGAATCAAGTAGGACATCGAGTAGAACATAAATTCTATTTCAACCATCGTTTCAGGAAGCACCACAAAAATACACAACCGAACCACATCCTAGACCTCGTGCCAACAAAGAAATAACTCATGAGGAGCGAAGGCTTCAGATCGATGAACTAGACGAGTGGAAGACACATGTCAAGGAGAAACTAAGAACACACGAAGCGAAACATAACGAACTCAAAGATGAAGCAAACTACTTCAAGGTTGGAGACCAAGTTTTAATGGATAATACATATCCTCGTGTTGCCACTTCTGAACCGAATGGAATAACTCCTTTCACGGTACTTAGTACTTTCCTATATGGTACAATCAAGGTAACTCATTCTAAATTTGGCACCTTCAAGGTAAATCTTACTCGTCTAAAACCTTATTTTAATATAACTGATAGCAAGAATGAGGAGTTTCAACTCCTTAAACCACCATGATTATGCGAATAAAAGGTAAGTCTAGCTTAAGACCTTAAACGAGAGCTTCTCAAGAGGCAACCCGAGCACTAACTTCACTAATGTCGTTTAACTAAAAAGTAACGAAATTAATAGGCGTAGGTTTCCCTACCCAGACTGTAACACCCCAAACTCGGCCTAGAAGTTAGGCTCGAATTCGGCGTGTCACATTGAAGTGTTTTTGCGAAAACCTTGTTTTCATTGAAAACCCTTCTAGAGAAAAGTTAAGTAAAATCCAGTTTGCTTTCAAAACGAGGTGTAACCAAAAACCATTTCCTTATTCTATGCAAAAATTTCCTTTGACAACGGAAGCTCGTTCTTAAAACACAATTATTTTCAAAAACTTGAAATATGCTTAAAAGAAATAAATCTAGATTCCCTTTCAAAATTTCAATGCATAGTGGAAGTAATGGAGTAATAACTAGAGGGAAAACCTTATTACAATCCGGAACATAATAACTCAAATTAAGTAACCCAAAATATAGAATTTAGATAATAAGAAAACAAGTCTAATCACATTGCTAGTTGGCCACTAACTGTAACACCCCAAACCCGGCCTAGAAGTTAGGCCCGAATCCGACGTGTCACATTGAAGTGTTTTTATGAAAACCTTATTTTCATTGAAAACCCTTCTAGAGAAAAGTTGAAGTAAAATCCAGATTGCTTTCAAAAAAAGGTGTAGCCAAAAACCATTTCCTTGTTCTATGTAAAAATTTCCTTTGACAGCGGAAGCTCGTTCTTAAAACACAAGTATTTTCAAAAACTTGAGATATGCATAAAAGAAATAAATCCAGATTCCGTTTCAAAATTTCAATGCATAGTGGAAGTAATGAATAATAACTAGAGGGAAAACCTTATTACAATCTGAAATAGAATAACTCAAAATAAGTAACCCAAAATCTAGAATTTAGATAATAAGAAAACAAGTGTAATCGTCTTGCTAGTTGGCTACCTTTGAGTCCCTCCATCCGTCGAGCTGCCTACTGAGGATCACCTGAGAAAAATAAAAGAGGGAGTGAGTTTTCGAAAACTCAGTGTGTACGACCCCCGTCAAACAAATAGCATATATATCATAATAATAACATAATAATATCATACATGCAATGCTGTGTAAACCCTCCCCAAATAATCCATCCGGTATACTTTGTTTCCCTTCTTAGCCTACACTCCTGTGGGGATTTCTAAATCAACCCACCCATCTGATACACTTCAAGGGTAGCCCAGTTGCGGTACTACCTAACGTTGCAGCAAAGTTGCTGATCTTATAACGTGCTTAAAAAGCCATCGGTGGATCCACAGTTGTCAAGCAACCATGCGATCCTCATATACTTCCTCCGTTCCATAATTCCCACCCATATGCATCCTAAACAGAATATCATATGAATGCAGCAAATGTACATGTAACATCCATAAATCTTACATTCAACACATAGGGGCATTTTAGTCATTCACAAATGAAGGGCATTTTGGTAAATCTTAACAATATGGGTTTCAAATTACGAACTTTTGGACTGTCAACATGTCCTCGTTGGCTAAAGTGACCAGACACTATGCACCAGGTAGGATTCCAGAGAAGAGGAGGTGGGTCACTAGGACCGCTTAAGTACCAAGCTCTCCCTAGATCCAATCGTAGACATGCATATGTCCATTTCCACACTCTACCCTAGTGACTTGTTCGCAGACATGTTTGATTATTAAATTAAGTTTTATGTCGTTTAATAATTCATCAGAACTAAGCCTAGAGTCCATTAAAATCCTAGCATGCATTTTTAAAATCCCATAAGGCCCATTAAGCCCAATTATGTCCATATAGCCCATTAAGCCCAATCATATACATGTAGCCCATTTGGCCTGATCATAATTAAATCATACAACCATCCATATCAATCCATCATTCAATTTCACATATTAACTCTTGCCGATTTGGCCCCACGAGCTCGGCAGGCCCATTTAGCCCTTCTGGCCCTGTTGGCCAAACAGTGGCCCGAGACCATGAGATCGCTCTCTTGGTCCAGGTAGTCGTATTGGTGTTCCCACAAGAATGTTTGCAAGCTCGTGCGGCTGCCGGTGCCAACCTTTCAGCTTTTTGGCATTTCAATTTTTCGAGATTTCGACTTTTGCGGATTTGTCGTGTGTGAAGTTTATGTACACACCTGGTAAATGAGACATGTTACACTATCCTCAGCCTTGAACCTACAACTAATACCAACCTCCAATCAATCACACACTTAACCACAATATTTACCAAAAACTGAAGTCTTACCATAACCTTACCGTGTGCCACCAGTCCTAATCCATAGCTGCTACTCACGAATATCCCCTAGATCTGCATCAATCTTAACCGTTAAAGACAAAAAAATAGGTGACTTGTATCCACTTAAGTCATCCCTTCCCTTACTATAGTCTATTTGGCCAACTTATCCCAAAATCAAGACCACTTACCCAAAAGCCGAAACGTATGGATAGCTTTTCGACAGAGACTTGTAGATCTAAGCTTGAGTCTGATTTTTCCAAGATCCGATCCACCAAAAATCAAAGGAATGATGACAGCACGATAGAGATTTGGTCACTAGAGTATTTGGCACAAGGTTTGGGGCGATGAAGAAATCGGCTCCAAGAGCAAAGGTTGTCAGCTTTTGAAGTCACAAATACTCGGTCCCCAACAATTGAAATGAAGGTGGGGTGACACAAGCAATGGAGAAAGAAGAGAATGATATTCGATTTAAGGCTTTAGGGGAGAAGAAAAGAAAACACATAAGGAGGAGGCGAGGTTTAGAACAGAAAAAGTGAAAGAGAATTCGGTAGAGCTTATAGTTGCCAAAATAGCACCAAGGGAATTCCAATTACCGAATTAGCATAGAGGGAATTCGGCACCCCCTATTTATACACAAAACCGAAACTCTGTCTATCCCTCCCAAAGTCCCAATCGACTCTATCTCTTCCCCATCTTATCTCCTCATTTTTCTCTCTGATAACTCCTCAATCCTTTACCTAAATTTTCTCTTCTGATCACTCTCCTTAGAGTCCATCACCACACCACTTCCAACCTTCTAGAAGGCCAAAATTAAACTCCTAAAAATACTAAGCTAGGATTCGAACCTAGGATCTCCTTGCTAGCCCATAACGCGACCTTCTTCTACCCTAACTGGCGTCACTTAGCCACTCTACCACAAGGCTCTTTGATGTCATTTTTTCCCTATTTTTATTTAAAAGCCCAACTACTCACTGTCCTGGTTCCTTTAATAATTAATTAAGAATTTCTTATCCTCAAAGTTCAAACCCAAAACTTCTCCAACACCCCTAGACACTCCAAGTTTATTAAACCCTTAAAGCAAACATGTCATTTGTCATTTTCTTACTTAAAAATATTATGAGACCCAAAGCCCAATTCGTCTAAGCCCAAATTTTGGGGCGTTACACACATGACCTTACACACGGGCGTGGCTGTGGCCGTGTGGACACCACGAATAGGCACATGGGTGTGGCTAAGATCATGCGAACCAAGAACGAAAATTTTCTCCAAAACACAGGCTGCGATAAAATGACACGGCCATACGATTCGGCCGTGGTCGACACTGAGAAATCTACACGGGCGTGCGACACGCCCGTGCCTTTAGGACGTGGTTGACACTGAATAACCAATATGGGCGTTGAAACCTCTACACAGGTGTGGGAGAAATGAACGAGGCATCACACGGCCCTGCGACACGGCCGTGTGACCTAACACGCCCAGGGCACATGGGCATGGGCAGTAACCAGGTGCCCCGACTCCTATTTAAATCACCTTCTTCTCACTTTCCTCCCCAATTCTTCTTCTCCCAAACCCTAGCCACCACACCCCTTTCTTTTCCCTTTCCCATTTCCCATTTCCCTTATTTCTTCGTTACACCGCCACCACACCAACCACCATCCTTGCCACCATATACAATGACTAATACTAAAGGCAAGACCAAGGCCACCATCTCCATGTCAAAAAAGCGAAAGGATCCTGGCGCATTCTCCCCGTTCGCCACCACTTTACATAAGTTCATGTCAGCCGCTTCATTAACTCGACAAGACAAGAACCTTTGAGTCCATTTACTTTTTCTTTTTCTTTTATTTTCATTTTTAAATTCTCTCTTTTTATATTTCTTGTCTTTAATTTATATTATTATATTTTGATCTCTTTAATTTAGGTTCAAGGGGCTATTACGGAGCGACCACACCACCACCGGAGTATCCACCATCCCTGCCCAACTTTACACCATTTCTTTTCTTTAACTCCATCAAAAGTTCAGGAAGTTTCACTTCTTTCCGTCTCTTATGATTTTCTTACTATATTGTCATTATTCATCTTTGTACATTGAGGACAATGTACATCTTAAATGTGGGGAGGTTATTGATTTCATTACTTGAAAATCCCTGAATTTTGTCTTGTTCTTAAGTAAATCTTCTCATTTTACTAGTTAGAATGAAACTTCTTTTGATTTATGATTTTTGTTGATATGCTTTAGATTAAGTCATAGATAATTGTGCATTGATGTTTTACACTTTAAGATATTAGAGGATCAAGCATGATAAGGCTATTTTCAAAATTAAAATTTTATTAGGTTGTTTCCTTAAATTTAAATGTTACTTTGGAGTTTGAAATCTGCAAGGATGACATCAAAAACCATAAATTTTGTGAGTCTTTGAGCCTTCTAGAGCATATACTTTTCTTGCTCACTTTATTGTTGATTATGAGAGTGTCAATATTGATTTGTTATTCTAGAACTTGCTTCGATTATACATGTCGAGACCACACCCTTGATTTGATATACTGAGATGATAAAGGCACTTAGGATTTAACCCACTTACTCCATAAAAAGCCTACCCTCATATTTAACCCATAGTGAACCATTTTTAGCCTAATAAACCATTTCTTGTCTCACCCATTTAATATTAACCCAAGACCAAGTTCTACTTCTCCTCCTTTGATTCTCCTTATGTCGAGATTTGATTTGATCAGTTGCCTAACTATTCTCTTTACTTCAATTGTTAAATATTTACTTATTATTACTTGTTCTTATTCTTAAAAAAAGTTGGAAATTTATTTATTATTAGTTTTATGAGCTTAAACAGTTAATTTCACATCTTTAGAAGAAGCTCGTGTTATTAGTTTCAATCAATGTAATTATTCAGTATTAGTTATTTTTCTAGTTAGGTAAATGGTAAATTTGATCTTGATTCTAACCCTCTAATTTACCCTTTATCCACACATTCAACCTTAACCCTATTACAACCCTTTTAAGACCTTCCGTAGCTCCAAATATAAATAATTGAATGACTATAACTCAAGAAAACAACTTAACTACAATTTGAATAAATAGGAAGAATATGAAAATAGCATGTTATCACATTGCTGATTACTTTCATGCGAGCTTACTAAGAGTAAAGCTTGCTCCCTCCTTTCCATTTCTTTTAGTTTTGTCAGGTTAGCTCAGGGTTGGAGATCGTCGGAGGCAGTATCACACTATTGGGCCATTATCCTTGGAGTATTGGCATGTGTATATTAAATGTTTTCAAGTGAGTGGCATGTATAGGGACTTAGTTTTTTTTTATGAATGATGTTGTTGTGATTAGCCAAATGTATTGGCTTATATTGATTTTTTGATTATAACCATGAGATGTGGCTTATAATAATTCTGACCTGTAAGCCTATTTTGTCCATGGCATGTGTTTGAAAAGTTTTAATTTTGGGCAAAATTTGGTAACCCGGTTTTGTACGATTGTGAATGTTTAAGTCCAGTAACGGCTCAAACCCTGTCCCGGAGTTGGACACGGGTGAGGGGTGTTACACTACACCTTGTAAAACAAATTGAACAAATCTCGATTCCACTTTGAAAGGGGAGAGTTCGATTCTTGAGTTACTACGGTTTTGACTAAATACTTGTGTTAGTACGGATTTAATAAATAAATAAACAACCCTTGATTAAAAACGATTGTGATTCGATGAAATTTACACAATTAATCATCAAATCGCGCACTTCTACAAATGGAATACGGTTCTAGGATTTTTGAATGGCACTTCACGAAGGTATGATAAACAAAGTGTTAGTAACATCCTAATTGAAAAAATAGTACGAAAGAAAGTCATGAATTAGAGGATCTTCCATACTTACGTAATAGCAGAGGAAAAAGGCTAAACAATATTTCCTGAAAAGCCCACTAAAGAGGAGGATTCGACACTAAAAATAAAAAAATAAAAATTTAGAAAGATAGGATAAGAAGTGATCTTTTAAAAAATAAAAATAAGATTTCATGGATTATAGAGATGAGTTTTGAAAAGAGGAGAAGAAATTAAGGAAAATGGAGACTTTTGGTGATGGTCGATGGTGGTAGCACGACGACAATGGCAGAGGAAAAGTGGTGGTTTGGTGGACGTGTGACGGCCTTGTGTGGTTGTGGAGTGGAAGAGAAATGAGGAAAATGGGACTTCTAAGGTGGTAAAAAGGAAGAAAATGAGAGAAAAAAGGAGGAGCAAAGTGGTGGTGTGGCTAAAGGAGAGGAGAGAAAAAGAGAGAAAATAAAAATAAAATAGGGAGTAACTAGGTTCAATGGTCGGCTAAGGTAAGGCAAATGAGAGGCTTTGGTAAGGTGAGGGGACAATGGCACCAGAAGTGGATCATCGGAGTGAAAAGGGGAGAACTTTAGGAAGGTTGACCTTGTAATTAAGGAAAGAATCTTACCTTGTATGGCAATATGTATTAGACAGCAAGAATGTTCACACTAGCTCAAAATTGTCAAAAAAATTAATTAAAAGATGTGCTTGTGGGGGCTTAAACGTAGGACATTATGGAAACAACTAGCACACTTAACCACTAGACCATTAATTCCTTTGCGACATAAACTAGTGCACATAAATTAATAAAATCTAGAGTGTGACAGTTGGTGCCTCCACTATCTATCAACCAACTCTGCTTCTTGATGCAAAACAAGAGGAAGTAAACATATGCTCTTCTTGAGCTTGTCTTTTATCAACAACTTGAGCTTAAATATGGTTTTGTTGATGTTGTTGTTGTTGTTGCCCCTTATCCTTGCATACCCTCTATATATGGCCAAATTGTTTATAGCTTCTACACTAAATGTCTGGTATGAATGTAATATCCTGAAATAGGGGTTAATTGTGATTGTATTGTTTTGCATGAGTTCGGATTGTCGTGTTGTTAAGTGAGATGTTCTAGAGTTTAGGAATAAGCCAAGTGTAGGCCCGAGCTGTAGGAAAATTTTTGTTTTTAAGCTTTAGTTAGAGGGAGCTGAAGGAGCTAGGGTTAAGTGTAATTCGTGGGGATTTTAAACACGAGATTGGGCTTGGTAAAGTGGCAACGAGGCGCCACATAGGGCCTTAAGAGGTGACGCCACAAGCAGTGTGTGGGGGCTTAGGTTCGAATCCCATGGATGTCATTAAGGATACCTTTATTTTTGCTTTTGTATGGCATGTGTTGGTCAAATTTTTTTAATTATGGTAAGGATGGACTTTTCATTTATGGATAGTAGACTTAGGAAAAAGGCAAGTGCTTATTTAAGGTATGGAATCAAGGAGTTTTGGTAAGATAAGGGGACATAAGGCTTGAAGTATGGGGTGATGTTTTGGAAATTTTTCTATGGCCATTTGACCATGAATGTAGACGGTTTAGGGGGCTAGGGGGCTTGGCTTAATTTTGAATGTGATTAGGAGTAAATAAGGAGGAAAAAGGTGGGATTTGGTATGGGAATGAATGTTGGCCGGCCAAGGGAAGCCTTTGGTGACAATTTCGGTCATGTTGATGGAGGGGAGAAGCCGATTGTGCATAAGGTAGTGTTGGGCATTTTGTGCGTTTTCCTTTTTATTTTTTTTGGTACCTAGTCGAATGTCCCTCTAAGTTCTTGAATTTCATTTCATTTCATTTCTTTTCTCCTTCTCAAAGTGTTTGGCCGAACCTACTACTCTCCTATCTCTTTCCTTGTCTTTTCCATTTTTCTTTTGCTCAAAGCCGAAAGTACCCATCTTTTCCCTTTCATCTTTTTCTTTTCTTTTCTCAAACTCTTGTGCCGAAATCCTCTCCACCTTCCTTTGCCGAATTCCCTCTCTTCCATTTTACTTTCTTTTTCTTCCTCTTTTCCACTCTAGCCGAATTCTATTTGTTGTCTTTAATCAACCATAGCCGAAACTCCTTTCATCACTCAACCATTTTGCCGAATTTCCCATTCCCTTCTTGATTTTTCTTGGCCGAATATCAACCAAGAGTGGATCTTCTTTGGTTTCTTTTCAATCAGTTTTGAGAAGGGTAAGTAGTGTTGGCCGAATTTCTTTATTCCTTTTCTCTTCTCTCTGTCGATTTTCTTGTGAGCAAAAGCCAAATTTTGGGCAATTGTTAGCAAGATTCTAACCATTCGTAGGAATCGATTTCTCTTAGATTCTTCGAGACTTTGGAAGCAGTCGATCTAAGCCTCTATTCTTTGACAATCGGATTTGGTAAGGCAAGTGGTAAGGATATCTATGTTAGTTCATCATTCTTTAAGTTGTTAAAAAGCCGAAGGCTTTTGAGACTAAGGTTTGTTGTTGGCCGAATGGCCTATGTTATTGATCTAAGTGTTGGTCGAATGTAGGGCAAGGAGATCTAGTGCAGTAGATCGGGTCTTCGGGATTTAGAACTTGCGTTAGTAACAGGTGTGTAACTTACACACTTTATAACTTGGTAATATATATATAATCTAATCATGATTAAAAGCCGAAAACTGTGAGATCTCGATATGATACCGTATGGGTATAGGCAAGGATTCGGGTAAGTCCGTTTCGATATGATTTGTTCTATGATGCTTAATACCATGATATGTGATATTTTTGCTTATTGATTCATAATAAAGCATGATGACTTGGTTTGCATAATAACTGCACTGCTATGGGTGATATGAGAGGAGAGGGAAGGATTTGATACCCGTGTCTTTGGGACACCAGAGGTTTGGCACCTCCAGTGGTTTGGTACCACAGTTTATTTTGTGTCTTCGGGACACCAGAGGTTTGGCACCTCATAACGACTCATCCCAGTGGCTTAGCACCACAGTGGGTTGGCCTTGGGTTTTATTCGAGGTTTTATTCGACCAAGTGTTTCGCCTTGGGGAGCACCGGTACTCTTTGTCAAGAAGAAGGATGGTACGATGCGGATGTGTATAGACTACTGACAGTTGAATAAGCTGACGATCAAAAACAAGTATCCATTGCCGAGGATAGATGACTTGTTTGATCAGCTTAAGGGGGCAGCGGTTTTCTCCAAAATTGATTTAAGGTCTGGGTATCATCAGCTAAAGGTGAAAGAGGCTGATATCCATAAGACGACATTTCGCACTCGGTATGGGCACTACGAGTTTCTGGTAATGCCGTTTGGGTTGACTAACGCGCCGGCAGCATTAATGGACATGATGAACCGGGTATTCCAGCAGTTTTTAGATCAGTTTTGTTGTGGTGTTTATAGACGACATTTTGGTATACTCAAAGTCAGAGGAGGAGCATGATTTTGCGAGTAGTGTTGCAGATTCTGAGGGAAAAGCAGCTATATGCCAAATTTAGTAAGTGTGAGTTCTGGCTTAGGGAGGTGACTTTCTTGGGTCATGTAGTATCAGCTGAGGGGATTAGAGTGGATCCTCGAAAGATTGAGGCAGTGTTGTATTGGAAGCCGCCTAAGTCAGTGGCTGAGATTCGGAGTTTTCTAGGTCTGGCGGGGTATTACCGAAGATCTGTAGAGGGATTTTCTTTGATCGCAGCACCAATGACCAAGTTATTGAGGAAAGGAGTTCCATTTGTGTGGACTGAGAAGCAGCAAAGAAGTTTCGACAAGTTGAAGAAGATTCTGACTGAAGCTCCGGTTTTGATTCAGCCTGTGGCAGGCAAGGAATTCACAGTTTACTGTGACGCATCACATACTGGTTTGGGATGTGTGCTGATGGAGGAAGGGAAGGTAGTGGCTTATGCATCTCGACAGTTGAGACCACATGAGGTTAACTATCCGACGCATGACTTGGAATTAGCTGCAGTGGTTTTCGCTTTGAAGATATGGAGACACTATTTGTACGGAGAGAAGTCGATAGTCTACACGGATCATAAGAGTCTAAAGTATCTTTTGACTTAGAAGGATTTGAACTTAAGGCAGCGCAGATGGATTGAGTTGTTGAAGGACTACGATTGTTCGATTGAGTATCATCCGGGCAAGGCTAACATGGTGGCAGACGCGTTGAGCCGTAAGGTTGTATCAGACTTAAGATCGATGTTTGCTCGCCTTAGCTTGTATGACGATGGGAGCCTTTTGGCGGAATTGCAGGTTAAGCCGACTTGGGTTGAGCAGATTAGAGAGAAGCAGTTAGAGGATGAGGGTTTGGACGATCGGAGATTTCAGGTTCAGAATGGTGGTTTAGAGGATTACAGTTTGTCTAGTGATGGAGTATTGTGTTTTCAAGGGAGAGCTTGTATGCCGAAGGATGTTGAGTTGAGGCAGAGAATTCTTCAGGACGCACATAGCAGCCCATACGCTATGCATCCTAGAGGTAGCGAGATGTATCGTGATTTAAGAGAACAGTTTTGGTGGCCAGGTCTAAAGCGGGAGGTAACTGAGTTTGTGGGTAAATGTCTGACGTGTCAGCAGGTCAAGGCTGCCGTCTGGGTTACTTCAGCCGGTGAAGATTCCACAGTGGAAGTGGGAAAGGATCACTATGGACTTTGTTAGTGGATTACCCCTTACACCTAGTAAGAAGGACTCGGTTTGGGTGATTGTGGATCGTCTGACAAAGTCAGCTCATTTCATTCCGGTAAGGGTGGATTACTCGCTTCAGAAGTTAGCTAAGTTGTATGTGGCGGAGATAGTGACGTTGCACGGTGTGCCAGTGTCGATCATCTCGGACAGAGATCCTAGATTTACGTCGAGGTTTTGGAGAGCGTTACATCAGGCTTTGGGTACGCGGTTGGATTTCAGTACCGCATTTCATCCACAGTCTAACGGGCAGTCGGAAAGGGTTATACAGATTTTAGAGGATATGTTGAGAGGTTGTGTTTTGGACTTCAGAGGCAGCTGGGAAGAGTTTTTTCCATTAGCTGAGTTC
The DNA here is from genome assembly GCA_005393395.2 of Gossypium australe. Lineage (NCBI taxonomy): Eukaryota > Viridiplantae > Streptophyta > Magnoliopsida > Malvales > Malvaceae > Gossypium > Gossypium australe. The sequence continues at coordinate 84,453,487 of CM016625.1, read as the reverse complement.
GCATACAACAATAGTTATCAGGCAAGCATTAAGATGGCACCATATGAGGCGTTGTATGGTAGAAAGTGTCGCACACCTACATGCCGGACAGAGTTGGGTGAGAGTCAGATGTAGGACCAGAGTTGGTTGCAGAAACTGAGGATAAGGTGAAGTTGATTCAAGCTCGGATGAAGGAAGCTTCGGACAGGCAAAAGTCTTATGCCGATCTGAAGCGGAGAGATATAGAGTTTGCTGTGGGTGACAAGGTCTTCTTGAAGGCCTCACCATGGAAGAAAGTGTTAAGATTTGGGAGAAAAGGCAAGTTAAGCCCAAGGTTTATTGGGCCGTATAAGGTGTTGAGACGAGTGGGACCAGTAGCCTATCAACTCGAGTTGCCAATAGAGTTGAGTCAGATTCACGATGTGTTCCATGTCTCCATGCTTAGACGCTATCGTTCTGATCCATCACATGTCGTGGCAGTGGAGGAAATAGAGGTGAGTCCAGATTTGACGGTGGAAGAGGAACCAGTGCAGATTCTGGATCGAGATGTGAAAGTGTTGCGCAAGAAGTCAGTTCCATTAGTGAAGGTATTATAGCGAAATCATGGCGTGGAAGAAGCTACGTAGGAACCGGAGGATGTTATGAGACAGCAGTACCCTCAACTCTTTTGACCAGGTAATTTCGAGGCCGAAATTATTTTAAGGGGGTGGAATTGTAATATCCTGAAATAGGGGTTAATTGTGATTGTATTGTTTTGCATGAGTTCGGATTGTCGTGTTGTTAAGTGAGATGTTCTAGAGTTTAGGAATAAGCCAAGTGTAGGCCCGAGCTGTAGGAAAATTTTCGTTTTTAAGCTTTAGTTAGAGGGAGCTGAATGAGCTAGGGGTTAAGTGTAATTCGTGGGGATTTTAAACACGAGATTAGGCTTGGTAAAGTGGCAAGGAGGCGCCACTTAGGGCCTTAGAGGTGACGCCACAAGCAGTGTGTGGGGGCTTAGGTTCGAATCCCATGGATGTCATTATGGATACCTTTATTTTTGCTTTTCTATGGCATGTGTTGGTCAAATTTTTTAATTATGGTAAGGATGGACTTTTCATTTATGGATAGTAGACTTTGGAAAAAGGCAAGTGCTTATTTAAGGTATGGAATCAAGGAGTTTTGGTAAGATAAGGGGACATAAGGCTTGAAGTATGGGGTGATGTTTTGGAAATTTTTCTATGGCCATTTGACCATGAATGTAGACGGTTTAGGGGGCTAGGGGCTTGGCTTAATTTTGAATGTGATTAGGAGGAAATAAGGAGGAAAAAGGTGGGATTTGGTATGGGAATGAATGTTGGCCGGCCAAGGGAAGCCTTTGGTGACAATTTCGGTCATGTTGATGGAGGGGAGAAGCCGATTGTGCATAAGGTAGTGTTGGGCATTTTGTGCGTTTTATTTCATTTCTTTTCTTTTCTCCTTCTCAAAGTGTTTGGCCGAACCTACTACTCTCCTATCTCTTTCCTTGTCTTTTCCATTTTTCTTTTGCTCAAAGCCGAAAGTACCCATCTTTTCCCTTTCATCTTTTTCTTTTCTTCTCTCAAACTCTTGTGCCGAAATCCTCTCCACCTTCCTTTGCCGAATTCCCTCTCTTCCATTTTACTTTCTTTTTCTTCCTCTTTTCCACTCTAGCCGAATTCTATTTGTTGTCTTTAATCAACCATAGCCGAAACTCCTTTCATCACTCAACCATTTTGCCGAATTTCCCATTCCCTTCTTGATTTGTCTTGGCCGAATATCAACCAAGAGTGGATCTTCTTTGGTTTCTTTTCAATCGGTTTTGAGATGGGTAAGTAGTGTTGGCCAAATTTCTTTATTCCTTTTCTCTTCTCTCTGTCGATTTTCTTGTGAGCAAAAGCCAAATTTTGGGCAATTGTTAGCAAGATTCTAACCATTCATAGGAATCGATTTCTCTTAGATTCTTCGAGACTTTGGAAGCAGTCGATCTAAGCCTCTATTCTCTGACAATCGGATTTGGTAAGGCAAGTGGTAAGGATATCTATGTTAGTTCATCATTCTTTAAGTTGTTGAAAAGCCGAAGGCTTTTGAGACTAAGGTTTGTTGTTGGCTGAATGGCCTATGTTATTGATCTAAGTGTTGGTCGAATGTAGGGCAATGAGATCTAGTGCAGTAGATCGGGTCTTCGGGATTTAGAACTTGCGTTAGTAACAGGTGTGTAACTTACACACTTTATAACTTGGTAATATATATATATAATCTAATCATGATTAAAAGCCAAAAACTGTGAGATCTCGATATGATACCGTATGGGTATAAGCAAGGATTCGGGTAAGCCCGTTTCGATATGATTTTTTATATGATGCTTAATACCATGATATGTGATATTTTTGCTTATTGATTCATAATAAAGCATGATGACTTGATTTGCATAATAATTGCACTGCTATGGGTGATATGAGAGGAGAGGGAAGGATTTGATATCCGTGTCTTTGGGACACCAGAGGTTTGGCACCTCCAGTGGTTTGGTACCACAATTTATTTTGTTTCTTTGGGACACCAGAGGTTTGGCACCTCATAGCGACTCGTCCCAGTGGCTTAGCACCACAGTGGGTTGGCCCCACATTTGATATGACGGGATTGCCGCCAGTGATTTGGTATCACAACGTGGGTTGGCCCTACAATTGGATTATTCGTGACTTTGGGTCACCAGTGATTTGGCATCACACTTTTATTTGGATATCGTGACTTTGGGTCACCAGTGGTTTGGCACCACCAGTGGTTTGGTACCACACGGGGTAGAAATGGAGTTACGGATGGCTAGGTTTGGGTGCATGATATATTGCTTGGTTATGATTTGTGTAAGCATGTTGCATTAACCAGGAGGGGGATTATGCACTGAGTCTTGGCGACTCACCTACTCCCATATCTTTTCAGGTGATTCGTAGATCGCGGATGAGGAGCCGGATGGACTCGAGGTGGCCATGCAATAGAAATTCGGTTTTACACGGACTTTGGTTTGGGTACTTTATTTAAATTCGGTTTTCATTTTTATTTGGATTTGTAATAAGGCCTTTAAAATTATGTTTTGAATTATTCATATGTTTTGGATTAGACTTCGAACATGGTTAAGTAAATTACTTGGTTAATTTAATAATATGAGCGCAAGGTTTTCTAAACTACAAAACGCAAAGGTTTTCAAAACTTTACCATCGGATAATACAAATCACTTGATAATAAATGACAACTCAAATGTTTTCGACAACTTAAATGGTTTCAAAATTTAAGTTTCTACACTTGAATACAAACGGTTTCCAAATTAATCATTCAGGTTTTCTTAAAAAGGACGTAGATGTTTTCTAACCTATGGATCGACGACTAAGTTTTAAAGATTTATTCCCGGGATTTCGAAGTAAACTATCGGTTTTTAAATAATCATGCACCTGATTTCTACAAACATAGAGCAACAAGGAGTCTTTCACAAAAATTTAATCTGTAACTCGATTTTCTTCAAACCGTTTTCCTCTGTGACATGCCAGATTCGGTCGTAGTGTGTTGACCGGGTTTGGGGTGTTACAATGAACATGCAATACATCTCCAAATGAGTGGTTGTAACACCCCTAACCTGTAACTGTGGCCGGTCTAGGGTTAAGAAGCATTACCGATCAATCTGAAACATTTACAATCATTTTACAACACAAAGTCAATCATCTTTCAAACATATCAAAATATAAGCATGTAGTCCCTTAATGAGGTTTACGAGACCTTAAACACGTGTTAGAAAGGGGGTGTCCAAGCCGTGGCAAAACAAGGCATACATACTGACTTATCCATACGGCCAGTCACACGCCCGTGTGTCTATCCCGTGTGCGAGCCTGACTTGTCTCAAGTTACAAACTTGAAAGACACAGTCGAGCCACATGCTTGTGTGCTCAACCGTGTGGGCAATTATAGGCCATCTGCATGGCCAATTTGCCATCCACACTTTGAAATCACCTACAAGACTTGATTCATATGCTTTTATACCTCAAAATGGCAATCCAAACATACCAAAATATGCATCAAATAACCATCCACTACACCATTTATTTCCTTACTCAATTTTAACTCAAACAAGTCCATCTAAAATACCAATTACACATTCCACGTCATATAAATCAAGTATCATATAATCCTTACCACAAGTTCACATTTAAACCTCATTTCTCATCAACCAATTTAGACATGAAACATATCATTTCCATCTTGCTAATTTATGCAATAATGATCACTCACATAAAGTATACACATACACTTATAAGTCATTCTTTTCACATGTTCAAAAAATATACCAACCATCAAACTACCAAGCCAAATCACATGGCAAGGCTTATACACTTCAAAACATACAATATCTACTAGCCTATACATGCCATATTCAAATATATACATCTTTCCAAAAATACCAAAGAGATAGCTGATAGTGTGATTGAGTCGCTGGCGATCCCCGGATCCGAGCTAGCTTTAAAGACACTGTAAAACAGATAAAACACTTAACACAGTAAGCTTAAGAGCTTACTAAGTTCGTCATATAATACATTTAATTCAATAATTCAAATACAATACACAAATTAGACCATCACTTAGATCGATTCACAAATATACACCATATCATCCATACCTTGTAACACCCCTGACCCGTATCCGCTGTTGCATTAGGGTTAAGAGGCATTAGCGGACAAAAAAATACTTTTATGGACATATCATAGTAAAACTTATCAAATCCAATCAATGTGTCCCTTAGATAGGTCAACATGACCTTAAATATGCTTTAGAATAGGGTCGGGACTAAACCGAACACATATGGAAATTCTCGGAAATTTAAAACCTTTTCAAAGTTACAGAGGTCACACAGCCATGTGGGCAGGCCGTGTGCCTCCCACGGCCTTCAGACACGTCCGTGTGTCTAAGCACTGTCAAAACAGGGCATACATACTGACTTATCAACACGGCCGTGGACACGCCAGTGTGCCTCACCCGTGGTCGCTACTGACTTCACCATACGACCAGTCACACGCCCGTGTGTCTAGCCCGTGGTTTATCCTGACTTGTTTTGAATTTCAACCACAAGGGACACGGTCGAGCCATAGGCCCGTGTGCTCAACCGTGTTGGCAAATATAGGCCATTTTCAAGGCCAAATTGCCACCCACATTTGGGTCATCCCTACAAGCATAAACAAGCATATTTCTCAATACAATTGGCAACCAAAAACACACCAAATGGTCATTATATTATCCCACTCAATCTCATTTCAATTTGCACAATTAATCCACATGTAAATCCAAGCATAATTCATTCTCAACTTCACTACATCACTATAGCAACAATCCATCTATAAGTTTATCATTCATGAGGCTATTTCGTTACCATCAAGCCATACCAAAACATGCATTATATTCCATATTCACTCATGCGTATTACCAACATTTATCTTACAAAAATCACATGGCTATTTACATCTCAAACATATACCAAATAACTAGCCTATACATGCCATAATTAGTTATATACACATTCAAAGGTACTAAAGTTGAGTTTGATAGTGTGGTGATGACCCTTGACGATTCCCGAGCCTTTCGTAGGTTTGACGACATATAAAACAGAGTAAACACACATACAGAGTAAGCTTTCCAAAAGCTTAGTATGCCATATACAAATAAACTTAACATAAATTTAATTATAAGCATGGCAATTCAAGTTCATGAATATATCATCATTCCATACATATAAACTTCAGTTGGGTTGCCATTTCTTAACAACACATCTTTGTCTCAAGCATCTCTTTTGTTCAACTATCAAACGTACACATATAGTACTTTGTTCATAGCTTCAATGTACATGTTAACTTACCTCTTATGCTTATTTAAAGCATATTCTTTGGACACACCTGAAACGGATGGATTTCACATATAATCATTCATTTCTCGGACTCGTCCGTTGAACTGTTCAGAATTAAATAAGATACTTAGAGTGCTCGGAATAGTCGTACAATGCCAACCTCCGAGACGAGGTCTTACATGTACTAAGATATCGATGCCACTGTCCCAGACAGGGTCTTACACGAATCAATAGATGTCAATGTCCCAGACATTGTCTTACACGTAAATCTCATCTTGATGCCAACGTCGCAGACGTCGTCTTACACAAAATCTCGAATCAATGCCAACGTCCCAGACGTGGTATTACATGATATCGCATAACAGACACCTATGTCATGACATAGTTAATCCTATCTATTCCTAGGTTCGTACGGGACTTCTTGGATATTTATAACTTGTCGACATATCCTCAGATTTCACATACATTCCATCTCAAGCATTATTCATAGCAATTCAAATTTCATATATGCACAAATAAGTCAATTCAAATACATTTATTTATATATTGACTTACCTCATGTTCGGTTTAACGGAAATTGATACGAACAACTCGATTACTTTCGATTTCCCACGATCTAAGTTTGTTTCCTTTGGTTCTTGATCTATACATATCAAATATAACTCATTTATTCACCAAAACATTCAATTTAATCCAAAAGCACATATTTAGGGCAAATTTCAATTTAACCCTCACATTTTCACATTTTGACATTTTAGTCATTATTTCATAAAATCACAGAATATACCAAATTTCATGATACATATGCCTGGATGAATATCACCCATGCTCAATCAAGTTTACACATTTCATTTATATCACAATTTAGTCCCTCAAAATACTATTTTCTCAATTAAGCCCAAAATACTCAAAATCAACAAAACTCCAAAGACAAAACATGTTAATCAATTACATATACATCATATTCCACCATCAAACATCCAAGAACTCACATGTTCATCAATAGCTCATTTCAAAAACATTATCAATTCACAAAATTTAGACATGGGTTTCAAAGTACTCGAAGCAAGGATTACAAAAACGTAGAAATTATCAAAAATTGATAAAAAACACATACCCGATTATGCTTAGACCATGATCGATTGCTTCAAAGGTTTTATCGCTATTCTTTCTTTCTAATTTTGGTGAAACAAAGAAGAAGATGATGGCCATTTCATGCTTTTAGTTTTATTAATTAAACATAATTATTAATGTACAAAATTAACCTTTAATACTAAATGTATAAAACATATAATTCAAGGTCAAGAATGACCATAGCTGTCCACAAATTCTATTAGTGGATAAATTGCCTTTTAAAGGCTCCATATTTAAAAGCCACAACAATTTGGTCCTTAATCAAATAGAATGCTACTATTACGCTTTACACGATTTAGTCCTTTACTCAAATTAAGCATACAAATGGACAAATTATTTTACAGAAATTTCACAAATGTAACTCACATATCATAGACACAAAAATATTATTAAAATATTTTATTGACTCGGATTTGTGGTTTCGAAATCACTGTTTCGACTAGGGTCTAAATAGGAATGTTACAATTCTCCCCCTCAGGGATTTTCGTCCCCGAAAATCTTAACGTTAAACAGATTCGGATATTGTTGTCTCATTGAATCTTCAGGTTCCCACGTAGCCTCTTCCACTCCGTGTCGATGCCACAACACTTTCACTAACGAAATTTTCTTATTTCTCAATTCTTTCACTTCACGAGCTAATATACGAATTGGTTCTTCTCGTAGGTCATATTAGATCAGACTTCAATCTCAGACAAAGTAATCACATGTAACGGATCGGATCGGTATCTACAGAGCATCGAAACATGGAATACATTGTGAATCTTTTCTAATTCATCTGGCAACATTAATCTGTACGCAACTGGCCCAACACGCTCGATAATTTCATACGGTCCGATGAAACTCAGACTCAACGTGCCTTTACGTCTGAATCGGAGTACTTTGTTCCACGGAGACACTTTCAAAAACACTTTGTCACCAATTTCAAATTCAATCTCTTTTCGTTTCAAGTCCGCATAAGACGTCTGACGATCAAAGGCTTCTTTCAGACTGTCACGGATCACTTTCACTTTCTGCTCAGTGTCTTTTATCAAATCGACCCCGTGTATCTTATTTTCACAGAGCTCAGTCCAATACAAAGGTGTTCGATATTTACGTTCGTACAAAGCTTCATAAGGTGCCATTTTAATGATCGACTGAAAACTGTTGTTGTATGCAAATTCAATCAATAGCAAGAATTGTTCCCACAAACCATTAAACTTAACGATGCAACATCTTAACATGTCCTCGAGAATCTGAATAATCTGTTCAGACTGACCATCCATTTGTGGATGAAAAGCAGTACTGAAATGCAATTTCGTGCCTAAAGATTCTTGTAATTTCTTCCAGAACCTTGATGTAAACCTCGAATCTCTATCAGACACAATAGACAACAGCACCCCGTGCAATCTCACAATATCAGGAATATAAAGCTCGGCTAATCTATCAAGTGAGTAATCAGATCGTACCAAAATAAAATGGGCAGATTTCGTTAATCGATCAACTACTACCCAAATCGCACCTTTCTTTCTCGGAGTCAAAGGCAGTCCAGAAACAAAGTCCATCGACACTCTATCCCATTTCCACTCAGGAATCAAAATCGGTTTTAACAAACCGGATGGAAACTGATGTTCATCTTTAACTTGTTGACAAACTAAACAGTTTGAAATAAAGCTAGAAATATCTCGTTTCATACCAGGCCACCAATAGTGTTGCTTCAAATCATGGTATATTTTCGTACTTCCCGGATGAACAGATAGGCGACTATTATGAGCTTCATTTAAAATCAACTGAATCAACTCTGAGTTTCTCAGAATACAAATTCAATCTCGAAACCTCAAGCAATCATCAACATCCACTCAAAATTCAGAATCAGAGTTCGAATCACACTGAGCTCGTTTCGCTATTATTTCATTATCAACTTTCTAAGCATCATATATCTGTTGTAAAAACAACGGTTTTGCTTTCAATTCGGCTATCACTAAACTATCATCAGACAGATCTAATTGAGCATTCATAGCACGTAATGCAAACAATGATTTCCTACTCAATGAATCGGCAATGACATTTTCTTTACCTGGATGATAGTCTATCACAAGCTCATAGTCTTTAAATAGCTCTAACCATCTTCTCTATCGCAGATTCAAATCTTTCTGAGTCATAAGATATTTCAGACTTTTATGATCTGAAAACACGTGGCATTTTTCACCAAATCATTAATGCGAATACAATCGCAGCTAGCTCAAGGTTGTGTGTCAAATAATTCTTTTCATGCGGCTTTAGTTGTCTCGAGGCATAAGCTATAACTTTGCCTTCTTGCATTAGTATGCATCCCAAACCATTCAACGAAGCATCAATGTAAATTACAAACTCTTTGCCTGATTCTGGCTGTACAAAAACTAGAGCATTCTAATCTCACATTTTTCTAAAGTAATCTAGTCAACGGAGTTGCAATCACCGAAAAGCCTTTTACGAATCTTCGATAATAACCAGCAAGTCCCAGAAAACTGCGAACTTCGGATGCATTCCTCGGAGGTTTCCATTCCAGAATAGCAGAAATTTTACTCAGATCAACTCGTATTCCAGAGGCCGATAAAATATGTCCCAGAAAACCAACTTCACGTAACCAGAATTAACATTTTTTAAATTTCGCATACAATTGCTTTCCTCGCAAAGTTTGCAACACGATTCTCAAATGCTTGGCATGTTTAGTTTCATCCCATGAATAAATCAAAATGTTGTCAATGAATACAATAACAAATCGATCTAGGTACAGTCTAAAAATTCTGTTCATCAGATCCATAAAAACAGCAGGAGCATTTGTTAATCCAAAAGGCATGACTAAAAACTCATAATGTCCGTACCTCGTTCTGAAAGCAGTTTTCGGAATGTATGAATCTTTTACTCTCAACTGGTAGTATCCCGATCTTAGATCTATCTTTGAAAACACGGTGGCTCCTTTTAGCTGATCAAACAAATCGTCGATCCTGGGTAGTGGATATTTGTTGTTTATTGTCACTTTGTTCAACTAATAATAGTCAATGCACATTCTTATCGTGTCATCTTTCTTTTTTCACAAACAGATTGGGAGCACCGCAAGGTGAGAAACTCGGTCTTGCAAACCCTCTGACAGTCAACTCTTGCAACTGCGATTTTAATTCTTTCAACTCTGTTGGTGCCATTCTATATGAAGCTATCGAAATAGGAGTTATAACAGGCAACAAATCAATACCAAATTAAACTTCGCGTATCGGAGGCAATCCCAGTTGTTATTCAGGGAATGCACCAGGGAACTCACAGATAACAGGCACTGATTCAATTTTCTTTTCAGTTACTTTTGAATCAATCACATAAGCAAAATAAACTTCATAACCCTTTTTCACATAACTCTGAGCTTTCAATACAGATATTACAGTAGGTAACCCAGTCAAATCATTTGACTCAACCCGAACTTTTTCATCATTCTAACATCTCAAATCAATGGTCTTCCTTTTGCAATTTATCACAGCATCATGCAACGTCAACTAGTCCACACCAAAAATTATGTCAAACTCATCAAATGGTAATAACATCATATCAGTAAGAAAACAGATATCTCGAAACATCAATGGATAGTTCTTGCATACTTTATCAACCAGGACACTTTTACCTAAGGGGTTCGATACTTTAATAACAAATTTAGTAGACTCTACAGGCAAAGTTTTACTGGGTACCAAGTTCATGCGTACGTACGAGTGAGTAGAACCAGGGTCTATCAATGCAATCACAGAAGTATCATAAAGTGTAAATGTACCCATTATAACATCAGGAGGTGAAGCTTCTTCACGGGCTCGAATAGCATACGCTCGGGCAGGTGCTCTAGCTTCAGATCTCGCAACAGTACCACAAACTCTTTTATTTCTAGAATCCTAACTAGCAAACGGATATCTTCATTAAGGCCGTCTCCAAATCTTTTGCACATTATCACTTCGGTTGATACACATTCCCCAACATACTGACTTAATCTCATGAACTCTCGTTCATATTCAGTGATAGACATGCTGCCCTGTTTCAATTCCAGGAATTCTTTCCTTTTCTGATCAATGAATCTCTAACTAGTGTATTTCTTTCGAAACTCAGACTGAAAGAAATCCCAAGTGACCCGCTCTTTCGAAACAACATAAATCAAAGTTTTCCACCACTGATAGGCCGCGTCTCGTAACAAAGAAACAATGCACTGTATGCATTCTTTGGTACTCAGTGACATCTCATCAAATACCCGGATTGTGTTCTCTAGCCAAAACTCGGCTCTCTCAGCATCATCATCACTGGTAGCCCGGAACACTTCAGCCCCATACTTACGAATTTTATCGACTGAAGGCTTATTCAACAGATTTAGACCCATTACTGGAGGCACAATTGAGGTCTGAGGGGGATTAGAATGGGGCGGAGGTCGTGAAACAGTCAGATTATTCCTTACAACCTGAGTGAACCACTCACTCATCATCTAGAAGAAAGCTTGTTTAGCTTCTCCCTCTTGACCGCTCAAAGCCGATATCGAATCAGATGGCGCTGTCCCTTGAGCGAGAGCAGGCGCATTGCTTTCTACATCGTCAGCTACGGCTCTTTTGGGATCCATTACTATACGATAAACACATTTTTCACTTCAGGATTCATCACACTATCATAGTTCAGATATATGGCATGTATAGCTAGACTCTCACACGCTACGTTAGTCCGAGAATTGGCTAAACTCTAGCTCTAATACCAATCAAATGTAACACCTCTATCCCGTATCTGCTGCTACATTAGGGTTAAGAGGCATTACCGGACAAACAAATACTTTTACGGACGTATCATAGTAAAACTCATCAAATCCAATCAATGTGTCCCTTATATAAGTCAACATGACCTTAAACATGCTTTAGAATAGCATCGGGACTAAACCGAACACATACAGAAATTCTCAAAAATTTAAAACTTTTTCAAATTTACAGAGGTCACACGCCCGTGTGGGCAGGCCGTGTGCCTCCCACGGCCTTCAGAAACGCCCGTGTGTCTAAACCGTGTCAAAATAGGGCATACATACTGACTTATCCACACGGTCGTGGACACGCCCGTGTGCCTCAAACGTGGTCACTACTAACTTCACCACACGGCCGGTCACACGCCCTTGTGTCTAGCCCATGGTCGATCCTGACTTGTTTTGAATTTCATCCACGAGGGACACGGTCGGGCCACATGCCCGTGTGCTCAACCGTGTGGGCAAATATAGGCCATTTTCAAGGCCAAATTGCCACCCACACTTAGGTCATCCCTACAAGCATAAACAAGCATATTTCTCAGTACAATTCGCAACCAAAATCACACCAAATTGTCATCATATTATCCCACTCAATCTCATTTCTAAACATGCCAATTTCCACAATTAATAACATGTAAATCCAAGCATTATACATCCTCAACTTCACTACATCACTATAGCAACAATCCATCTATAAGTTTATCATTCATGAGGCTATTTCATTACCATCAAGCCATACCAAAACATGTAACATATTCCATATTCACTCATGCATATTACCAACATTTATCTAGCCAAATCACATGGCTATTTACATCTCAAACATATACCAAATAACTAGCCTATACATGCCACATTTAGTTATATACATATTCAAAGGTACCAAAGTTGAGTTTGATAGTGTGGTGATAATCCTTGATGATTCCCGAGCCTTTCGTAGCTTTGACGACCTATTAAACAAAGTAAACACACACACAGAGTAAGCTTTCCAAAAGCTTAGTAAGTGATCGCTGAAATCAGAGCTTTAAAATTTGTAAAAGAATGATCGAACCTGAAGACTAACTCTGACCGATTAAAGGCAAGTGTACCTATTGAACAGTAGTATAGCTTAGGCAAGACCGGATTATCGAACCCAAAGGAACTAAAAGTACTAGTACTAACTTTCTTTTTATTATTTAGCTTTAAAATTAGAATGAAGTTGCTTTTAAACTAAATTGACGACGACTAAGCTAAGGACACAAAGACAAAAAAGAATGATTTGGAAAATAACTTGAAGAAAAACTCAATTGATCACGACGATACCCTCAGGAAGAATCCACCTAGACTTCACTTGTTACCTAACCCTGAATTATACAATTTCTTTACTTAGCTTGATCCGTAAGATTCCTTAACCTATATTAAACCCTCTCTCGAGGCGAATAATGTCTAACCCTAGGTTAATTAGTGGAACTCTCGTTCGCTTATAATAACCCCCTAGGATAGCAGTAAATCGATCAATGGATTCCCATATTAGGTTTCACCCTAATCCGACAGAATCTCGTCAGCCTATCTCTAGGCGTGCGATCAACTCAGCTTAATTATGTTAGATCTACTCTTAGGCAGGGTCTATTCCTCCTCCACCTAAGCACATCAGATTTGGATTAAGCAACATAATTAAGAACAAACTAAGTATTTATCATATAACTCAGAAATCAAATAACAACATTCATCTAGGTTTCATCCCCTTCAGGTATCTGAGGTGTAACACCCTTAACCCGTATCCATCGCCGAATTAGGGTTACAGGGTATTACCTATCATAATATGACCCAATACAAGCATTCATAACTAAATAAAAGATATACTTTAAAATGTTATAAAAATACGTATCATATTTCTTTGATACTTTACAAATCAACCTAAAGTATTTATTCAACCCAAACATATTCACCTTTCATACTTATGGCAACATATCTTTATACTTACCTATATATGTACTTACATGCACTCATATCCATAAAATTTTCATGTATATTAAATGGTGTGCATTCGGCTCCTTATCTTAATTATACATAAACATGCATCTATAATTCCACATTAACTTAACTACCATGTATAATACCAATTTCACATAAAGGTAATTTTGATCAAATAGCAAAAGTACTATTCATTTGGTCATTTAGTAAAAATAGCCACACATGCATATGCTTATAATCTCCTTACCTAAACAAGTATCAAATACTAAAACCACATATACAAGTATGGCATAAACATTGCTTGCCCGAACCTAAGGTACACCAAATTCAATGCCAATTGCCGAAAGTATTTATCTATTTCATTAACTACTTATCTTTTAATTAATATAGTCAATAACATTTTACAAATGACCTAAAACATATAAGTACCCGACTCAAACATTTACCTAGTCATTTTAATACCTCTCATACCCGTGTACATATACACATTTATATTAAATTTCTAAAAACACTACAAGACCGAATATGCACAAGATATTACATACCAATAATCTAATTTAACTTCTCACCACATTCATAATATACCATTGACATATTTCTAAGGTGGACCAACCACTTGATCGATTATGCATCATATATACATATAACAACAACGTCACGCCATGACACCAACCAAGCATTTACATATACATATATACACATCATGTACTAAACTTCCCTAATAACTAATGTCGTAACTAACCTCACAATTATCTATAATGTCAAGATAATTAACCTTAACGTCATTTTACCACCTTTTCATATATCAAACTCAAAAACATAAAAAAATGTACTTTCATATTAAACAAACATCAAGGCCGAACTCAAACAAAACCAAGTGACCATAATTTAGCCATTTTCGCATGGCATAAATACACATATACATTATTTGAAATCAATCCAAAAGTACCATAGCTTATACATGCCATAATAATCATAGTTTACTACTTCAAAAAGAGTACCAAAAGAGATGACAGTATGGTGAGCTTCCGAGGTGATTCCCGAGCACAAGTCGAGCTTCCAAAAGTAACCTATGCACACATGAATTAACCAAAATAAAGTAAGCTTTCATAGCTTAGTAAGACTTAAGCAATGCATACATTTGCATAAGCATATACAAATTCCTAAAGAAATAATCTTACTCATTTACGACCATTTTACATTATATCCGAACCCTCATTAGTTAAACTCATAACCACCCTATAATTGAATCACATACATAACATATGCATAGCAATTATTCAACCACAATTCGAACCATTTCTCAACTTTAATCTAAATGGAAATGATACTTACCTTGAGTATACTCACCTTTCCGAGCTACTCGTTACTGCGTAACAAATAATATCCATCACCTTTTCCGTACATGTATTACATTAAATAAAAACAGTAGTATTCTTACGAGCCTCAATTTATATTTTCGTATATTTTGATTTGGTAACGTATCGCACACTTAGTGCCGTTACCTATCAATTCCGCACACTTAGTGCTGATTTTCTCGTAACATACCGCACACTTCGTGCCGTTACTTGTCCATTTTCGCACACTTAGTGCCGTCCGACCGATTTCGCACACACAGTGCTCGATATAAGCTCGCACACATAGTGCCATTAAATTTTATTTCTTTCCAATACGATATACATATATATCCTAATACTTATTTATAAATATGTCCATGTATTGACAAGTTTACAAGCAACCATGCATTTGAACCCTCACTAGTACATTCGGCACTTTAATATATATATATAAACATAATTCCTACAATTTTAAACATGCATTCCTCATATCGTTTGTATTCATAACCATCTCGTATTTCATTCAAACATATTCATTTTTGCTCCACTAATTAAAGCATACCTAAACGTTATTCGGTTATTCAAGCTAATTTTCTCAATTCCCATTCGGCATTATAAAGATTTACATGCAAAAAATTATTCAAAATAGATAGGTAACATAGAGTAAAATTCAATTAAGTTCAATTGCTTAAGATATTACCTCGAATATCAACGAGTTCAACTTCCCGGTTAATTGATCAATTTAGTTTTTCCCCGATACAATCCTATCTCCTTTTGTTTTTGATCTAAATACATTAAATTTAAGCTCAATCAAGCACATTTATATTCAATTTAGTCCTAAAACACATAAATAGGAAAATTACCATTTTGCCCCCATTATTTCACACTTTTACAATTTAGTCCAATTTGTACAAAACACAAAATACACCAATTTTGGTTACACACATCAATGGCCGAATGTTCATAGACTTCATACAAGACCTTGCATTTCATTTACTTCATGTTTTAGTTCTTCAAGAATTTATTGTTTTTCAAATTAACCCCTAACACTCAATTTCATTAAAACTTCTAATTATAAACATGATGATTTAAAACATACTATTCATAATCTACCATCAAACATCACATACCATGAAAATACATCAATGGCCGAATCTTAATGTCTCACAAACTCAAAATTTTCAACATGGGTTATATAGCATTCAAAGCAACGATTCTAAAAATGTAAAAATAAATAAAAACTAAGCAAAATACGTACCCCAAATTGAGCTCTCAATTGCCGAAATTCAAGCTCCAAAAATGGAGTTTTCTTCCTCCTACATTCGGCCAAGAAGATGGACAAGGTATGTTCTCTTTCTTTCCACTTTGTTTCATTTTTTTATGTGTTAAATTAATAATAACATTTATTTATTTATTAACAACAAAACATATTATTATAATAACAATATTTTAAACTAATTTCTATCATATTGTCGTCCACTTTAATAACATTGGGTTAATTGTCCTTTAAGGACTTCACTTTATAAAGCCATCACAATTTAACACATAATCCATTAAGAGATCACTTCTAACCATTATACAATTTAGTCCTTTAGTCAAATTAGACACACAAATAAGCAAATTAATTCACCAAAATTTAACACATGCTCAATCATAGATTATAGACTCAATATAAAATATTAAAATATTCTACTGACTCAGATTCATGGTCCCGAGACCATCGTTACAATTAGGGTCGAATTCGGACTATTACATAAGGAGTTTAGTTCATAATTAATAAAAAGAACATCTCAAGAGAAAAGATAAAACAAAACATAAAAAAACCCTAAAACCCCCTGAAGGAATTGAAGGAAAATTCCGCCGTCTTGAGTATAGCTCCGACTTCTTGGGATGGATCAACTGGCTATCCTCGCGTTATTCCCTAAATCCGACCTTCTCGGCTTGGCTCCTTGGCCTAGCTTTGACGCCTTTTCAAAGGTGTCACTTAGGGGATATATACAGGCTCTTGGAATGCAATTCTTTATCCCTAAGTACCCTTTTCTGACTGAAATTGCTCTTTCCAGCGATAGAGGCACGGCCATGGCACACGCCCGTGTGGATCGACTTCAGACCCTGTTCGGATTTCTAACTTGAGGCACGACCGTGTGAGGCGGGGTTGAGGCTGTGGTCTAGGTGATCGTCGAGACACGGCCGTGTGGACTTTGGGCCAGGCCGTGTCGAATTCATGCTAAGGCCCTTTTACTCTGTTTTGGGCCCGTTTTGTGTTCTTTTTCATCCTCGGGTGCTTTCCTAGGTATAAGACATGAAAAGAAAGGATTACAAGCACCTTTTTATATGAATCAAGGAATAAATCATCAAAAAGTAAGCTAAATGTGGGATTAAAATATTTTATAATTACGATTTATCAGTAAGCCATATACAAATAAACTTATCATAAATTCAATTATACGCATGGCAATTCAAGTTCATGAGTATATCATCATTCCATACATATAAACTTCTCTTGGTTCAGTTGGGTTTCCATTGCTTAACAACACATTTTTGTCTCAAGCATCTCTTTTGTTCAACTATCAAACATACACAAAGAATTGTAGCGCCCCCAAAATCCCGAAACTCTAAATTTCTGGGCACTGAAGTTGGTATGTATGAGTACTTAGAATATTAATTTTAAGGTATTATCAAAATTATTTGAAGTCTTAGAGATAGGAAAGACCATAGGGAAAAATTTATTTTTTGCTTTAGTGGACCCTAGTCTCAGGCATTAGGCCTCTTAAGCAGATTAAGGGGAAAATACGACACAAGTGGGCCTGTGGTCCAGTGGCAAGTGCCATCACTTGGGGAGCTATAAGGTGGCGTGATGGTCAGCTGAGGAGGTTCAAGGTTCGAGGCCTAGGAGTGGTATTTTGTGGAGTGTTTATTTTGCATAAGCGGACGGCCAGAGTTGTGTTGAATTTGAACTCTTGTGTTGGAGTGTTTGAGTGGTCTTGTGAACTGATAGTGGAGGAAATTTCGGAGGAGATTAAGGAGATACCAGGGAGAAAAGTTAGGAGATGAGGACCGTGGATGAGGTTGTGTCGAATAGGACTTTAGGGGAAGGCATTTTCGGCTTGTAGCTATAAAAGGTGAGTGCCGAATCTTTTGAAGGGTTCTTTGAGTTGCCATTATTCTTTTTTTTATTTTCTTCCGCTCAATCGGTTCCTCCCATAGCCAAATTCTCCCATTGCCGAAATCTTCTAAATTTGAATCCCTTTGTGTTGAATTCTTTTGAAGGGCTCTTTCAGTTTTCAATACTTTTCTCTTCTCTCCCATAGCCGAATTCTCTCATTACCGAATTACCACCATCTTTTTCCTTGCCAAAATTCCTATTAGTGCCGAATCTTTGTGGTTGTTCCTCCATCACAAATCAATTGTTACCTACTCTCAGTTAAGTGTTAAAAGTCGAAGGGCTATCTAACTTTTCCTATCGTTAACCCTGTAATAAAAAAGATAGGGTTCAAAGATCGCGGGCGTGGTAAGGATCGCAAGAAAATGGTAAGTGTACTTGTCTTGATTATGGTTTAAGTAAGTGGCCGAATGTGAGTATGATCAATATGGGTGACTTGTGTGGATTATGAGTCACTCGAATTTTGGTGATATACGTTTGGGTGCAGATTTAGGGATATTCGCGAATAGTAGTTAAGGAAGGGCTATTAGAACGTGTGGCACACGGTAAGGTTACGGTGAGGTTTCGATATTTGATAAAGTGTGTATTAAGCCAAGATTAATCATTAAGTGATGACTATTGTAGGTTCGTGATTAAGGGGTTTGCAAAACGTGTGGTTACCAGGTGTGTACAAACACTACACACACATGATATCGGCAATGCCGGAAAGTCAAAAAGCCGAAAGTGGCTAAATGGGCCCAGTGGGCCCTGAGGCTAAGTTTTGTGAAATTGTTGATTTGGTTATATGATTTAAGTTGGTCATGCATGTTACATGCTCTAGAATTGATTTGGGCCTAATGGGCTATATGGATATGATTTGGGCCTAATGGGCTATATGAATGAGATTTGGACCTAATGGGCCATATAGATGTGATGTGGGACTAATGGGCCATATGAATAGGATTGAGCTTAGTGAGCCGTTTGCATGTATGTAGGCTTATTTGGGCTTTGTATATGGGTTCAATCATAGTATCTGATAACTGCTATAACATACATAAAACTTAATCACAAAATTGCAACCGTGGACAAGTCATAAGGTTGAGGTGTGGTAATGGGTATATGCATGTCTAGGATTGGATTTAGAGAGAGCTGGGTACTTAAGCGGTCTTAATGACCAACCTCCTCTTTTCTGGAATCCTGCCTGGTGCATTGTGCCTGTTCACTTTGACCGATGGGGACTTGTTAACGGGCGCAGGTAGGTATTGAATCCATAAAACTTAAGAATGATCGATATGACCCCAAGGGCAAAATTTTCTAAAATACCCTTAGTCTAAAAAATTACCAAAGTACCCCCGATTTGGAAATTTATGAAAAAACCCTTGGGTAGTAAAATGACTAGAATCCCCCTAAGTGCTTAATGTCTAAAAATGTGTGTTGCATTCATAAAATATATGTCGCACTTGGGTGGGTTTTGATGATACGAAGGAAGATATGTGAGGATCGTATAGTCGCTTGACGACCGTGGGTCTACCGATGGCTTTAAGCCCATTATATGTTTAGCAGCTTTACTGCAGCGTTTAATTAGTGCCGCTATTGGTGCTACCTTTGGAGTGTAGGGATGGGTGGCTTGATATTTATATCCCCACAAGAGTGTAGGGTTGGAAAAGAAATGGAGTGCAGGGTTGGATTTGGGATGGGTGCATTGCTTTCATGTGATATTGATGTGATTTGAGGTCATTGTGGGCTAAGGCCCAAGACCACCAAATTTGATAGGGCTTAGGCCCAATGTGATATTTGCATGTTGATTGGATTACCAAGGGTCGTACACAATGAGTTTCGAAACTCACACCCTTTTTATTAAATGTTTCAGGTGATCTTCAGTAGATGGCTCGACGTGGGAGAGGATTCGTAGATGGCCACACTACAAGATACTTAGGAGTTTTGTTTATTTGTTTCAAAAGATGTGATTTTAATTACTTTATTTTCGTGGGTTATAATAAAGCCTTGTACTCCGATTTGACCTTAGATTTTGTGTTTTGTTATCATTGTTCAACTGTTTACTTAATTATTAAACTTAAATAAATTTTCTTAAGTTTAAACATGGTTTTCGAAATACCTAAAAACATGGGTCTTTATCATTACCTAACAAGACTCAAGGATTTTGGGCTTTTTAGACCTTAAATTTTAACTTAGCAAAAATCGTTTTGAATTATGCCTTTGATGTGACATTCCCGGATTGGCCATAACGTCTGGGCCGGGTCTGAGGGTGTTACATTTAGTGGTATCAAGGCTCGGTTGCAAAGCTCGTGCTGTGAAATGGGCCTTAGATCTTGGTTTTTAAACAAGTAGATTAAAAAGTTTTGGCAGGATTCTTGAAGTGTGGTTCACCGAGCCCTCAACGTCGAGCCAAGTAAGTTTTCTGTGTTTACCTTTGTTTAAATTACTGAACTATATTCAGATGTTGGGCTACTTTAAAATATGATTTTAGAGACTAAAGCCCGTAGGAAACTTAAGCTTGTAGTGGATTCACGACCGTGAAATAACTTAAAAAATTGTTACTTGCATAAGACATGCATTTTAAACAATGGAATTACGAACTAGTTTCATAAAAATTTTAATCCAGAAATACGCAACGATGAGCGCTAGAAGAGGTGCAAGAGGCCACGGCAGAGGCCGTGGAAGTGTTAGGGCTGGGTCGTCGATGTCGAGCTATATGCCCAACATTGGAGTAAGGGAGGCTCCGGCCTCACCAGTAGCTGAAACGGGACCAAATGAGCGGGTTGCCGCTGCAGAAGATGCAATATCGCAGGCCATGTTAAGGATCTTAGAAAGGGTCGCTGGGCCCAATAATTGTACGGAAAGTCATGGGTCGATCGTGGAGCGACTCCGGGCTAATGGGCGGAGATTAACAAAGGAATAGCTGGGGTGGCCCTTAATGTGGCGGAGTACTGGTTGGAAGCTACTGTAATATCCCGGGTTAGGGGCTATTTTTGTTATGGCATGGTTTGCATGTGTTGGGTCTGTTATGTTGTTGTTTTGGTGTATTGGGGGCTTAGTTATGAGCTAGGTGTAAGCCTGAGTGGTAGAGAAAATTTTTGTTTTTAGGCTTAGGTGAGAGGAGCTGAAGGAGCTGGGGTTAATAAATATTATTTGGTAAATTGTTGCATAAGAAATAAGCTGGTGGAGTGGCAGAATAGGCGCCACTAAGGGCTTGGGAGTGTGACGCCACTTGCAGGGGAGAGATCTTGTTTTCAAGCTGCGGAGTGGCCACATTTTGCATCCTTTTTGACGGCATGGAGGGGAGGAGTTGTAGGCAGTTCAAACTCTGCCTAAGACCTAGTCAAATGGTTGAATGGTGGGTGGAGAGTGATTGTAGGAGGTGGACTTGTTCAAAATAATTTGAAGTAGTGGTGTGGAGTGTTTGGGGGATTTGTGGCCGATTTCTTGGAGTGATTTTGGGGAGTGGCCGGTTGGTGAGTGAGTTAGGGGGGATAGTGCCGAAATGCACTTGGGATTTTGTGCATTTTCGGTCAAGTGTTGGTAAGCAAAATTCCTCACTTTTGTCAATAGTAGCCGAAATTCCAATTGAATTCTTTTTTCATTTTCTTTCTTGAAACCGAAAGTCCAAGTACCTTTGCCGAAATTTGTTAAGTTTTTCATTGATAGCCGAATGCTCCCTTAAGTGCAAAAGTCTTCTTTGTTTTGCTTCTTGTTATCTTTTTGTCAGTGTGGCCGAACCCTCTGCTGTTCAATTCTCTTTTGTTTTTGTTCTCTTTGTGATAAGCCGAATCTATCTATCCTCTTTTTCTCATACTTCTTGAAACTGTGATAGCCAAAACTTCATTCTCCAAAACACCTTGTTGCCGTAACCCCTATTTCCTTTTCATTTCTACTCTTTCTCTTTTACCACTCAAGCCGAATCATAGGTGGTGTTAGACATCTATAGCCGAATTCCCTCTCTCCTAGTGGTCTTCTTGTGGCCGAATTTTGGTGTGGTGTTGTTCTAGTCTTGGTTCCAATCGGGTTAAGAGGAAGGTAAGTATAGGGCCGAATGGCTATTTCTTTTCTTCTGTGTTCTTGTCGATTTTAATTTGTTTAGGAATTGATTATGGTGATTGGTGAAAGGAGTTAACCTCTTGGTGTTGGACCGATTTCTTTAAGGGCATTCGGGATTGGGAAGCAGTCAAGTGGAGCCTTCTTTCGTTGATTAACCGTTTGGTAAGTGATGGTAAAGGCTGGTTCTATTAGTTCATTCTTTTTGTCTCGTTAAGCCAAGTTATTAAAGGTGTGACTGTTGTCATTTTAGGGGTGGCCGATTGTCTGAAGAACCACCGTTTGGTTCGGGGTTTGGTAGGAAACCAAACCATTCGCAAGGTAAGGGACCAAAGTTAAACCCTGATGGTTTAATTAGTTGTGGCCGAATGGTATGAGTACTAATCCCTTGGTTGGTCGATTTTTAGGAACAAGGTTGTCGAGGTGATCGAGGGATTTAGACGGGTTCTTTGGGATTTGGACTTGCGATTTACCAGGTGTGTAAACTAACACACTTATTTCCTAGTAATATGTTAATAAACTGTTTGTGTAAAGTGAGACTATATGGCTGATGGATTTGGTACCTGATGGGGTATGTGCACGGATGCGGGTAAGTCCGTTTCATTACGAGATCTGTAGTGATATATGTGATATCATGATTTATGATGTAAATACTACGAGATGCCATTCTGAGCATGTTAGCATGGTTGCATGTTTTATATCATTTGCATTAGTATGACATGTGTGGGTGATATGAGAGGACGGGGAATATGATATCCGCGTCTTGGGGACACCAGAGGTTTGGCACCTCCAGTGGTTTGGTACCACAGATGATATTTTGTGACTTTGGGTCACCAGAGGTTTGGCACCTCAGCGTCTCATCCCAGTGGCTTAGTACCACAATGGGTTGGCCCCACAGTTGATTATACGGGATTGACGCCAGTGATTTGGTATCACACGATGGGTTGGCCCCATCATTCGATTCGTGACTACGGTCACCAGTGATTTGGTATCACACTTGTGTCTTTGGGACACCAGAGGTTTGGCACCTCATTGCGACTCGTCCCTGTGGTTAACACCACCGTGGGTTGGCCCCACTTGAGAGATATGGGATTGTTGCTAGTGATTTGGTATCACAGGTGGGTTGGCCCCACAGTTGGTTATTTATGACTTTGGGTCACCAGTGGTTTGGCACCACATTGATGGATATCGTGACTTTGGGTCACCAGTGGTTTGGCACCACCAGTGGTTTGGTACCACACGGGCTAGAAAAGGTGTTATGGATGGTTAGGAACGGGTGCATTAATTGTATTGCTCTGTTATGATGTGTGTTAGCATGTTGTATTATCGGGAGGGGGATTTATGCACTGAGTCTTGCGACTCACCCTCTCCTTTGACATTTCAGGTGACACTTAGACGTGGACATGGGGCCGGGATGGACTCGAGGTGCTCATGCCATGCCTAAATAAGGATTTGCTCAGACTTTAATAAAATTTGGTACTTTTGTTTATTTATTACTATTTGGTTTTATTTTGGATTGTAAACGGCCTTTAAAATTATGTTTTGTTATGTTTATGCTTAAAGTCGATTTTTAATATGCCTTAACAAATTAATTGGGTTAAAATTTGCTAAAACTTGGAAAGACAACGATTTCAAAACTACAAAGCGATATGTTTTAAACTATACCATCGGGTACCACACTGTAATTTGTGATAAAGGAAACTCAACCGTTTTTCAAACTTAAACTCGATTTTCTACTAAGTCAAAATGTTTCAGTAACAATAAGAACAACTTGAATTTCTAAATGAGATAAACGTGTTTTAACTCCATAACTGATTAAGTTTTCGAAATTTCTGAGTTTTCAAACAAAACATCAGTTTTTAAACAATCATGCCCAAGATTTCCGCAAGTACAAAACTTATCAAAATGTTTTATCAAACTTTCAAACGGAAACTGACCTTCAAAAATTCGATTTTTCCCGTAGCATACCAGATTCGGTCGTGGTGTGTTGACCGGGTTTGGGGTGTTACAATTGTGGTATCAGAGCCAAGTTCAAAAGCTCGGCTGTGGGCCTGAGGCCCAAAATGTTTTAAAAGTCTGTTTTAAGAGTTTTGTTTTAAAAGCATGGTTTTGAAAGGCATGGCACCGAGTCTCCGGCACCAATCCGCCCAGGTAAGAACCCTCACTATTACTTGTGATTTTGATATTGATGAGATGTGATTGAATGATTTGCAATAGTAAGATGACTTTAGAAACTGAAACTGATAGGATTCTGTGAACTCGCGAAAATAAAGCTTCTTTACTATTCATAAGACTTTGCTTTAATACAGTGGAATAAATACTGATGCATAAAACTTCTAAATCAGATACGTAGAGATTTTAGTCATGAGTGCTAGAGGTGGACGCGGTCGTGGCAGGATGACAGTTTCTGAACCCGTAGGATCTGGTCAGGGGTCAGAAAATGAGATACCGGTACCGCCACCAGCTGGAGGTGGTGAGTTTCAAGATCAGACTGGGGATGATGCAGTGTCACAGGCGATGCTGCGAGTGTTGGAAAGGGTAGCTGGAGTAGGTGGAGGCGCAGGAGTTAGGAAATCTGTGCCTGAGCGACTTCGGGCAAACGGAGCTGAGGTTTTCCGAGGTGTTTCTGGTGTTGATCCCAGCACGGCTGAGTATTGGCTGGAGGCGACCGAGCGGATTATGGACAATTTAGACCTGACTGCTGAGGAGAAGCTGAAGGGCATAGTATCGCTTCTTCGGGATGAGTCATACCAGTGGTGGCTCACGGTTCGGGACAGTGTGGCAGCAGAGGATCTTACGTGGGATTATTTTAGGGCTGCTTATCAAAAAAAGTACATTGGAGCTAGCTACATCGACGCGCAACGAAAAGCATTTCTGAGGCTAGTCCAGGGGAGTAAGTCTGTGTCAGAGTACGAGGCTGAGTTCTTGAGGCTGAGCCGGTATGCTAGGGGTATTGTAGCTACAGAGCACGAGAGGTGTGTTCGTTTTGAGGATGGTCTGAGAGACGAATTGAGGTTGCTGATTGCTCCACAGCAGGAGCGTGAGTTTGCTGTCCTGGTTGAGAAGGCTAAGGTAGCCGAGGGTGTTAAGGAGTCGGTAAGGCAGGGCATGGACAGGAACATGCATAAGAGGAGCTTTGGGTCTTCTGGGTCGTCAGGTAATCTTCAGAAAAGGGCTAGGCAGAGTGGGTCGAATCAGTCTGGTAGGAATGTTGCTGCTAGTCAGGGACTGCCGCAGTGTAACCGTTGTGGGAAATCTCATTGGGGAGCCTGCTGGACCGGTGGAAAAGGTTGTTTTGAGTGTGGTTCTCTGGATCACCGTGTGAGGGACTGTCCGCGTAAGTTGGCTAGGATTCAGTCTGAGGGTCAGGGCCGTACTCAGTTCAGGAATAATGGACCGCCACCGCAGAGGGGTCGTGGTAATGGCAGAGGAGGTAATGTTTCTGGTCGAGGCCGTGGAGCACCGGGCAGAGGTGCAGGTACTTCTGAGGCCAAACAGCCTGGGTTAGTGTATGCAGCGAGGCGCCGAGAGGAGGGCGACGCACCGGACGTCATAACCGGTACGTTCTTGATCTTTGGTTCTCCATTTACTGCTTTGATTGATGTGGGTTCAACGCATTCTTACGTTGCTAGTAGTATAGTAGAGACCATGGATTTAGACTCTGAGATATCTTCTAGGCAGATGACTGTAATTAGCCCTTTAGGTCACTCTGTAGTAGTAGATAAGCTGTTTAGAGATGTACCCCTAGAACTCCAAGGGGTAGTGTTTGCTGTTGATCTGATGGAACTGCCGTTTGGGGAGTTCGATCTGATTCTTGGGATGGACTGGTTGGTTAAGTACCAGGCGAGGTTGGATTGCGCAGCTAAGCGTATGGTTCTTAAGACGGTTGAGGGTAATGAAGTGGCTATGATAGGTAATAGGAGAGATTACTTATCTAATGTGGTATCTGCTCTGAAGGCTGAAAAGATGGTCAGAAAGGGTTGTGAAGCGTATGTGGTTCATGTGTATGCCTTGGAGGCTAAAGAGTCTGCTGTAGAGAAAGTTCGGACAGTTGGGGAATTTGCTGATGTGTTTCCTGAGGAGCTTCCGGGGTTGCCGCCGGATCATGAGGTAGAGTTTGGGATAGATTTGTTACCCGGAACTGCGCCAGTGTCTATTGCTCCGTATAGGATGGCGCCAAAGGAGTTGGTGGAGCTTAAGGCTCAGATTCAGG
Organism: Gossypium australe; assembly: GCA_005393395.2. Classification (NCBI taxonomy): domain Eukaryota; kingdom Viridiplantae; phylum Streptophyta; class Magnoliopsida; order Malvales; family Malvaceae; genus Gossypium; species Gossypium australe. The sequence continues at coordinate 84,427,045 of CM016625.1, read as the reverse complement.
AGTTGTTGGACCGAGGTTTTATCAGGCCAAGTGTTTCGCCTTGGGGAGCGCCGGTACTCTTTGTCAAGAAGAAAGATGGTATGATGCGAATGTGTATAGATTACCGCCAGCTGAATAAGCTGACGATTAAAAACAAGTATCCGTTGCCACGGATAGATGACTTGTTTGATCAGCTGAAGGGTGCAGCGGTATTCTCGAAGATCGACCTGAGGTCTGGGTATCATCAGTTAAAGGTAAAGGAGGCTGATATCCACAAGACAGCGTTTCAGACTCGGTATGGGCACTACGAATTTCTGGTAATGTCGTTCGGGTTGACTAACGCGCCGCCAGCATTCATGGATATGATGAATAAGGTGTTTCAGCCGTATTTGGATCAGTTCGTCGTGGTTTTCATAGACGATATCCTGTATACTCGAGGACAGAAGAAGAGCATGATGCGCATTTGCGTGTGGTACTGCAGATTTTGAGGGAGAAGCAGCTTTATGCTAAGTTTAGTAAGTGCGAGTTTTGGCTTAGAGAAGTGACTTTTTTGGGTCATGTAGTGTCGGCTGAGGGGATTAGAGTGGATCCTCGGAAGATCGAGGCAGTTTTGGATTGGAAGCCGCCGAGGTCAGTGGCTGAGATTCAGAGTTTTCTGGGTTTGGCAGGATACTACCGAAGGTTCGTAGAAGGTTTCTCGTTGATCGCAGCGCCGATGACCAAGTTGTTAAGGAAAGGGATTCCGTTTGTTTGGACTGAGAAACAACAGAAGAACTTCGACAAGCTTAAGAAGATTCTGACAGAAGCTCCGGTTTTGATTCAACCTGAGGCTGGTAAGGAATTCACAGTGTACTGCGATGCATCACATACGGGATTGGGTTGTGTGCTGATGCAGGAAGGTAAGGTTGTGGCTTACGCATCTCGGCAGCTGAGGCCACATGAGGTTAACTATCCGACGCATGATTTGGAGCTAGCGGCTGTAGTCTTCGCCTTGAAGATTTGGAGGCACTACTTGTACGGAGAGAGATCGATAGTCTACACAGATCATAAGAGTCTGAAGTACCTTTTGACTCAAAAGGATTTGAATTTGAGGCAGCGCAGATGGGTTGAGTTGCTAAAAGATTACGACTGTTCGATTGAGTATCATCCAGGCAAGGCTAACGTGGTAGCAGACGCGTTGAGCCGTAAGGTTGTTTCGGACTTAAGAGCGATGTTTGCCCATTTGAGTTTGTATGACGACGGAAGTATTCTGGCAGAATTGCAGGTTAAGCCTACTTGGGTTGAGCAGATCAGAGAGAAACAGTTAGAGGATAAGGTTCTGAGTGCGCAGAGGTTACAGGTGCAGGATGGTGGTTTGGAAGGTTACAGTTTGTCTAGTGATGAGGTGCTGTGTTTTCAAGGTAAAGCTTGTATGCCCAAGGATGTTGAGCTGAGGCAAAAGATTCTTTAGGACGCACATAGCAGTCCATATGCTATGCATCCTGGAGGTAGTAAGATGTATAGGGATCTTAGAGAGCAGTTTTGGTGGCCTGGTCTGAAAAGGGAAGTGACAGAGTTTGTAGGAAAGTGTCTGACTTGTCAGCAGGTCAAGGCTGAACATCAGTTGCTGTCAGGGTTGCTTCAGCCAGTGAAGATTCCTCAGTGAAAGTGGGAAAGGATAACCATGGATTTCGTCAGTGGATTACCGCTTACGCCAAGCAAGAAGGATTCAGTTTGGGTAATTGTGGATCTACTGACTAAATCAGCTCACTTTATTCCGGTGAGGGTTGACTACTCACTTCAGAGGTTAGCGAAGCTGTATGTATCAGAGATAGTGAGGCTGCACGGTGTGCCAGTATCGATCATCTCGGATAGGGATCCCAGATTTACGTCAAGGTTCTGGAAAGCGTTGCATCAGGCTCTGGGTACGCGTTTGGATTTCAGCACGGCTTTTCACCCGCAGTCTGACGGACAATTGGAAAGGGTTATTCAAATCTTAGAGGATATGCTGAGAAGTTGTGTTCTGGATTTCAAAGGTTGGGAGGAGTTTCTGCCATTAGCCGAGTTTGCCTACAACAACAGTTACCAAGCGAGCATCAAGATGGCACCGTACGAGGCGTTGTATGGTAGGAAGTGTCGCTCACCTACGTGTTGGACGGAGTTAGGTGAATGCCAGTTGTTGGGACCCGAGTTGGTTGCAGAGACCGAAGACAAGGTTAAGTTGATTCAGGCTCGATTGAAGGAAGCTTCAGACCGGCAGAAGTCTTATGCCGATCTTAAGCGGAGAGATATAGAGTTTGCTGTGGGGGATCAAGTTTTTTTGAAGGTCTCGCCATGGAAGAAAGTATTGAGGTTCGGAAAGAAAGGCAAGCTAAGTCCAAGATTTATTGGGCCGTATAAGGTACTGAGACGAGTGGGACCAGTAGTGTATCAGCTTGAGTTGCCTGCAGAGCTAAGTCAGATTCACGACGTATTTCACGTTTCGATGCTTCGGCGTTATCGTTCAGATCCGTCGCATGTAGTAGCAGTGGAAGAGATCGAGGTGAATCCAGATTTGACCATGGAGGAAGAACCTGTGCAGATTCTAGATTGGGATGTGAAGGATCTGCGCAGAAAGTCTGTGCCTTTGGTAAAAGTTCTTTGGCGGAATCATGGCGTGGAAGAAGCCACGTGGGAACCCGAGGATATGATGAGACAGCAATACCCGCAACTCTTCTGATCAGGTAATTTCGAGGTCGAAATTATTTTAATGGGGTAGAACTGTAATATCCCGGGTTAGGGGCTATTTTTGTTATGGCATGGTTTGCATGTGTTAGGTCTGTTATGTTGTTGTTTTGGTGTATTGGGGGCTTAGTTATGAGCTAGGTGTAAGCCTGAGTGGTAGAGAAAATTTTGTTTTTAGGCTTAGGTGAGAGGAGCTGAAGGAGCTGGGGTTAATAAATATTATTTGGTAAATTGTTGCATAAGAAATAAGCTGGTGGAGTGGCAGAATAGGCGCCACTAAGGGCTTGGGAGTGTGACGCCACTTGCAGGGGAGAGATCTTGTGTTCAAGCTGCGGAATGGCCACATTTTGCATCCTTTTTGACGGCATGGAGGGGAGGAGTTGTAGGCAGTTCAAACTCTGCCTAAGACCTAGTCAAATGGTTGAATGGTGGGTGGAGAGTGATTGTAGGAGGTGGACTTGTTCAAAATAATTTGAAGTAGTGGTGTGGAGTGTTTGGGGGAGTTGTGGCCGATTTCTTGGAGTGATTTTGGGGAGTGGCCGGTTGGTGAGTGAGTTAGGGGGGCTAGTGCCGAAATGCACTTGGCATTTTGTGCATTTTCGGTCAAGTGTTGGTAAGCAAAATTCCTCTCTTTTGTCAATAGTAGCCGAAATTCCAATTGAATTCTTTTTTCATTTTCTTTCTTGAAACCGAAAGTCCAAGTACCTTTGCCGAAATTTGTTTGGTTTTTCATTGATAGCCGAATGCTCCCTTAAGTGCAAAAGTCTTCTTTGTTTTGCTTCTTGTTATCTTTTTGTCAGTGTGGCCGAACCCCCTACTATTCAATTCTCTTTTGTTTTTGTTCTCTTTGTGATAAGCCGAATCTATCTATCCTCTTTTTCTCATACTTCTTGAAACTGTGATAGCCGAAACTTCATTCTCCAAAACACCTTGTTGCTGTAACCCCTATTTCCTTTTCATTTCTACTCTTTCTCTTTTTCCACTCAAGCCGAATCATAGGTGGTGTTAGACATCTATAGCCGAATTCCCTCTCTCGTAGTGGTGTTCTTGTGGTCGAATTTTGGTGTGGTGTTGTTCTAGCCTTGGTTCCAATCGGGTTAAGAGGAAGGTAAGTATAGGGCCGAATGGCTATTTCTTTTCTTCTGTGTTCTTGTCGATTTTAATTTGTTTAGCAACTGATTATGGTGATTGGTGAAAGGAGTTAACCTCTTGGTGTTGGACCAATTTCTTTAAGGGCATTCGGGATTGGGAAGCAGTCAAGTGGAGCCTTCTTTCGTTGATTAACCGTTTGGTAAGTGATGGTAAGGGCTGGTTGTATTAGTTCATTCTTTTTGTCTCGTTAAGCCAAGTTATTAAAGGTGTGACTGTTGTCATTTTAGGGGTGGCCGATTGTCTGAAGAACCACCGTTTGGTTCGGGGTTTGGTAGGAAACCAAACCATTTGCAAGGTAAGGGACCAAAGTTAAGCCCTGTTGGTTTAATTAGTTGTGGCCGAATGGTATGAGTACTAATCCCTTGGTTGGTCGATTTTTAGGAACAAGGTTGTCGAGGTGATCGAGGGATTTAGACGGGTTCTTTGGGATTTGGACTTGCGATTTACCAAGTGTGTAAACTAACACACTGATTTCCTAGTAATATGTTAATAACCTGTTTGTGTAAAGTGAGACTATATGGTTGATGGATTTGGTACCCGATGGGGTATGTGCACGGATGCGGGCAAGTCCGTTTCATTACGAGATCTGTAGTGATATATGTGATATCATGATTTATGATGTAAATACTACGAGATGCCATTCTGAGCATGTTAGCATGGTTGCATGTTTTATATCATTTGCATTAGTATGACATGTGTGGGTGATATGAGAGGAAGGGGAATATGATATCCGTGTCTTTGGGACACCAGAGGTTTGGCACCTCTAGTGGTTTGGTACCACAGATGATATTTTGTGACTTTGGGTCACCAGAGGTTTGGCACCTCAGCGTCTCATCCCAGTGGCTTAGTACCACAGTGGGTTGGCCCCACAGTTGATTATACGGGATTGACGCCAGTGATTTGGTATCACACGATGGATTGGTCCCATCATTCGATTCGTGACTACGGTCACCAGTGATTTGGTATCACACTTGTGTCTTTGGGACACCAGAGGTTTGGCACCTCATTGCGACTCGTCCCTGTGGTTAACACCACCGTGGGTTGGCCCCACTTGAGAGATACGGGATTGTCGCTAGTGATTTGGTATCACACGTGGGTTGGCCCCACAGTTGGTTATTTGTGACTTTGGGTCACTAGTGGTTTGGCACCACATTGATGGATATCGTGACTTTGGGTCACCAGTGGTTTCGCACCACTAGTGGTTTGGTACCACACGGGGTAGAAAAGGTGTTATGGATGGTTAGGAATAGGTGCATTAATTGTATTGCTCTGTTATGATGTGTGTTAGCATGTTGTATTATCGGGAGGGGGATTTATGCACTGAGTCTTGCGACTCACCCTTTCCTTTGACATTTCAGGTGACACTTAGACGCGGACATGGGGCCGGGATGGACTTGAGGTGCTCATGCCATGCCTAAATAAGGATTTGCTCAGACTTTAATAAAATTTGGTACTTTAGTTTATTTATTACTATTTGGTTTTATTTTGGATTGTAAACGGCCTTTAAAATTATGTTTTGCTATGTTTATGCTTAAAGTCGATTTTTAATATGCCTTAACAAAGTAATTGGGTTAAAATTTGCTAAAACTTGGAAAGACAACGATTTCAAAACTACAAAGCGATATGTTTTAAACTATACCATCGGGTATCACACTGTAATTTGTGATAAAGGAAACTCAACCGTTTTTCAAACTTAAACTCGATTTTCTACTAAGTCAAAATGTTTCAGTAACAATAAGAACAACTTGAATTTTTAAATGAGATAAACGTGTTTTAACTCCATAACTGATTAAGTTTTCGAAATTTCTGAGTTTTCAAACAAAACATCAGTTTTTAAACAATCATGCCCAAGATTTCCGCAAGTACAAAACTTATCAAAATGTTTTATCAAACTTTCAAACGGAAACCGACCTTCGAAAATTCGATTTTTCCCGTAGCATACCAGATTCGATCGTGGTGTGTTGACCGGGTTTGGGGTGTTACAGCTACGGAAAGGATAGTGGACGACTTGGACTGGACGGCTGTAACAGTCCAGATTTGACCTTAATCAGAACGGTGGTTTCGGGACCATGAACCCGAGTCAAAAAATTATTTTTTAAAAAATATTTTTGGTATTTATAATGTGTGAATTTGAGTGTATTAAATTTTTGTTTTAAAATTATATCGTGTGGGTGTCGAATTATTAAAACTGGCTTAATCGCGTAAAATGAAAATTTGATAGTTTAATGTACAAGGGCCGAATTGTGGTTGTCTTTTTAAATGGGAGCATTTAAAATGCAATTAACCCATTATTAAGCTAGTGGCTGGCCATATACTAAACTAACCTTAAAGAATAATATTGGTTAATTTATAATGGAGGGGTATAATAGTAATCAAATAATAGGTTGATATCTATGTTAATTAAACATAAAAATGAACCATGTTTAGTTCATCTCTCTTTGACTGAATACATGCAAAAAGAAAAAAATATATAGCAAGCTTGGTTCGGCCATTGTTAAGCCAAAATCAAGGTATGTGATTAGTTCAGTTTTTATTACTTTTTACGTTTTTGTAATCGTTGCTTCGAAAGCTTTAAAACCCATGTCTCAATTTCATGATTTGATGATGTTTGTGTAAAATGCCATTGATGCTATGTTGAGTTTTGTGATGTTTTATGGTGTTAAATGATAGATATGTAATTGATGAACATACTTTGTTCTTGAATTTTTGATGAATTTAGCTAAATAGGGCTAAATTGAGAAAATAAAATTTTGAGGGGTTAAAATGTTAAATAAACGAAATGTATGGACTTATATGATCATAAGGAGGATTCGGCCTAACCATGTTGTTGTGAGATTTTGCCTAATTTTTGTTTTGTGTAATAGGGATTAAATTGTGAAAATGTGAAACATTATGGGCAAAATGGTAATTTGCCCATTTATGTGTTTTTGGATTAAATTGAATGGAAATGTGTTTGAATGAGCTTAATTGGAACATGTTTATATCAAGAACAAAAGAAAAAGGACTTGGATCGGGGAAGAGCAAAAATTATCGAATAGCCAGTTTTTGCTGTCCGACGATATCCGAGGTAAGTCTTTAAGCAATTTAATACTGTTAATATCGAGTCTAACTTAAATTAATATGCTGAATTTGAACTTATGGATTGGAAATAGGCAAACCCGAATGTGATATAGTGTTGTAATAATGAAATTAAGTTTAGTTTAATTGAGTTACACCATGTGAAAGCCCGTATGAATTATGTGGAATATCTGTGATATTTGAAAAATGTAATGTGTATGAGATGGCTCAATAATATTGATATTCGAGCTTCGAGCCTAGCAAGCCTTGGGCTGGTGAAATATGTCGGGCTTATTACCTAGCAGGGTAAATGTCGGTGATTAAATTTCAGATCTCGGGTCTAGCAGGCTTTGTGCCGGTGAGTAATTCAGGCTTATGCCTAGCAGGTTTTATACTGGTGATGAAATTTCAACTTATAAGACATAAGCTTTCCTTAGCTATGTGATCATTGAGCAAGTAAGTTGATGGTACGAGTTATTTATATTCGGCCATACAGGTAAGTGCCTATGAGTTACTTATTCGAATTTCTATATTTGGCCAATAAGGTAAGTATGTATATATATTCGGCCTTTTGGTTAGGTGGACATAATGTTATTATATTGGTATTGAATATTGGATATATGAAGTGTTGAATGGTTAAGTATATATATATATTCGTGCATGTGGCCTTATGGAGTGATATGCATATGAAATGAGTATATGGTTGAAAGTTGATATTTTCCATTTGAACCTGGTGCCGAAATGGTAATTTGTTTTTCAAAGGCAAGATAGTGATGAATGAAATGTTAAGTGAGACAATGGTATTCGGCCAGGGTAGACTATTTGTCTAAAGTTATACATTCAATATCATTAATTGATTGTTTTAAAATGCTTGAGTGATTATTTGATTTAGTATAATTGCTTAAAACTTACTAAGCTAGTTAGCTTACTCTGTGTGTTTTTTTTTTCACTCTGTTTATAGATTTTGGTCAAGCTACAAGCTCAGGGGATCGTCATTGAAGTCATCCACACTATCGACTTATTTTGGTACTCTTAAAAGTTGAATTTTTGAACTTAAGGCGTGGATAGGCTAGCTTAATGCTTGAATAACATTCTGTTGATGTATATAAGCCATGCGAAAATGGCTTCTCTTATTATTAAATAATTTAAAGTTATGCAAGTCTTGATTAGGTTAAGTGTGCAAGTTTTGCTAGGATGAAGAGTATGGATGTGTTATAAATCATGCCAAGTATGAAAGTTTGTATATGTATGTTTGATATGAAATCACTATATATAGAATTTTTGCTAGATCTTGGAAAGTGAATATATGTGGTGGTTTATCAAGTATGGAATGAGATTTGGTATACATTGCTTTTGATGTGTAGTGTGAAAACATGAATCTACCTTATAAACTTTGTATTCGGCAATATGTGATATTAATAGATATGTACTTTGATAGTATATTCGGTTATGAATGGCATTGGTATATGTGTATCAAATTCAATTTATGGGATTTGGTAGTGAAATGGCCAAATTATGGTTATATGGTCTTGATGGTATTCGGCCATGATGCTTGATCTTTATAAAAATACAATCGGTAATGTATATAAGCATGTGTTGGTAATTTATTTGATTTTCGTGTCTATTATGTCATGTATTTGGTATAGTATATTGCTATGTTAGAAGTTGATCTTATTATGCATCTTTGAAACAAAAGAGATTGCATTTGGGAAATTGGTACATGCGCAATTGCATTAATAGGGACTATGATTGATATATGTTAAATTTGATTACACAATATTTAGCATGTCTTTATATATATACATGCATACTTAGTTTTGATATTTGTTTTTTTTTTTTGTTTAGGTTTAGTAGTATGGATATGTGTATATTCAGTCATTGAAGATTAGGTGACCAATTGATTAGTGATAAAGATATTTGTTGAAACATGCTTCTATGTGAATTTGGCTAAATGGTTTATAATATGTATTTATAAATGTTAAGTATCTTATGAAATTACATTACATTTTATGTATTCGATTATGTCTGCTTGAGCCGTAAATATTTGATATGTCTTGTATTATGTATAGTAATGCCCTTTAACCTTAATTCGGCGACAGATACGGGTTAAGGGTGTTACATTTTATTGGTATCAGAGCTTACGGTTTAGTCGATTCTAGGACTACCGTAGCACGTGTGAGTCTAGCTATACATGCCTTAAATTATAATGCAATAGTGTGGTGACTTCTGACATTTGAATTGTGATTTTTATATAGTAAATGGATCCCGACAGAGCTGTAGCTGATGATGTTTAGAGCGTAGTGCCTGATCTCGCACATGGGTCAGCGCCGGTAGACTCTCGACCTATCTCGAGTAGCCATGAGGGGGAGGCTAAGCAAGCCTTCTACCAGATGATGAACGAATGGTTTACTCAATATGTCCGAACTAATCCGGCTGTGCAACAGCCTCTACCCTTGAATAATCCATCTCCGATACCTTCAGCACCTCCAATGATAGATCCGTTGAGATTTAGTAGGCCTCCCGTTGATAAAATCAGGAAACACGGGGCCGAAGAATTTAAAGCTAATGATGATGATGATGCGGAACGAGCTGAGATGTGGCTTGATAATACTATCCGTGTGCTCGACGAGTTATCATGTACTCCAGATGAATGCTTGAAGTGTGTTATATCCTTATTACGGGACACCGCATCTCACTGGTGGAATACACTAGTATCGGTGGTTCTGAAAGAGAAAGTGACTTGGGAATTCTTTCAGACCGAGTTCCGTAAGAAATATATCAGTTAGAGATTCATTGATCAAAAACGAAAAGAATTTCTGGAATTGAAACAGGGTCTTATGATCGTGACTGAGTATGAACGGAAATTTGTGAGACTGAGCTGATATGCTCGTGAATGTGTGTCAACTGAGGCTACTATGTGTAAAAGATTCGAGGACGGTCTGAATGAAGACATTAAGTTGCTGGTCGACATACTCGAGATTAAAGAGTTCGTGGTAGTTGTTGAACGAGCTTGTAAAGCCGAAGAGCTTGGGAAAGAGAAAAGAAAAGCCGAATTTGAAGCTAGGGACATTCGTAAAAGATCATCGAGTAAGACTTTTCATTCTGTATCAAAGAAGTTTAAAAATGAATCCAGTCGACATAAAGCTACTTCAGACTTCTTTAGACGAGATCGACCTCCTGTGGGTTCCCGAGCTACTTCGATGGCTAGTGTTGGTAATGTTCAGCAGAACAGGGTTGAGTGCAAGCATTGTGCGAAGTGGCATCCTGGGAGTTGTAGATTGCATGATCGGTCCTGTTTTAAATGTGGATCGATATATCACTTTATTCGAGAGTGCCCGATGTTAGCCGAGCAAAATATTGTTCAAAATTCCAGACCGAGCTATGTATCAGGTCGTGGTAGACTACCTAGGCATTCGGGGAATGTAGGTGGCAGTCAGAGAGGAACAAAGGATACTGTAGTTCGATCAGAGGCTCATGCACCTGCTAGGCCATATGCTATACGCTCTCGGGAGGATGCTTCTTCTCCAGATGTTATTACCGGTACTTTCACTCTTTATGATACTATTGTTGTTGCGTTGATTGATCCTGGTTCGACTCATTCTTACCTGTGTGAAACGTTAGTATCCAGTAAGACTCTGCCTGAGTCTACTGAGTTTGTGATTCGAGTATCAAACCCCTTGGGTCGGTGCGTTTTGGTTGACAAAATGTGTAAAAGTTGCCCGTTGATGATTCGGGATCCATGTTTCCTAGCCGATTTGATGTTGTTGCCTTTCGATGAATTCGATATAATTCTAGGAATAGACTGGTTGACTTTGTATGGTGCTGTTGTTAATTGCAAAAGAAAGACCATTGATTTGAGATGTCAGAACGGTGAAATTATTCGAATTGAATCCAATGATCTGAATGGGTTACCAGCGGTAATATCTTCGATGCTAGCTTAGAAGTATATGAGAAAAGGGTATGTAGCTTACTTTGCTTATGTTCTTGACAGTAAAGTGACTGAAAAGAAGATTGAATCCGTTCCAGTCGTGTGTGAGTATCCAGATGTGTTTCTCGAAGAATTATCGGGTTTGCCACCTATTCAAGAGGTAGAGTTTGGTATTGAATTAGTATCGGGGACGACCCCGATTTCAATAGCTCCATATCGGATGGCACTTACAGAATTAAAAGAGTTGAAAGCACTGTTGCAAGAGTTAACAGATAGGGGTTTTGCACGACCGAGTTTCTCTCCCTGGGGTGCACCAGTCTTATTTGTGAAAAAGAAAGATGGAACTATGCGAATGTGCATTGATTACCGACAGCTCAATAAGGTAACTATAAAGAATAATTACCCGTTGCCACGGATTGACGACTTGTTTGATCAGTTGAAAGGGGCTTCAGTGTTTTGAAAGATAGATTTGAAGTCGGGTTATTATCAGTTGCGAGTCAGAGATTCTGATGTGCCAAAGACTGCCTTTCGAATGAGGTACGGACACTATGAGTTTTTGGTTATGCCTTTCGGACTCACTAATGCACCTACTATTTTTATGGATCTGATGAATCAGATTTTCAGTCAGTATTTGGATCGATTTGTAGTAGTGTTTATAGATGATATTATGATCTACTCCAGAGATGAAACAGAGCATGCTGAGCACTTGAGACTCGTGCTACAAACTTTGCAAGATAAATAGTTGTATGCGAAGTTTAGCAAATGTGAGTTCTAGTTTAGTGAAGTTAGTTTTCTGGGCCACGTTGTTTCGACATCAGGTATTCGGGTTGATCCGAATAAAATAGCGGCTATACTCGATTAGAAACCACCGAAGAATGTTTCTGAAATCCGAAGCTTTCTGGGACTTGTTGGTTACTACAGACGATTTGTGAAAGGTTTTTCTATAATAGCTACCCCGTTGACAAAGCTATTACAGAAAGATGTTAGATTTGAATGGTCGGAAAAGTGTCAGAAAAGTTTCGATCAGTTGAAAACTCTTTTGACCGAAGCTCCCGTGTTAGTCCAGCTTGAATCGGGTAAAGAATTTGTTGTTTATAGTGATGCATCTTTGAATGGTTTGGGGTGTGTTTTGATGCAAGAAGGCAAAGTTGTAGCCTATGCTTCGAGACAATTGAAGCCTCACGAAAGAAATTACCCGATGCATGATTTAGAGCTAGCAGCCATTATGTTCGCGTTAAAGATATGGCATCATTATCTGTTTGGTGAGAAATGTCATGTCTATTCAGATCACAAGAGTTTGGCGTATTTAATGACACAGAGAGATTTGAACCTTAGACAACGCAGATGGTTAGAGCTGTTGAAAGATTACGAGTTAGTGATTGACTATCATACGGGAAAGGCTAATGTTGTTGCGGATGCTTTAAGTCAAAAGTCATTGTTTTCTCTTCATGCGTTGAACGCACATATAGTTATGTCCAATGATGATTCATTAGTAGCCAAATTAAAACAAGACCGTTGTATATTCAACAAATTTGTGATGCTCAAAAAGTTGACAGAGATTTGTTGGCAAGACTAGTTCAGTGTGAAAGTAATGCTGAGACAGAATTTCGAATTGATGAGAATGACTGCTTGAAATTCAAAGATTGAATATGTGTTCCGAGGGATTCATATTTAATTCAGGCAATATTGAATGAAGCTCACAATAGCCGATTATCTGTTCACTCGGGTAGCACGAAAATGTATAATGATCTGAAACAGTTCTATTGGTGGCCTGGTATGAAACGGGACATATCTAAATTTGTCTCGAAATGCTTAGTTTGTCAGCAAGTAAAGGCCGAACATCAGGTGCCTTCTGGGTTACGTCAGCCGATCATGATACTTGAATGGAAATGGGATAGAATTACTATGGATTTTGTATCCGGCTTGCCTATGACACCAAGCAAGAAAGATGCAATTTGGGTTATAGTGGATAGATTAACCAAATCAGCTCACTTTGTTCCAGTTCGTACAGACTTTTTGCTCGATAAGCTTGCTGAGTTGTATGTATCTCAAATTGTGAGATTACATGGTGTGCCTATATCTATTGTTTCGGACAGAGACCCGAGATTCATGTCGCGGTTTTGGAAGAAACTGCAAGATGCTTTAGGTACTAAACTAAACTTTAGCACAGCTTTTCATCCGCAGACAGATGGTCAGTCCTAACGAACCATTCAGATACTTGAGGATATGTTGAGATGTTGCGTCCTCGAGTTTGAAGGTACGTGGGAACGATACTTACCTCTGATTGAATTTGCTTATAATAATAGCTTTCAATCTAGTATCAAAATGGTACCTTACGAACCCGATTTGACCTTAATCGGAGCGGTGGTTTCGGGACCACGAACCCGAGTCAGAAAAATATTTTAAAAAATATTTTTGGTATTTATAATGTGTGAATTTGTGTGTATTAAATTTTCGTTTTAAAATTATATCGTTTGGGTGTCGAATTATTAAAACGGGCTTAATCGCGTAAAATGAAAATTTGATAGTTTAATGTACAAGGGCTGAATTGTGGCTGTCTTTTTAAATGGGAGCATTTAAAATGCAATTAACCCATTATTAAGCTAGTGGCCGGCCATATACTAAACTAACCTTAAAGAATAATATTGGTTAATTTATAATGGAGGGGTATAATAGTAATCAAATAATAGGTTGATATATATGTTAATTAAACATAAAAATGAACCATGTTTAGTTCATCTCTCTTTGACCGAATACATGCAAAAAGAAAAAAAAAATATAGCAAGCTTGGTTCGGCCATTGTTAAGCCAAAATCAAGGTATGTGATTAGTTCGGTTTTTATTACTTTTTACGTTTTTGTAATCGTTGCTTCGAAAGCTTTAAAACCCATGTCTCAATTTCATGATTTGATGATGTTTGTGTAAAATGCCATTGATGCTATGTTGAGTTTTGTGATGTTTTATGGTGTTAAATGATAGATATGTAATTGATGAACATACTTTGTTCTTGAATTTTTGATGAATTTAGCTAAATAGGGCTAAATTGATAAAATAAATTTTTGAGGGGTTAAAATGCTAAATAAACGAAATGTATGGACTTATATGATCATAAGGAGGATTCGGCCTAACCATGTTGTGAGATTTTGCCTAATTTGTGTTTTGTGTAATAGGGATTAAATTGTGAAAATGTGAAACATTAGGGGCAAAATGGTAATTTGCCCATTTATGTGTTTTTGGATTAAATTGAATGGAAATGTGTTTGTCTGAGCTTAATCTGAACATGTTTAGATCAAGAACAAAAGAAAAAGGACTTGGATCGGGGAAAAGCGAAAATTATCGAATAGCCAGTTTTTGCTGTCCGACGATATCCGAGGTAAGTTTTTAAGCAATTTAATACTGTTAATATCGATTGTAACTTAAATTAATATGCTGAATTTGAACTTATGGATTGGAAATAGGCAAACCCGAATGTGATATAGTGTTGTAATAATGAAATTAAGTTTAGTTTAATTGAGTTATACCATGTGAAAGCCCATATGAATTATGTGGAATCTCTGTGATATTTGAAAAATGTAATGTGTATGAGATGGCTCAATAATATTGATATTTGGGCTTCGAGCCTAGCAAGCCTTGGGCTGGTGAAATATGTTGGGCTTATTGCCTAGCAGGCTAAATGTCGATGATTAAATTTCAGACCTCGGGTCTAGCAGGCTTTGTGCCGGGGAGTAATTCAGGCTTTTGCCTTGCAGGTTTTATACTAGTGATGAAATTTCAACTTATAAGCCATAAGCTTTTCTTAGCTATGTGATCATTGAGCAAGTAAGTTGATGGTACGAATTATTTATATTCGGCCATACAGGTAAGTGCCTATGAGTTACTTATTTGAATTTCTATATTCGGCCAATAAGGTAAGTATGTATACATGTTCGGCCTTTTGGTTAGGTGGACATAATGTTATTACATTGGTATTGAATATTGGATATATGAAGTGTTGAATGGTTAAGTATATATATATATATATATATATATATATTCGTGCATGTGGCCTTATGGAGTGATGTGCATATGAAATGAGTAGATGGCTGAAAGTTGATATTTTCCATTTGAACCTTGTGCCGAAATGGTAATTTATTTATCAAAGGCAAGATAGTGATGAATGAAATGTTAAGTGAGACAATGGTATTCGGCCATGGGAGGCTATTTGTGTAAAGTTATACATTCAACATTATTAATTGATTGTTATAAAATGCTTGAGTGATTATTTGATTTAGTATATTTGCTTAAAACTTACTAAGCTAGTTAGCTTACTCTGTGTGTTTTTTTTCACTCTGTTTATAGATTTTGGTCAAGCTACGAGCTCAGGGGATCGTCATCGAAGTCATCTACACTATCGACTTATTTTGGTACTCTTAAAAGTTGAATTTTTGAACTTAAGGCATGTATAGGCTAGCTTAATGCTTGAATAACATTTTGTTGATGTATATAAGCCATGCGAAAATGGCTTGTCTTATTATTAAATAATTTAAAGTTATGTAAGTCTTGATTAAGTTAAGTGTGCAAGTTTTGCTAGCATGAAGAGTATTGATGTGTTATAAATCATGCCAAGTATGAAAGTTTGTATATGTATGTTTGATATGAAATCCCTATATATATGAATTTTTGCTAGCTCTTGGAAAGTGAATATATGTGGTGGTTTATCAAGTATGGAATGAGATTTGGTATACATTGCTTTTGATGTGTAGTGTGAAAACATGAATCTACCTTATAAACTTTGTATTCGGCAATATGTGATATTAATGGATATGTACTTGGATAGTATATTCGGTTATGAATGGCATTGGTGTATGTGTATCAAATTCAATTTATGGGATTTGGTAGTGAAATGGCCAAATTATGGTTATATGGTCTTGATGGTATTCGACCATGATGCTTGATCTTTATAAAAATACAATCGGTAATGTATGTAAGCATGTGTTGGTAATTTATTTGATTTTCGTGTCTATTATGTCATGCATTTGGTATAGTATATTGCTATGTTAGAAGTTGATCTTATTATGCATCTTTGAAACAAAAGAGATTGCATTTGGGAAATTGGTACATGCGCAATTGCATTAATAGGGACTATGATTGATAAATGTTAAATTTGATTACACAAGATTTAGCATGTCTTTATATATATACACGCATACTTAGTTTTGATATTTGTTTTTTTTTTGTTTAGGTATAGTAGTATGGATATCTGTATATTCAGTCATTGAAGATTAGGTGACCAATTGATTAGTGATAAAGATATTTGTTGAAACATGCTTCTATGTGAATTTGGCTAAATGGTTTATAATATGTATTTATAAATGTTAAGTATTTTATGAAATTACATTACATTTTATGTATTCGATTATGTCTGCTTGAGCCGTAAATATTTGATATGTCTTGTATTATAAATGTTAAGTGCACGGAGCACCTCAACCTAGAGAAGGAGAAGAGCAAGAACAAATAGAACGTGGAAGATATGGTGACTGGACAAAGGCTTATGAGAGGGGCCAGAGTGAATGGATCGGTTAGAGCTGGGGCCCCTGTTGCTGCTGCTAATAATGGAATACCACCTTGTGCTGTGTGTGGAAAAGGGCATACGGGTGAATGTTGGAGGAGGATAGGAGCTTGTTTGAGCTGTGGATCTATGGAACATGGGATTAGAGAGTGCTCAAGAAGGCCAGATCAGGTGCGAGCCGATGGCAAAGGAGATTTCCAGCCGCAAAGGGGTGGTCAACAACCACCAAAGGGCCGTAGTGAAGCCAGAGGTGGCAATGGCGCAGGACGAGGACGTGGAACACCGAGAACCCCATTGGGAAATCACCATTCATTAGTTCCTTTTCAAAGGGTTCCATGGTCATGAACTTTTCCTTCAGAGTTTCATATTAGAGTTTGTGTTTTCTGTCCCAACGGACTCCATAAGATACCACTACGGTGACTAGACACAGACTCACTTTAAAAATTCTTCATGAACTGACACAATCTAAGCCCAACATTTTAATTCACTAACATACACCCAACCAAACATACATCTCATAGCATACATTCCAGGCATACATATACAACCATACTTCAATGTTTCAATACCCATACACCAATCATCACATACTTGAATTTATAAGATTCACTACCAATTTACTTACTAACTTTTCATAGTTCTATATTCATAGTTTAATAAATTTCCTACAAGTGTTTCTCAATATGAACAATATACGTGCAAGATTCAGCATAAAACTCACTTGATTCTCACTTACTACAGTTCAAAATTCCAGATCTGAATATCCAACTGAAACCAGTAGCAACCGCTACTTTCTGAACATAAGAACATCATTAAGACTTACTCATATACAATTTGTCATCAATTCAAACACTAAAAACTCTCATGCAAGGCCTTATACTTACATCTTACTATTCATGCACCTTTTACATACTTACTCTTTTGAAATTTAACATGCAGAATAGTAATACTTAACCTTGAATGGAATAACCACTGAGCATAATATAACCATAGCCTCTAGATCATCAAAGTAGGATACATTCAGATTTAAGGAGGGTTTTAGTAAATACCACTTAAAGAAGAGGAAGAAGAAAAAAGAAAGTAGGATATGGTCTTACATGTTATCACATATCGATGCCACTGTCCCAAACAGGATCTTATACGAAATCATATAACGATGCCAATGTCCTAGACATGGTCTTATACGTAATCACATCTCGGTAATCCTAATGTCATGACATTTGTATCCTATACTATTCCTAAGGTTCATACGGGACTTTCAGATATTGTAACCCTGTCGATTCTTGCTCGTATTTAATCAATCAACATAATAACAGCTGAATGACAATTAAACATATATAATTTAATTGAAAGACATTTATTTGCATATCAAATTACCTTGTTTTTGGCATAAACAGAATGGATCAACTATTCGATAACCTTTGATTTTCCCCTATCTAAATCTGATTTCTTTCGTTCTTGATCTATATAAATTCAAAATTAATTCATTTATTCATCAAATCATTCAATTCAGTCCACAAACACATATTTGGGTATTTTTTACACTTTAACCCCTAAAGTTCCACATTTATTCAATTTAGTCCTTATTTCAAAAACACAAATTACACAAAACCTCAATATTCCATGCTTGGCCGAATTACCCTTAATCCCCTAGCAGCCCATATGTAATAGCCCGATTTAGGGCTTAGTCAGAATATTGGTGCGAGACCATAAATACGAAGTAGAGAATATGTGTTAAAGTGATTTTACAGGGCTTATGAGGTATTTGCATGATTGTGTGAAGGTCATATGAAGAAATTTTATTAATTAGTTAATAAATTGTCCATTAGGACTAAATTTCAAAGAATAGAAAATGTGAGATTCTAGAAGGTTCAAGTATGAAATAGAATTATGAAAAGTCATAGAGGTGATTATTTAACAGTTAGACCATTATATTTGATGATGGACAAAAAGGTACATGGGAAGGAAAAATCTTAAGAAATGGGTCATTAAGGGCATTTTAGTCATTTGGTTAGTTAAAGAATAAAAAGGGAAAAGAAGCCAAAAATCATGTCCATCTTCTTCCCCATGGTGCCGAAATTTGCAAGGACTCCATAGCTAGGGTTTTGTTCATTTTCAAGCTTAAAGTAAGTGCATCCTAGCCTCGTTTCTAATGTTCTTCGTATTTTTGAAACCCTTGTAGCTCAGTTTATCTATTTCTAGCCATATGTTGAGCTAGGGTTTATGTTCAAAAATTTACCCATGTATGACATGCATGTATTTTGATGTTTTATAGAAGAATATGAAATTTTGATGTACGATAAACATCTTTTTCTAAGTGATTTTCATGAAAGATGCATGAAAATGACCAATTTGTAAAGTAATAGAAATGGTCATACATGAGAAAAATAGTGGGAATTTAATGTTGTTATAGTTGAGAAAATGATTCATCTAGGCTTGAAATGCAAGAAAGTTGAATGAAAATCATTTTAGCCTAGGGGCAAAAATGTAATTATGTAAAAGTTTAGGGGCAAAATCACAATTTTGCCAAAATATGAATTATGAGTTGATTTAGTCAATGCAAGTGTTTAACAAGAGAAATTTATTATATATCAAGGAAAACGAAGCCCAGACCGAAACCGAGGCAAGAACAAAGTTGAAGACTAAATCGAGCACCGAGACACATTTTGAGATTCTAGGTAAGTTTGTATGAAATTAGTATTTAATAATGTTCGATTTGAAATCGTTCATTATTATGTTAATGCATGTTATTGTGAATGAAATCGAGCTATGAAGTCTCGATGAGAACATGCTAAGTTGTAATTCTAGTTATAGTTCCAGAATACGTATATTACCTACGTATGCATATAAGAAAGGAAAGGTCCCGTATAAGACCATATCTGGGATATGGCTTCGGCACCAAAGAATGATCTCTTGTAAGACCATATCTAGGGTATGGCATTGACATCTAAGTACGATCTCATATAAGACCATGTCTGGGACATGGCATCAACATTGAGTTATGAGATCCCGTATAAGACCATATCTGGGATATGGCATCGGTCCTAAGGAATTATCCCATGTAAGAGCATATCCAGGATATCGCGTTGGCATCAAATCTTATGTATGTTAAGCTTGAATGATTCATGATTATCCGATTTATTCATAAGCAAAAGAGTCAAGTATGTGAGTTGTCCTAGATCCAAGTCTATTTATGGATGGCCTTGAGTGATGTTCAAGGTATGAATGAGAAAGATGTGAGTTTATGGCTATGTTAGCAAATGTTCTAAACTACATGAATCAGTGATACAGGAATCTTGAGTAAGTACTTTTATTCATTGGTGCTATGTCGCCATTGTTTCATGATATGAATAATTAAAGTTTGAGTAAATTGTCATCCTAGAGTTTCATGCAAACTTACTAAGCCATATGCTTACCCCTCTCTCTTCCCTTTTCCTTGTAGTTTCGCCAAGTTAGCTCAAGGATCATTGGACGTCGGAGTCGGAATCACACTATCGACATCACTTTGGTAATAATTTAGACTTATTTTGAGTATGGCATGTATAGGACTTGAGTATTTTCTTAAGTTGTAATTGTTAGCCAAAGTGTTGGCTGTGTATGTTACTACAGTCATTTTGTAAATGGTCTTGAGTTAGGCCAATACTTGGAAAATCCTTTTGCTCAATGAAGGTAAATTTTATGATGTGTATGCTCTTGTGTATGTCTCGATTTCTTAAATTTCTATAGATATTAATTGGTCATCTTTTAAATTGGAATGATTGGAATTGGAGTTTACGTGTGTGCGATGTAGGGCGGCAAAATGGCTTGGTAGATAGCCTGCTAATTGTCCGCATGGGTAGACACACGGGTGTGTGTCTAGACCATGTGCAAGGCACGGCTTGCACATGGGCGTATGCCCAGGCCATGTAACATCCTGAATAATTGGATCTGTGCATTTTATGTGTTTGAATGCTTAAAACTTTAATTTGAGGATTTGAGGTACTAATTGGGCTCAGGAATGGGCTGAGATCTCAGTTAAAATATTCTGTTTGGGTATTATGAAGTTTTAAAGTAGGCATCTAAGTTAAAAATGTCAAATTGGGCTTGGGGCCCAAAGTTAGGAGGCGCCACAAGGAAGGAAGAGGGTGGCGTCACTAGTGCATAAGAAGGGCCCAAATTTTGGCAGCTTGAAGCCCAAGTTTTAGGGCTAAAATTCGGCACTTAAATGAGTAAGGGGGGACGGCACAAGGCTAATTTTTAGGGAATTTTATTATGATTAATTATGGGAATAATAGGCAGATAATGAAGAGAGGAATTAGGACTATTTTTGAGGAGATAACAGGTTAAGATAAGGGCGAAGGGATAGGAGCTATCATGTGTGGCAGTGTTGGCTGAAAATCAACCTCTGCTAAGGGGAGAAATCGGTTTTCTATATGCAGAGGGGGGTGCCGAAATCTTGAAGCCTTTCTTTTATTTTCTTTTCTCATCTTCTTCCTCTCAAAAGTCGAAAACCATCATCTTCTTCACCTTTTCTTCCTCTCTGAAATTTCCTGGTTGGCCGAGTCTTCTAACCTCTATTATTATTCTTCTTCTAATCTCTAAAAGCCGGGACTACATCTCTATTATTCTATTCTCCCCCCTAATATTCATTGGCCGAATCACTCTTAGCCATCTCTTCAATTCTTAAATCTTCTAAAAGCCGAAATCCTTAGATCTTACCTCCTGAAGTTGCCGAATCTTCTTTAGTTGAGCCTGCTTGTGCCGAAATTTGAAGGGAATTTTAAGTAAGTATCGATTTGTGGAATCCAAATCTTTTCCGGCTTTTCAAAGTCCCTAGTCGAATGGCTATCTAGTGACTAATTTATTGTTTTTCTCTTATTTTTGGTATTCCGGGATTTGAAGTGGGGCCAATCGCATAGATCTCTAAGTTATAGTTCGGTAACACTCCAATCGTGTTACTTTCAAGATTACAAGGTAAGAAGAATCTATTAGTTTCAAAGTGTAAATTCGGGTATTTATTAACCCTTGGCCGATTGTAGGAGAGGCCCTATTTTCACATCTTTCTGGCTTTTTGAGCAAAGTTGTAGATCAGTTTAGCAAGGGTATCGAGATTAATCAGGTGTGTAACCTTTCACACTATTAGATTTGTTGCTAATATATATATGTATAAATCTGCTATACTCTGTGAAATGCCGAAATCCTGGCATAACGTTTGAAAACCCGAGAAGGGTAAAGACTAAATATCAGGTTAGTGTTTTCTGTCATTCCTCAGTGCATGTTTCTGTTAAAAATGATACGATTCATATGTTGATTTCTATGTATGCTTGGTGTTGGGTGATTAATGAAAGGGGAAGTGATCTGTTCTGGTGGCTTATGCCATTTTAGCCTGGTGACTCTATCACATACTCTATTTCTGGTGACTCTAGCCATTTCAGCCTGGTGACTCTGTCACAACTTTGACGATGAGCAGCTAACTGCCGCATGACTGCCATCGATGGTGTGTAGCGGTGTGGGTTGATTGTAGAAATCCCCAATGGTGTGATTGGCCGGTAAGGGTGGTGTGTAGCAGATGGAAACCTAGGATTGGGTTGGGTTTTATGTATGTTATCTTCTATGTATGTTATCTATTATGTTATGTGCTATATTCTGATATGTGGGCTAAGGCCCAATCTGATGGTGCACGAGGGTTGCACACTGAGTCTCGCGACTCACCTTATTATTTTAACAATTTCAGGTGACACTTAGCGTATCGGACCGGGCTGGAGAGGAGAGCAAGGTGGCTATGCGATAGAGAACCAAGGACTTCTGCAAAAGACTTTACTTTATTTAGTTATTTTTAAGAAATTTATTTTAAGTGGGTTTTAAATATGGTTGTAATAAGGCCACGGGCCACTAGACTATTATACTTTGTTTTGGTTTTATTTTGGGCTTTCATTATTGTTAGACACTTGAATTTTAATTAAACTAAGGCATGTAATAAGATTTTGATTGTAATTCATAAAACAACAAATGAAATTTATATCTTATTTAAACCTATCAAGTTATTAAGTTTTCCCGAACAAAAGATTAAATACAAGAAAAATATTTCCCGAAATTGCGACATTTTTTACAAAATCTTTTTAGTGACATGCCAGATCCGGCTGTAGTGTTTGGGCCAGGTTTGAGGTGTTACAAATTGGTATCAGAGCCCGGTTCAAAACTCGGCTATGGGGTTTTTGGGCTCAAAACGTTTTCTAAAAATGGGCTTTCGAAACATGCATATTTTTCAATGGTAACAGGTTTGTTAGCTCAGCATGGCACCTGCGTCTCCGGCCCAAGTTCGCCAGGTAAGTATTCTGAACCATTGTGTGAAGTATAGGTGGGCTTGATGGGCTTTATGGGACGTAGATTATTTAGATTAGAACTTGATGGACTCTATGCTTAGCTAAAACAACTCCTTAAATCTCATAAGACTTATTTTCACTAAACAAACCCGTAAACGAGTCGCAAGGATTGGGTGTGGCAACAGGCATACGCATGTCTAGGATTAAGCAGTCCTAGTGACTCACCTCCTCTTCGCTGGAATCTTACCTGATGCGTAGTGACTGTTCACCTTAGCCGAGTTAGGGTGTGGCAATGGGCATACGCATGTCTAGGAGTGGATTCAAGGAGAGCTTGGTATTTAAGCAGTCCTAGTGACTCACCACCTCTTCGCTGGAATCTTACCTGGTGCGTAGTGACCGTTCACCTTGATCACGAGGACTTGTTGACAGGCTAAACCTTATAGTTAAAACCCGAAAGGGACCAGCCACCTCATTTATTTTTTTCAAAAAAAATTGCTAAAATACCCTTATTTTTAAAAAAATATACCAAGATACCCATGATTTGCAAATATATCCCGATTTACGAAGTCAAATGAAATTTTTCCTAAAAAAAAAAAAAACCTCACCCCACACACGACAACAACCAAAAACTCATAAACACCTAAACACTACTATTTCCTTTTGAAATCAAATTCTCCAAGATACCCCCTTAGTTTTGTAAAATTTTGAAAATACCCTTGATTTGTGAAAATAACTAAAACATCCCTGATTTGTAAAAATTACTAAATTGCCCCTGATTTGCAAAATGACCAAAGTACCCCTGATTTCAAAATTTACAAAATAACCCCAGATTGAAAAATTACCGAAATACCCCCAGATTGCAAAATTACCGAAATACCCCCGAATTGCAAAGTTACCGAAATACCCCCGTGTAACATCCTGCATCAGGGGCCTTATCATTAAGCCTTATCATTAAATTAGGGCGAGTTTGTCACAAAGAAACGACTGGTAGAGTGGTAAGGGTACTAATAGAAGGCTAGAAGGTGCGCTGGGCTCGGGTTCGAGTCGCGTGGAGGAAGTTTTATTTTTGGCGCTGAAGGAGTGATAGGCGAAGGAGGGTTTAAATAATAATTTTGGCAGGCTTGTGGCATATTGAATGCCCTAGCCGAGTGGCGTGGGGCATAGCAGGGAGTAGCAGCACGCGGTCGCATGTTCGAGCTGCTGGAGCAGCGTTTGGCTTTTTATTTTTGGGTCAACGATCTGGGGAAACCTTAAAATAAAAAGGTGGGGTAATTTGGCATGAAGGTCGGGCCGGAAGAAGTGGTTAGGGCGCTAAAGGGAACTCCCTAGGTCTTGCGTTCGAGCCACGGGAGTACACTTGGAGCGTTTAAATTTTTGCTTTAAGCGCTCAAGTTAGTGAAGCCATCGGGGAAGGATTAAAAGGATTATGCAATGCAATTTCGTCATGAAAGTCGTGTTAGTCGAGCGGTTAAGGCGTGGGGGTTTCATTCAGCACGTCTGGGGTTCGAAACCCCTGGGCTGCAGTGAGGCGATATGTTTTTGGCTTCTGGCATTAAATGCGTGAGGAAGCCAAGCCTTGGAAGCTTAAAGGGAATTTTCGGCGTTATTATAGCAGATACGGGACAGTAGCTGGATGGTCAGAAGCTTGGGCGGTTTCCCCCAGGTCTCGGGTTCGAGACCTGGCAACCGCATTTTCCTTTGGAATTTTTTTTAAAATGTTGGCCTTGGTCGGCAAGTGGCCTGCGCATGGGGCTGCATGCACGCATGCTCAAGGCATGCTGCCGTGGGGTGCTGAAATTATGGGTTAACCATAGTTTTATTATTATTTTTATTTATATATATATATTATTATTTCCTTTTATTTTATTTTGAAGCATGAGTTAAAACCCCTTTTATTTTATTAGAGCATGGGAGGAATTTGTTAGTTCCTATGTTGATGGGTATAATTATTAAACCCTTTTTATTATTTCTATGGTAATGGGAGAGATTAAACAATGTTTGAATAAAAGTTGATGGAAGTTGTCTTGATGGAGCATTCATGGCCGGCCAAGGTCTTTTGGAGGGGTAAATTTCGGTCAACTAGGGGACTAAAGGCTAACATTCTCTTTGGGTCTTGAATAGGCAAAGTAGAGAAAAATATAGAAGAGTTGATGAGGTGTTGCTAAGTAGGAAATGGTGGCTGAGTGTGAGCCTCTTGTCTATGTGCATGTTCGGCTCTAAGGCTTCTAGGAGGGTAGGGTGCCGAAACTTGGTGTGCATTAAGGGAAGCAATCGGCAAAGGAATTCAACAACCCCTATTCGAAGGGTGGTAAGTATACTTCTTTAGCATGAGATTTCTTCTCTTCCTATTTGGGTGCCGAAAACTTAAGTTAAAGCATTGGTAATGGTTGACCGATTACCTGTGAGTATCATGATAGGTAACCTTTGAGTTTAGTCGACATCAAGAAGCTAGGGGGGAGAGAAAGAGCTTCTCAGAAAGCTACTCTTCGATTTGGTAAATGAGCTTTCCCTCAACTTCGATTTTGTTTCATCTTCCCTAATGCATGTCGAAAATATGAGTTGAGGTCCTTGATAGAATCGGCCGAAGAAGTATAGGCCGTATTAATTGTAAATGTTTGCATACGCAGCCAACCCCAAGAAGTACATTGGATTTTGTTTCTCCTGAGGGCCTCAACGAGTCAAACAAAAACTCGGAATTTCGGTAAGCTTAGTAATAATTAAGAATTTCGGCCAAAGGCCATTCTTGGCATTCTTGAATGATAACCGAATTTTTGTACTAATTTTAGGAAGCAAATCGGCCATGAAATCAAAAGTTCGGGTTTTTAAGCACCTTGCTTTGCGTTGATAAAGGTTCGGCCTAGAGCCTCATTTTGATTATAATATGACCAATAACTTTGGACTTATCAGTTGTTAATAAGACCCCTAATTACTAAACCGTGATGGCCTAATAATAGGAACTATACGAGGACAAGTTCGGGACCTTTTTTTTAAATATCACGTGGATCCGGGATTTCTGGTAGACCTTCGATAAATTAGGTGTGTAAGCTCTTACACACTTTATTAGTATAATCTGTTAATTGATAATAATGATAACCTCTCATGTGGAAAATTTTGTCTAGTAGACATAAGCTTGGTTTCGGGTAAGTTTCCCTATTACTCGATTTACAATATATGTTGTATATGCCATCATATGCTGTAAAATGCTATGCTATATACGATTGCATGATATATGGAATCATGATATTTGTAATATGGGCATGATGATGGTGGGATTGATGAGAGGGAGTAATATTCGTGTCGACGGACACCAGTGTTTTGGTAACACATTGTGGCTACGGTCACCAGAGGTTTGGTACCTCCAGAGGTTTGGCACCTCATAGCGTCTCGTCCCTGTGGCTTAGTACCACCGTGGGTTGGCCCCACATTTGAGATACGGGATCGACGCCAGTGATTTGGTATCACGCGATGGGTTGGCCCCATCATTTGATTGTGACTTCGGGTCACCAGTGGTTTGGCACCACCAGTGGTTTGGCACCACACGTATTGACGGATATTGTGACTTCGGGTCACCAGTGGTTTGGCACCACCAGTGGTTTGGTACCACACGGGGTAGAAAAGGAGCATGGATGGCTAGGATGGGTTGCATAATTGCATGTCATACTAATATCTTGTGTATGAGTGTTATTTTCGGGTCGGGGATTTATACACTGAGTCTTGGTGACTCACCCCTTCCCATATCATCTTGCAGGTGAGTAGAGCACGGATGCGGAGCCGAGGAGAGCTTGAGACGGCCATGTTGGTTTTGTGGACTTGAAACTTTATTTTGCCCCGTTTTAAGTTTAATTATTCACTATAATTCGATTGGGTTGTAATATGGCCGCTTATCATTATTTTGGATGGTTAGGTAGTCGTTTTACTTTACTTTATAACTGATAACTTACGAATGGTTATGCAAATCGGTTAAAAGTAACGTTTTCAAAAATAAGCACTTGTACGCGTTTTCAAAAATGCTACCATCGGGTAACGAAATTTTCTAAGTTATCGATCACTCTATTATTCAAAAATTTAGGGGTCAAATGGTTTTAAAGGGAGAAAGGATTTTCAACTCAATCGGATTTACCAAATCAACCCACTTGAGATTTAACGAACACCGTTTTATACCCTTAACAAAATTTTAAATTTCTACTATTAATCCAAACCTTTCAAACTTCTTTTATTCCGTGACATACCAGATCCGGTCATGGCTCGTGGGCTGGGTTTGGGGTGTTACAGTTTTGGTATCAGAGCCAGGTTCAAAACTCGGCTGTGAGGGCCTAAGGCCTAAAAATGTTTTTGCTAGATAGGCTTTTGAAAACCCCGTTGAAAATGATTTTGGTTGAACAACATGGCGTCGAGTCTCCGGCACCGACCCGCTCTTGTAAGTATATTTTTGATCTATGTATGAATGGTTATCTGTAAATGGGTAGAAAATGGGACGTAGATAGTATGAAAGGTATATGAACTCTAGGACTAGTTTACCCCAAACAATCGCATAAGATTTTAATTGCCTAATTAAACAAACCCATGACTAAGTCGCCGAGTTAAGGTGTGGTAACCCTTGTACGCATGTCTAGGATTGGATCCGGAAGAGCTTGGTACTTAAGTGGTCCTAGCGACTCACCTCCTCTTCACAGGAATCCTACCTGGTGCGTAGCTTCGGTTCACCCTAACCGTGAGGACTTGTTCATGGGCTAAACTCTTTTATTAAAACCCGAAAGGGAATTAGCCGCATTTTTATAAAGACTCTAGTTTTCAAAGACTTCCCTCAAACTTAGGAGATTTTTACTACAAAATTCCTTTGAATTATGAACATTTCGAAATACCCTTAGGGGTAAATTACGAAAATACCCCTAGTTTAAAAAAAAAAAAATCTACCAAACTACCTCAAAATTTCTTTTTAAACAAAATTTTCCTTATTTTACAAGCATGCCTAAAATCCCTAATTTGCAAAATGTCAAAAATGTTGTGCTTTTGGAAAATTACAAAATTGCCCCTAAATTGCAAATTACCAAAATGACCTTGATTTTCAAAGCTTTGCAACACTACCAATTTGGGAAGACAATTTTTCAAAAGGAACCCCCAAGTTTGGCATATTTTTAAATTTTTAAGTTTCCCTTGATTTGTCAAACTTATTTTGTTTTATTACCAAAATACCCCTGTAGGGTAAAGGACGAAAATACCCCCGGGTTAAGAGTGGGACATAGAGAGTGATGGAATAAGTGAATGTGTGTCCTCGAATTACGATAGAAGACTTGAAACTTGTTTGATCGAAAGAACAACTTCTTAATTTTGCCCATAAGATTCTTTGCTAATAATCAGTGGAACATTGGCTAACTCATAAAACCTCTTAAGACAGATTGCGCCATAAGAAATGAGTTCTAGAGGTCGCGGCCGTAGGGGTCGCGGTAGAGGCCGGATGGCTGTGACAGAACCAGTTAGGTCGGGCCAAGGATCGGATAATGAAATACCACCTCCACCACCACCCCCAACTTTTGGTGATGGACCTCAGGATCAGACAGGGGGTGAGTCGGTATCGCAGGCTATGCTGCGTGTGCTAGAAATGATGGCTGAGACCAATAGAGGGGCAGGCGCTCGGAAGTCTGTATCTGAGCGGCTCCGATCCAATGGAGCTGAAGTATTTCGGGGTGTGTCAGGTGTCGCACCCAGTACAGCCGAATATTGGTTAGAATCAACAGAGAGGATCATGGACGATCTCGACCTAACAGATGAGGAGAAGCTGAAAGGAGCAGTGTCGCTTCTAAAAGACGAGTCATACCAGTGGTGGCTCACGGTTCGAGACGGCGCTACAGCAGACGACCTTACTTGGGAATACTTCAAAGCTACTTACCAGAAGAAGTATGTGGGCACCAGCTACACTGATACTCAGAGGAAAACCTTTCTGGGATTGGTACAAGGAAATAAGTCGGTATCTGAGTATGAGGCAGAATTTCTAAGGCTGAGCCGCTATGCCCGGGGAGTCGTGTCAACTGAGCACGATCGTTGTGTCCGCTTTGAAGACGGACTTAGAGATGACTTAAGACTGTTGATTGCTCCACAACAGGTACGTGAGTTTGCTGTTCTGGTGGAAAAAGCAAAGGTAGCTGAAAGAGTCCGGGAGTCTGTGAGGCAGAGTTATGATAGGAGCAAGCAGAAGCGAGGTGTTGGGTCGTCTGGATCGGGAAACACTGCACAAAAGAGGGCCAGGCAGAGTGGGCCGAATCAGGCTGGAAAGCCCATGGCTTCTAATCAGAGACCGATTCAGTGTAATCGCTGTGGAAAGTCGCATTGGGGAGGTTGTTACACCGGTGAGAGAGGTTGCTTTGAATGTGGATCTCCGGATCACCGTGTAAGGGATTGCCCTCGGAAGTTGGCCAGGAATCAGCCAGAGGGTCAGAACCGTACTCCAGCAAGGAACGTGGGGCCACCGCAGCGGGGTCGTGGTAATGGTAGAGGAGGCAATGGTCCAAATCGAAGTCGTGGGATTCAGGGCAGAGGAGCAGGCAACACCGAAGCCAGGCAGCCTGGCTTAGTTTACGCAGCGAGGCGTCGCGAGGAGGGTGACGCACCGGACGTCATCACCGGTACGTTCCTAATTTTTGGTCTTCCATATGTTGCTTTAATTGATGTGGGTTCGACGCATTCATACATTGCCAGTAGTGTGGTAGAGACTATGAACTTGGATTTTGAGACTACTTCTAGCGAGATGACTGTAATTAGCCCTCTGGGACACTCTGTGATGGTTAACAAGCTATATAGAGATATACCCCTAGAACTCCAAGGGGTAGTGTTTGTGGCCGATCTGATGGAACTGCCGTTTGGGGAGTTTGATCTAATTCTTGGAATGGACTGGTTGGTTAAGTATCAGGCAAGGTTGGATTGCGCTGCTAAGCGCATGATTCTAAGGTCGGCCGAGGGTGATGAAGTGGTCATGATAGGTAACAGAAGAGACTATCTATCCAATGTAGTGTCTGCCTTGAAGGCCGAGAAAATGATCAGAAAAGGGTGTGAAGCATTGTTGGTTCAGATTTATGCCTTGAAGGCTAAGGAATCAGCAGTGGAGAAGGTCCGAACTGTAGGGGAATTCGCTGATGTGTTTCCTGAAGAACTTCCGGGTCTGCCCCCAGATCGGGAAGTAGAGTTCGGTATAGACTTGTTGCCCGGAACGGCACCTGTGTCTATAGCACCCTACCGAATGGCACCGAAGGAGTTGGCGGAACTGAAGGCTCAAATTCAGGAACTCTTGGATAGAGGGTTCATCCGACCTAGTATACCTCCGTGGGGAGCACCTGTGTTGTTTGTTAAGAAGAAAGACGGGTCAATGCGGATGTGCATCGACTACCGTCAGCTAAATAAGCTAACGATCAAAAACAGGTATCCGTTGCCTCGGATTGATGACCTGTTTGATCAACTGAAGGGTGCGTCGGTGTTCTCAAAGATAGATCTTAGATCGGGCTATCATCAACTTAAGGTGAAAGAAGCTGATGTGCACAAGACGGCATTTCGTACCCGATATGGGCATTACGAGTTTTTAGTGATGCCGTTTGGGTTGACCAACGCGCCGGCAGCATTCATGGACTTGATGAATAGGGTGTTTCAGCAGTACTTGGATCAATTTGTCGTGGTGTTTATAGACGACATATTGGTTTACTCAAGAACGGAGGAGGAGCATGATAGGCATTTGCGCATAGTTCTACAAGTGCTGAGGGAGGAGCAGTTGTATGCCAAATTCGGTAAATGCGAATTCTGGCTTAGAGAGGTGACTTTCTTGGGTCACGTGGTGTCAGCTGAAGGAATCAGAGTGGACCCCCGCAAGGTCGAAGCGGTGTTGGAGTGGAAACCACCTCGGTCAGTGACGGAAATTCGAAGTTTTCTAGGTCTGGCCGGGTACTATCGAAGATTTGTGGAAGGATTCTCTTTAATCGCCGCGCCGTTGACTAAGTTGTTAAGGAAAGGAGTCCCGTTCGTTTGGTCAGAGAAACAGCAAGAAAGTTTTGATAAGCTAAGAAAGATTCTGACGGAAGCTCCAGTTTTGGTACAACCTGAGGCGGGGAAATTGTTCACGGTTTATTGTGATGCGTCCCATAATGGTTTGGGATGTGTGTTGATGCAGGAAGGGAAGGTAGTGGCCTATGCATCCCGTCAGCTAAGACCGCATGAGGTTAACTATCCTACCCATGACTTGGAGTTAGCAGCAGTGGTTTTTGCTTTGAAAATATGGAGGCATTACTTGTATGGGGAAAAGTCGATAGTCTATACGGATCACAAAAGTCTGAGGTATCTCTTGACTCAGAAGGACTTAAATCTGAGACAACGTCGATGGATTGAGCTGCTGAAGGACTACGACTGTTCAATTGAGTACCACCCAGGCAAGGCTAACGTGGTGGCTGATGCGTTGAGCCGAAAGGTCGTGACAGACTTAAGGGCAATGTTTGCTCGTCTTAGTATATACGATGACGGAAGTCTCTTAGCAGAATTGCAAATTAAGCCAACTTGGATCGAGGAGATTAAGGAAAAACAGTTAGGGGATGACAGCTTAAACGCACGGAGGCTACAAGTTCAAGATGGCGGTTTGGAAGGGTATAGTTTGACTGGTGATGGTGTGTTGTGCTTTCAAGGGCGGCCTTGCATGCCGAATGATGTGGGCTTGAGGCAAAGAATTCTTCAGGATGCGCATAGCAGCCCATACGCTATGCATCCTGGAAGTAGCAAGATGTATGGAGATTTACGAAAGCAGTTCTGGTGGCCAGGGTTGAAGCGCGAGGTAACTGAATTCGTGGGAAGGTGTCTCACATGTCAGCGGGTAAAAGCTGAACATCAGTTGCCATCTGGGTTACTTCAACCGGTGAAGATTCCTCAGTGGAAATGGGAGAGGATCACTATGGACTTCGTCAGTGGACTACCCCTCACGCCCAGCAAGAAGGACGCAGTTTGGGTGATTGTGGACCGTCTAACCAAGTCGGCTCATTTCATTCCAGTTAGGGTGGATTATTCACTTCAGAAGTTAGCTAAGTTGTATGTGGCGGAGATAGTGAGGTTGCACGGTGTGCCAGTGTCGATCATCTCAGACAGAGACTCCAGATTTACGTCGAGGTTTTGGAGAGCACTACATCAGGCTTTAGGTACACGGTTGGATTTCAGTACAGCATTCCACCCACAGTCTGACGGTCAGTCGGAGAGGGTCATCCAGATTTTGGAGGACATGTTGAGAGGTTGCGTTTTAGACTTCAGCGGTAGTTGGGAGGAATTTTGCCATTAGCTGAGTTCGCATACAACAACAGTTATCAGGCAAGCATTAAGATGGCACCATATGAAGCATTGTATGGTAGGAGGTGTCGTACCCCCACTTGTTGGACAGAGTTGGGTGAACGACAGATGTTAGGACCGGATTTGGTCGCAGAAACTGAGGATAAGGTGAAGAAGATCCAAGCTCGATTGAAAGAAGCCTCGGATAGGCAAAAGTCTTATGCTGATCTCAAGCGAAGGGACATAGAATTTGCCGTAGGAGATGAAGTTTTTCTGAAGGTCTCACCATGGAAGAAAGTGTTAAGATTTGGGAAGAAGGGCAAATTAAGTCCAAGGTTCATTGGACCATTTAAGGTGTTGAGACGAGTGGGACCAGTAGCTTATCAACTCGAGTTACCTGCAGAACTGAGTTAGATTCATGATGTGTTCCATGTCTCCATGCTTAGACGCTATCGTTCTGATCCATCACACATCTTGGCAGTTGAGGAAATTGAGGTGAGTCCAGATTTGACGATGGAAGAGGAACCTGTGCAGATCCTAGATCGGGATGTGAAAGTTTTGCGTAGGAAGTCAGTTCCTTTAGTGAAGGTCTTATGGCGGAACCATGGAGTGGAGGAAGCTACGTGGGAGCCCGAGGATGTGATGCGGCAGCAATACCCCCAACTCTTCTGACCCAGGTAATTTCGGGACGAAATTTATTTTAAGGGGGGTAGAACTGTAACATCCTGTATCAGGGGCCTTATCATTAAGCCTTATCATTAAATTAGGGCGAGTTTGTCACAAAGAAACGACTGGTAGAGTGGTAAGGGTACTAATAGAAGGCTAGAAGGTGCGCTGGGCTCGGGTTCGAGTCGCGTGGAGGAAGTTTTATTTTTGGCGCTGAAGGAGTGATAGGCGAAGGAGGGTTTAAATAATAATTTTGGCAGGCTTGTGGCATATTGAATGCCCTAGCCGAGTGGCGTGGGGCATAGCAGGGAGTAGCAGCACGCGGTCGCATGTTCGAGCTGCTGGAG
This sequence comes from Gossypium australe, assembly GCA_005393395.2. NCBI lineage: Eukaryota > Viridiplantae > Streptophyta > Magnoliopsida > Malvales > Malvaceae > Gossypium > Gossypium australe. The sequence continues at coordinate 84,394,082 of CM016625.1, read as the reverse complement.
CAGCGTTTGGCTTTTTATTTTTGGGTCAACGATCTGGGGAAACCTTAAAATAAAAAGGTGGGGTAATTTGGCATGAAGGTCGGGCTGGAAGAAGTGGTTAGGGCGCTAAAGGGAACTCCCTAGGTCTTGCGTTCGAGCCACGGGAGTACACTTGGAGCGTTTAAATTTTTGCTTTAAGCGCTCAAGTTAGTGAAGCCATCGGGGAAGGATTAAAAGGATTATGCAATGCAATTTCGTCATGAAAGTCGTGTTAGTCGAGCGGTTAAGGCGTGGGGGTTTCATTCCGCACGTCTGGGGTTCGAAACCCCTGGGCTGCAGTGAGGCGATATGTTTTTGGCTTCTGGCATTAAATGCGTGAGGAAGCCAAGCCTTGGAAGCTTAAAGGGAATTTTCGGCGTTATTATAGCAGATACGGGACAGTAGCTGGATGGTCAGAAGCTTGGGCGGTTTCCCCCAGGTCTCGGGTTCGAGACCTGGCAACCGCATTTTCCTTTGGAATTTTTTTTAAAATGTTGGCCTTGGTCGGCAAGTGGCCTGCGCATGGGGCTGCATGCACGCATGCTCAAGGCATGCTGCCGTGGGGTGCTGAAATTATGGGTTAACCATAGTTTTATTATTTTTTTTTATTTATATATATATATTATTATTTCCTTTTATTTTATTTTGAAGCATGAGTTAAAACCCCTTTTAATTTATTAGAGCATGGGAGGAATTTGTTAGTTCCTATGTTGATGGGTATAATTATTAAACCCTTTTTATTATTTCTATGGTAATGGGAGAGATTAAACAATGTTTGAATAAAAGTTGATGGAAGTTGTCTTGATGGAGCATTCATGGCCGGCCAAGGTCTTTTGGAGGGGTAAATTTCGGTCAACTAGGGGACTAAAGGCTAACATTCTCTTTGGGTCTTGAATAGGCAAAGTAGAGAAAAATATAGAAGAGTTGATGAGGTGTTGCTAAGTAGGAAATGGTGGCTGAGTGTGAGCCTCTTGTCTATGTGCATGTTCGGCTCTAAGGCTTCTAGGAGGGTAGGGTGCCGAAACTTGGTGTGCATTAAGGGAAGCAATCGGCAAAGGAATTCAACAACCCCTATTCGAAGGGTGGTAAGTATACTTCTTTAGCATGAGATTTCTTCTCTTCCTAATTGGGTGCCGAAAACTTAAGTTAAAGCATTGGTAATGGTTGACCGATTACCTGTGAGTATCATGATAGGTAACCTTTGAGTTTAGTCGACATCAAGAAGCTAGGGGGGAGAGAAAGAGCTTCTCAGAAAGCTACTCTTCGATTTGGTAAATGAGCTTTCCCTCAACTTCGATTTTGTTTCATCTTCCCTAATGCATGTCGAAAATATGAGTTGAGGTCCTTGATAGAATCGGCCGAAGAAGTATAGGCCGTATTAATTGTAAATGTTTGCATACGCAGCCAACCCCAAGAAGTACATTGGATTTTGTTTCTCCTGAGGGCCTCAACGAGTCAAACAAAAACTCGGAATTTCGGTAAGCTTAGTAATAATTAAGAATTTCGGCCAAAGGCCATTCTTGGCATTCTTGAATGATAACCGAATTTTTGTACTAATTTTAGGAAGCAAATCGGCCATGAAATCAAAGTTCAGGTTTTTAAGCACCTTGCTTTGCGTTGATAAAGGTTCGGCCTAGAGCCTCATTTTGATTATAATATGACCAATAACTTTGGACTTATCAGTTGTTAATAAGACCCCTAATTACTAAACCGTGATGGCCTAATAATAGGAACTATACGAGGACAAGTTCGGGACCTTTTTTTTAAATATCACGTGGATCCGGGATTTCTGGTAGACCTTCGATAAATTAGGTGTGTAAGCTCTTACACACTTTATTAGTATAATCTGTTAATTGATAATAATGATAACCTCTCATGTGGAAAATTTTGTCTAGTAGACATAAGCTTGGTTTCGGGTAAGTTTCCCTATTACTCGATTTACAATATATGTTGTATATGCCATCATATGCTGTAAAATGCTATGCTATATACGATTGCATGATATATGGAATCATGATATTTGTAATATGGGCATGATGATGGTGGGATTGATGAGAGGGAGTAATATTCGTGTCGACGGACACCAGTGTTTTGGTAACACATTGTGGCTACGGTCACCAGAGGTTTGGTACCTCCAGAGGTTTGGCACCTCATAGCGTCTCGTCCCTGTGGCTTAGTACCACCGTGGGTTGGCCCCACATTTGAGATACGGGATCGACGCCAGTGATTTGGTATCACGCGATGGGTTGGCCCCATCATTTGATTGTGACTTCGGGTCACCAGTGGTTTGGCACCACCAGTGGTTTGGCACCACACGTATTGACGGATATTGTGACTTCGGGTCACCAGTGGTTTGGCACCACCAGTGGTTTGGTACCACACGGGGTAGAAAAGGAGCATGGATGGCTAGGATGGGTTGCATAATTGCATGTCATACTAATATCTTGTGTATGAGTGTTATTTTCGGGTCGGGGATTTATACACTGAGTCTTGGTGACTCACCCCTTCCCATATCATCTTGCAGGTGAGTAGAGCACGGATGCGGAGCCGAGGAGAGCTTGAGACGGCCATGTTGGTTTTGTGGACTTGAAACTTTATTTTGCCCCGTTTTAAGTTTAATTATTCACTATAATTCGATTGGGTTGTAATATGGCCGCTTATCATTATTTTGGATGGTTAGGTAGTCGTTTTACTTTACTTTATAACTGATAACTTACGAATGGTTATGCAAATCGGTTAAAAGTAACGTTTTCAAAAATAAGCACTTGTACGCGTTTTCAAAAATGCTACCATCGGGTAACGAAATTTTCTAAGTTATCGATCACTCTATTGTTCAAAAATTTAGGGGTCAAATGGTTTTAAAGGGAGAAAGGATTTTCAACTCAATCGGATTTACCAAATCAACCCACTTGAGATTTAACGAACACCGTTTTATACCCTTAACAAAATTTTAAATTTCTACTATTAATCCAAACCTTTCAAACTTCTTTTATTCCGTGACATACCAGATCCGGTCATGGCTCGTGGGCTGGGTTTGGGGTGTTACACCCCGGATTGAAAAATTACCGAAATACCCCCAGATTGCAAAATTACCGAAATACTCCCAGATTTTAAAATTACCAAAATACCCTTATTTCATGAAATCAACAAGGAATACTATTTTTTGAAAATTACGAAAATACCCCTAAAGGTTAAAATTACGAAAATACCCCTGGGTAGTGGAATAATTAAAATACCTCTATGTATTGAATGTGGATGTATGGATGTTGGCTGTATGTTGATTGTGGAATGTATGTAGTTTCTAGAGCTAGGGGATGTGAACTTGAGACTGAATTGTAGATTCGAAAGAACTACTCTTAAAATTACTATTCATAAGACTGTTCGTGGTTAATCAGTGGGGAGAATTTGTAACATCCCCAAACCCGGCCCATTCACCACGACCGAATCTGGTTATGTCACTGCGGAAAGACGGAAAAATCTTTTTGTCTTAGAATAAACACTATAGTTTGTTGACTATTGAAAAACATATCCATTTAAACTTATGAGTAAAACTTTGTTATTAAAAACATGTTCATTTTAAAACTTTAGTATATATAAACTAATTTGAATAAATAGGGTGCAAACCATAAAATCCTCCACTTAGTGGCTTAAAACAAGCCACCATTAAAATAATACCAAATATAATAAAATGGCCTTTATTACAACCCAATACTTAAAATGAAATACTTATCAAAGTCATGCATAAAATAATTAAACATAATCTTCGGCATGGGCCACCTTGTCCTCTCCAAACCCGGTCCAGCTTTATGCAACACCTGAAAAAGTTAAAGGAAAAAGGTGAGTCACCAAGACTCAGTGTGCAACCCCTTTTCCCGGATTAGTAAAATATCATACACAATCATAACAAGTTTATCATGCATCTAATTAATATGCACCCAACCTAGCCATCCACAACACCTTTCTCTACCCCGTGTGGTACCAAACCACTGGTGGTGCCAAACCACTGGTGACCCAAGGTCACAATAATCATCAATGTGGTGCCAAACCACTGGTATCCCAAAGACACGATATCCGTCAATGTGGTGCCAAACCACCGGTGTCCCAAAGACACGAATGTGATACCAAATCACTGGTGACCGAAGTCACGAATCAAATGATGGGGCCAACCCATCGTGTGATACCAAATCACTGGCGACAGTCCCGTATCTCAAAAGTGGGGCCAACCCACGGTGGTGTCAAACCACAGGGACAAATCGCTATGAGGTGCAAAACCTCTGGTGTCCTAAAGACACAAATGTGGTACCAAACCACTGGTGACCGAAGTCACAATAATCGAGTGATGGGGCCAACCCATCGTGTGATACCAAATCACTGGCGTCAATCCCTCAATACCGCCTTGTGGGGCCAACCCACTGTGGTGCGAAACCACGGGGACGAGACGCTGAGGTGCCAAACCTCTGGAGGTGCCAAACCTCTGGTGACCCAAAGTCACAAAGATGTGGTACCAAACCACTGGTGCCCGTCGGCACGAAATATCACTGCCCCCTCCACTCGTACAACCCACATCAATCATTGACATGCATCTTAACAGAAATATACCATCATGCTTGTTTAGCAACGCACATATTATTTATCAACAACCAATTATTATCGCACACATACCAGATACACCATGCTTACCAAAAGCATCATAAAGAAAACTCATAACAGGGACTTACCTGACCCCTTGCCTTATACCTTAATGGTATTCCATCCACCTTTCCATGGATCCAAACAACACACACATCATATATAAACATAATAACAGAGAACTGTGTATACGTACACACCTGCAAGCCTTAATCGAAGAACCAATCTAAGACCCTTGATAACCCCGATACCCTTCGCTCCTATAAACGGCCAAACAGGAAATTAGCATCCTAGGCCATTCGGCCAAAACAGAACATACCAAAAAGGGTCAACACTTGAAACCCGAGACCTACCTACACGCTTTTGAACACTAGCCCACACACCAAGTGCTCCTGCTCCACTTCCTACAATCGGCAACCAACCAATAGTAATAGCCTTCGGCTTAAACAAATACCAAACGATTAGATTGTTAAAACAATCCCTTACCACCACTTACCAACCGGTCAACAGAGAACCGAGGCTATGCTTGACTGCTTCGAAATCCTGGATGCCCTATGACAAAACGATTCCAAGCAAATGATCACTATACTTCCAAACAAACACCAAAACCAACTCTTACCCTTGAAGATGCCGGTAGAGAATAGAAGACAGAACATAAGCATTCGGCCTTACCTACTACCTTCTCCAACGATTGGAAACGAAACCCCAAAAAGATCCACACCACACCTACTATTCGGCCAAGGTGACCGCAAATAGAAAAGGGAAATTTCAGCACAAGAGGGGAAGGTTCGGCTAAAGAGTTTTGAGAAAAGAAAGATAATCAAGATGAACAGAGGGGAATACTTTCGGTTTTGAGAGGGAAAGAAATGAAGAAGGTGTTTAGGAGAACAAGTTTCGGCTATATGCTGTTTGGGGATTTTTGGTTTCAAGGAAAACACCAAAGAGGAATTCGGCTTTGGTACAAAAACAAGGCTGACCGAAACATCAAAAATGCCCAAGAGAATTTCGGCACATTACCCTATACACCTCTCCAAAAACCGGCCACTCCTCCCCCAAGAAGACTTCCAAGAATCGACCACCACCTAGAAGCTCTCCAAGCCACTAATTCAAATACATTTGAATTAGTTAAATCCCCCAAATCACTCCTTGCCATCCATTCAACCTATTGACTTGGTCCAAGGCAGAGTTTGAACTGCCTACAACCTCTCCTCTCCTTGGCGTCAAAAAGAAAGACAAAAGGTGGGCATTCCGCAGCTTGAACACAGGACCTCCCCCTGCAAGTGGCGTCACACACACAAGCCTCAAGTGGCGCCTAGCTTGCCACTCCACCAACTCCTTTCTTGTGACAAAAACCCTCCTAATAATTCTCTTAAGACCCCCAAAAGCCAAGCTCCCTTTTTAACCACTGAAAACCAAAAATTTCCTAAGGCCTTCCCTACCTTCCAAGGTTCTCCAAACCCCCTAAAAACTCGCCCAAGCACACCAGCAACCTACCAACACCTGAGATATGCACTAGATGCATAACCCCTAAAACCAGGGTGTTACAGAATTAATGATGCATAAAATTCTTAATCAGATAAATGCCAATCGGATGAATGAGTATAAGGGGTCGTGGACGTCTGCTGCGTGGACGCGGTAGGGGTAGGATGACCTTGTCTGAGCCAGTAGGGTCTGGCCACGGATCAGGAAACGAGATGCCACATCCGCCAGCTATAGAGAGAGAATTACGGGGTCAGGCGACCGAAGATGATGCGGTATCTCAGGCGATGTTGCGAGTCCTTGAGAGAGTTGCTAGAGTAGGCATGGGCACAGGAGCCCGGAAATCTGTGCCGGAGCGGCTTAAGGCCAATGGGGCAGAAGTGTTTAGGGGAGTTTCTGGCGTAGCCCCTAACACAGCTGAGTATTAGATGGAAGCGATTGAGCGCATAATAGATGACTTAGATTTCACGGTGGAGGAGAAGTTGAAAGGGGTAGTGTCTCTTCTTCAAGACAAGGCGTATCAGTGGTAGCTCATGATGAATGAGGGTACTGCCGCAGATCGGATTGACTGGGACTTCTTTAAGGAGTCATTCCAGGGAAAGTATGTTGGGGCCAGCTATGTGGATGCACAGAGGAAGGCATTTCTGAATCTAGTGCAGTGAAGTAAATCTGTGGCTAAAAATGAGGCGGAGTTTCTGCGCTTGAGCCGCTACGCTCGAGGAATGGTAGCAACCGAATATAAACATTGTGTTCAGTTTGAGGATGGATTGCTGAATGAGTTAAGGGTTTTGATAGCACTGCAGAGAGAGAGAGATTTTGCGGTTTTGGTGGAGAAGGTTAAGATAGCTGAGGAGGTAAAACGGACTGAGAGACAGGAAAGAGATAAGGAGCAAGGAAGGAATGAGAGAAATTTTGGGCTGGCAGTAGCATCTCGGAATTCGCAGAAAAGGCCTAGGTGTGATGGGCCAGCTCGTGCTCCAACACCTGCTGCGGGGAATCAGAATCGAGTATGTAATTGGTGCGGGAAAGCACATTATGGGGATTGTGGAAGAAGAACGGGTAGATGTTTCAGGTGTGGATCCACGGAGCATCTGATTAAGGACTGTCCGCAAGTGGATCAGGTACAGCCATCGGGCCGAGGTTCTGACCAGACTAGGAGGGGTGACCAGCCTGGACCGAGGGGTCGTGGTTCAGGTAGAGGTGGTAATGGGGCTGGTCGCGGTCGTGGAGCACCTAGTAGAGGTGCAAGTAATGTAGATGTGAGGCAGCCGGGTCTAGTTTATGCAGTTCGTCGACAGGAGGATGGTGACGCACCAAATGTCATAACCGATACGTTTCTTATTGCTGATAACCCTTTTCTTGCCTTGATTGATATTGGGTCAACCCACTCCTATGTTGCATGTTCGATATCTGAGACCCTAAGTATAGACTCTGAAACAACTACTAGGAAGATGACCGTGGTTAGTCCCTTAGGACAATCTAGGTTAGTGGACAAGCTATTTAAGGATGTACCGTTAGAGACTCAAGGGGGTTGTGTTCCCAGCAGACTTAATAGAGTTGCCATTTGGAGAGTTCGATCTTATCCTAGGAATGGATTGGTTGACTAAGCATCGTGCTAAGTTGGATTGTGAGACCAAGCGTGTGGTGTTGAGTACCCCGGAAGGCGAGGAGGTGGTTGTGTTAGGGGAAAAAAGGAACTATTTGTCCAATGTAGTATCGACATTGAATGCTGTTAAGATGATTCGGAAAGGATGCAACGCATTCCTAGCTTTTATTAGTGCTTTGGATGCTAAGAAGGTGACTGTCGATGAGGTTCAAACAGTCAAGGATTTCATGGATGTCTTTCCGGAGGAGTTGCCAGGCTTACCCCCGGATTGCGAGGTGGAGTTTAGAATAGAGCTACTTCCGGGTACGGCTCTGGTATCCATTGCTCCTTATCGAATGACACCGAAGGAGCTGGTGGAACTCAAAGGTCAGATCCAGGAGCTTTTGGATCGAGGATTTATTCGACCGAGTGTGTCTCTATGGGGAGCGCTGGTCCTATTTGTGAAAAAGAAGGATGGATCCATGCGTATGTGCATGGACTATCGTCAACTGAATAAGTTGACGATTAAGAACAAGTACCCATTTCCAATAATCGATGACCTGTTCGATTAGCTTAAAGGAGCTTCGGTCTTTTCAAAGATTGATCAAAGGTCGGGTTATCATCAGTTAAAGGTGAAGGAAGGGGACATTCATAAGACGGCGTTTCAAACACGCTATGGTCATTATGAGTTCTTGGTAATGCCATTCGATTTGACGACGCGCCAGCAGCATTCATGGATATGATGAACTGGGTGTTTCAACCATATCTTGATCGGTTCGTCGTGGTGTTTATTGACGATATTTTGGTTTACTCCAAGTCCGAGGAGGAGCATGATGCATATCTTTGTGTAGTGTTGCAAATTCTGAGGGAGAAGCAACTGTACGTAAAGTTCAGTAAGTGTGAGTTCTGGCTGAAGGAAGTGACTTTCTTAGGGCATGTAGTTTCCGTAGAGGGAATCAGGGTAGACCCTCGGAAGATAGAAGCTATATTAGATTGGAAGCCGCCGAAGTCTGTGGCGAAAATCCAAAGTTTCTTGGGATTGGTAGGGTATTACAAGAGATTTGTTGAGGGGTTCTCTTCAATAGCGGCACCTTTAACTAAGTTGTTAAGGAAGGGAGTATTGTTTGTATGGACTGACAAACAGCAGGAGAGCTTTGAGAAGCTGAAGAGAATCTTGACGGATGCGCCAGTGTTAATTCAGCCAGAGGCGGGAAAAAAATTTACCGTCTATTGTGATGCGTCACACACAGGTTTAGGATGTGTGTTGATGCAAGACAGAAAGCTTGTTGCATATGCGTCTCGACAGTTACGACCGCATGAATTGAACTACCCTACTCACGATTTAGAATTGGCGGCGGTAGTGTTTGCTCTAAAGATTTGGAGGCATTACCTGTATGGGGAGAAGTCGGTTATTTACACGAACCATAAGAGTCTGAAGTATATCCTTACCCAAAAGGAATTGAATCTGAGGCAACATAGGTGGATTGAACTCTTGAAGGACTATGATTGTTTGATCAAATACCATCCGGGTAAGGCTAAGTGGTGGCAGATGCGTTGAGTAGGAAGGCGATAGCGGATTTGAGGGCGATGTTCGCTCATCTTATCCTGTATAAAGATGGCAGTTTGGTAGCCGAACTTCGAGTAAGACCTATGTGGACAAGACAGATCAAGGAGAAGCAACTTTTGGATGATGTTTTGAGTACTCGAATCCGACAAGTGCAGAATGGTGAAGGAGAGGACTATAGTTGGAATGGTGATGGAGTTTTGTGTTTCCGTGGGAAGATTTGTATGCCAAAAGATGTGGAGTTAAGGCAGATAATTCTTCGGGAATCGTATTGTAGCCCTTATACTATGCATCCTGGAGGAGTTAAGATGTATCGGGATTTGCGAGAGCAATTCTGGTGGCCAGGTCTGAAGCGAGAAGTGACGGAGTTCGTGGGAAAGTGCTTGATATGTCAGCAGGTGAAAGCGGAACACCAGTTGCCTTCGGGGTTGTTACAACAGGTGAAGATTCCGCAATGGAAATAGGAGAGAATCACGACGGATTTTGTTAGTGGGTTGCCCACTAAGAAGGATTCAATTTGGGTGATTGTGGATCGACTGACGAAATCTACTCACTTCATACTGATTCCTGTTGAGTACTCTCTGCAAAGGTTGGCTAAGTTGTACGTGGCTGAGGTTGTGAGATTACATGGTGTACCTCTGTCAATTATATCAGATAGGGACCCTAGGTTCACGTCACGATTCTAGAAGGCTCTTCATCAAGCAATGGAAACAAGGTTAGACTTTAGTACCGCTTTTCACCCACAGACTGATGGCCAGTCTGAGAGGGTACTTCAGATCTTGGAGGATATGCTAAGGGGTTGTATCATCGATTTTAGGGGTAGTTGGGAGGAATATTTACCTTTGGCAGAATTTGCATACAATAACAACCATCAATTCAGTATTCAGATGGCGCCTTACGAAGCAGTATACGGATGAATATGTCGTACTCCTACTTGTTGAAAGGAGTTGGGTGAACGTTAGGTGTTGGGTCCAGAGTTAGTCTCGGAAATGAAGGAGAAAGTTAAGTTAATACGGGCTCAGTTGAAGGAAGTGTCTGATTGGCAGAAGTCTTATGCGGATATAAAGCGAAAAGAGATGGAATTTGCAGTAGGAGACCAAGTCTTCCTGAAGGTATCTCCGTGGAAGAAGGTAATGAGGTTTGGACGAAAGGGTAAGCTAAGTCCTCGATTTATTGGGCCTTATCGGGTATTGGAACGCGTGGGGCCAGTGGCTTATCGTTTGGAGTTGCCTTGAGAGTTGGAGCAGATACATGACGTGTTTCATGTCTCGATGCTAAGACGTTATCATTCTGATCCATCGCATGTGGTGCCGGTGGAAGAGATTGAAGTAAGGCCAGATTTATCTTTTGAGGAGGAACCAGTGCAAATCTTGGATCGAGACGTAAAAATATTGAGAAGGAAGTCCGTCCCTTTGGTCAAAGTTTTGTGGCGAAATCAAGGCGCAGAAGAGGCGACGTGGGAGCCAGAGGGTGTTGTACGACAGCAGTATCCCCATCTCTTTTGATCAGGTAAAATTTCGAGGCCGAAATTTATTTTAAGGGGGTAGAACTGTAACATCCTGAATAATTGGGTCTGTGCATTTTATGTGTTTGAATGCTTAAAACTTTAATTTGAGGATCTGAGGTACTAATTGGGCTCAGGAATGGGCTGAGATCTCAGTTAAAATAATCTGTTTGGGTATTAAGAAGTTTTAAAGTAGGTATCTAAGTTAAAAATGTCAAATTGGGCTTGGGGCCCAAAGTTAGGAGGCACCACAAGGAAGGAAGAGGGTGGCGTCACTAGTGCATGAGAAGGGCCCAAATTTTGGCAGCTTGATGCCCAAGTTTCAGGGCTAAAATTCGGCATTTAAATGAGTAAGGGGGGACGACACAAGGCTAAATTTTAGGGAATTTTATTATGATTAATTATGGGGATAATAGGCAGATAATGAAGAGAGGAATTAGCGCTATTTTTGAGGAGATAACAGATTAAAATAAGGAGAAGGGATAGGAGCTATCATGTGTGGCAGTGTTGGCCGAAAATCAACCTCTGCTAAGGGGAGAAATCGATTTTCTATATGCAGAGGGGGGTGCCGAAATCTTGAAGCCTCTCTTTTATTTTCTTTTCTCATCTTCTTCCTCTCAAAAGCCGAAAACCATCTTCTTCTTCACCTTTTCTTCCTCTCTAAAATTTCCTGGTTGGCCGATTCTTCTAACCTCTATTATTATTCTTCTTCTAATCTCTAAAAGCCGAAACTACATCTCTATTATTCTGTTCTCCCCTTTAATATTCATTGGTCGTATCTCTCTTAGCCATCTCTTCAATTCTTAAATCTTCTCAAAGCCGAAATCCTTAGATCTCACCTCCTGAAGTTGCCGAATCTTCTTTAGTGGATCCTGCTTGAGCCAAAATTTGAAGGGAATTTTAGGTAAGTATCGATTTGTGAAATCCAAATCTTTTCCGGCTTTTCAAAGTCCATATTCGAATGGCTATCTAGTGACTAATCTATTGTTTTTCTCTTATTTTCGGCATTCCGGGATCTGAAGTGGGGCCAATCGCATAGATCTCTAAGTTATAGTTCGGTAACACTCGAATTGTGTTACTTTCAGGATTACATGGTAAGAAGAATCTATTAGTTTCAAAGTGTAAATTCGGGTATTTATTAACCCTTGGCCGATTGTAGGAGAGGCCCTATTTTCACATCTTTTCGGCTTTTTGAGCAAAGTTGTAGATCGGTTTAGCAAGGGTATCCAGATTAATCAGGTGTGTAACCTTTCACACTATTAGATTGGTTGCTAATATATATATATGTATAAATCTGCTATGCTCTGTTAAATGCCGAAATCCCGGCATAACGTTTGAAAACCCGAGAAGGATAAAGACTAAATATCAGGTTAGTGTTTTCTGCCATTCCTTAGTGCATGTTTCTGTTAAAAACAATACGATTCATATGTTGATTTCTATGTATGATTGGTGTTGGGTGATTAATGAAAGGGGAAGTGAACTGTTCTGGTGGCTTATGCCATTTCAGCCTGGTGACTCTGTCACATACTCTGTTTCTGGTGGCTCTAGCCATTTTAGCCTGGTGACTCTGTCACAACTTTAACAATGAGCAGCTAACTGCAGCATGACTGCCATCGATGGTGTGTAGCGGTGTGGGTTGATTGTAGAAAGCCCCAATGGTGTGATTGGCAGGTAAGAGTGGTGTGTAGCGGATGGAAACCTAGGATTGGGTTGGGTTTTATGTATGTTATCTATTATGTTATGTGCTATATTCTGATCTGTGGGCTAAGGCCCAATCTGATGGTGCACGAGGGTTGCACACTGAGTCTCGCGGCTCACCTTATTATTTTAACAATTTCAGGTGACACTTAGCGTATCGGACCGGGATGGAGAGGAGAGCAAGGTGGCCATGCGATAGAGAACCAAGGACTTTCGCAAAAGACTTTACTTTATTTAGTTATTTTTAAGAAATTTATTTTAAGTGGGTTTTAAATATGGTTGTAATAAAGCCACGGGCCACTAGACTATTATACTTTGTTTTGGTTTTATTTTGGGCTTTCATTATTGTTAGACACTTGAATTTTAATTAAACTAAGGCATGTAATAAGATTTTGGTTTTAATTCATAAAATAACAAATGAAATTAATATCTTATTTAAACCTATCAAGTTATTAAGTTTTCCCGAACAAAAGATTAAATACAAGAAAAATATTTCCCGAAATTGCGACATCTTTTACAAAATCTTTTTAGTGACATGCCAGATCCGGCTGTAGTGTTTTGGTCGGGTTTGGGGTGTTACAGGCCATGTGAAGCCTGCACCTTGCATTTGAAATTTAAATTGCCACACAACTAAAGCACACGGGCGTGTGTATAGGCCGTGTGTATAAATCAGAACGACAAGGTTTGGCACACGGGCCAAGGCCATAGGCGTGTCAATGCCGTGTGAAATTAGTCAGTGTCAACCACGGGTGGAAGACAGGAGCTTGTTTTAGGGGCACACGGACGCGTCCCCACCTCAACACGAGTGTGTGGCCCCTGTCTTGATGAAAAGTTGTCCAAATTCGTGAAAGTCATCGGTTAATTCCCGGAGCCTCTCAGAGGTATGCTTAGCGCCACGTAGGTCAAGAATGAACAAGAAATCAGTTTTGAACGAAATGTTATAGCCCGTTACTACACGTTCAAGTAAGGTTAAGCACGGTAATGCCTCGCATCTGGTCCCGTCGTCGGACACGGGTAAGGGGTGTTACATTGAGTGGTATCAGAGCTACGGTTTAGTCGATTCATGGACTAATGTAGCGTGAGTATGAGTCTAGCTGCACATGCCATACATAAGAGTGATTGTGTAATGATAGTGTGACGACTCCTGACATTTTAAATTGTATTTGATATAGTTAATGGATCCTGATCCCGATCGAGCTGCAGCTGATGATGTTGCAAGTAATGCACCGGCACCTGCGCAAGGGACCGTGCTAGTTAAAAGTAGACCCGAGACTTTGGGTCAGGTGGAAGAGGCCCGAGAAGTCTTTCTTTGAATGACGAGTAATTGGTGCATAGAGTACATTCGAGCAAATCTGAATGCTCCACCTCCTCCGCCCCCGCCTATTCCTCAACCTACTTATGTAGCTGCACAAGTTGTAAAAGTTGTGAGATGAGAAAAGCCTCCTGTTGATAGGATCAAGAAGGATGGAGCTAAGGAATTCAGGGCTAGTAAAGACGGTGATCCAGAAAGAGCAGAGTTTTGGCTGGAAAACACCATTCGGATCTTTGATGAGCTATCATGCACATTTGAAGAGTGCATGAAGTGTATAGTTTCCCTTTTGAGAGATTCTGGTTACCAGTGGTGGAATACCCTTGTGTCGGTGGTACCAAGGGACAAGGATCACATGGGAATTCTTTCAAGAAGAGTTTTGAAAGAAATATATATGTCAAATATTTATTGACAAAAAGAGAAAGGAATTCCTTGAACTGAAACAAGGAAAGATGACAATAACTGAATACGAGCGTGAGTTTGTAAGACTCAGTAAGTACGCTCGAGAGTGTGTGTCCTCGGAAGCTATTATGTGTAAGAGGTTTGAGGATGGGCTAAACGAAGATATAAAGTTGTTCGTTGGTGTCCTTGAATTGAAAGAATTTGTCGTGTTAGTAGACAGAGCCTGTAAGGCTGAAGACCAAGCAAAGGGAAAAAGAAAGGCTGAGATGGAGTCTCGTGACTCAAGAAAGTGACAGATGAGCAAAACATTTCAATCATCATCTAAGAAGTCAAGATACTTCTTAACCTAATAAGCTACTTCAGCCGGGTTTTCAAATAGGAGTAAGAGTAAACAGTACTCAGGGCCTAAAGCGCAGGGTACATCAATTGCTAGTATTGGCAACCCCCGACCCAGTAGACTGAAGTGCCCAAAGTGTGGCATACGTGACTTCTGTGAATGTCGAGCAAATGAAAAAGCCTGCTTCAAGTGTGGGTCTTTAGACCATTTTATTAGAGATTGTCCAAATGTGGATGAGAAAGAGAAGCCTCAGGAGGCAAGAACATGAGGCACTACTAGGGGGAGATCACAGAGAAACCCGAGAAGCGGGGTAAGTAGTAAGACTACCTAGAAGGAGTAGGCTGCGAGACCTAATGGCCGAGCACCTGCAAGAACTTACGCCATTCGCGCTCTCGAAGAAGCATCGTCTCCTGATGTGATTACTGGTATCTTTTCTCTCTATGATACTAAAGTTATTGCTTCAGTAGATCCGGGATCTACCCATTCATATATATGCATGAAATTAGTATCTAGAATGAGTATGCCGGTAGAGTCTACAGAATTTGTGATAAAGGTGTCTAATCCTTTAGGCAAAAGTGTGTTAATTGATAAAGTATGCAAAGATTGCCCATTAATGATTAGAGGTCATTATTTGAAGGCAAATCTAATGATATTTCCATTTGATGAATTTGATATTATTCTTGGTATGGACTGGTTAACCACTCATGATGTGAGAGTAAATTGTGGAAAGAAATATATTGAATTGAGATGCGAAAATGGGGGCACTCTTCATGTTGAATCAGATTATCAAGACAAGTCGCCGGTAGTGATATCTCACATGTCGGCCCAGAGGTATGTAAGGAAAGGATATGAGGCTTATCTAGCTTTTGTGATGAATGCTAAAGAAACGGAATTAAAGATTGAATCAATTTCGTAGTATGTGAGTACCCAGATGTATTTCCAGAAGAGTTGCCAGGGTTACCTCCGGTTAGAGAGGTTGAATTTGGTATCGAATTAGCTCCCAGCATTGCACCCATATCAATTGCACCTTACAGAATGGCTCCAACTGAGTTAAAAGAATTGAAGGCACAGTTACAAGAGTTGACGGATAAAGGTTTTGCAAGACCGAGTAGTTCTCCATGGGGTGCTCCAAGAAAAATGGTTCCATGAGGTTATGCATAGATTATCATCAGCTTAATAAAGTAACCGTGAAGAACAAGTACACTTAGATTATCGTCAGCTTAATAAAGTAACGGTGAAGAACAAATACACTTTGCCAAGGATCGATAACTTGTTTGATTAATTGAAGGGAGCCACCGTGTTTTCCAAGATAGACTTGACATCAGGATATTACTAGTTGAGAGTGAAGGACTCAGACGTGTCTAAGACTGCTTTTCGAACGAGGTATGGTCATTATGAATTTCTAGTCATGCCATTCGGTTTGACAAATGCCCCTGCAGTGTTCATGGATCTAATGAACCGCATTTTTTGATAGTTTGCTGTGGTATTTATTGATGATATACTAATATACTCCCGAGATGAACATGAGCATGCCGAACACTTAATGACAGTTTTGTAGATTTTGCGAGATAATCAGTTGTATGTCAGGTTTACTAAAAGTGAGTTTTGGCTAAAAGAAGCTGGATTCTTGGGACACATTATCTCGGGAGATGGGGTTCGAGTTGATCCAAGAAAAATCTCAGCTATTGTTGACTGAAAACCGCTGAAAAATGTGTCTGAGGTTAGAAGTTTTCTGGGCCTAGCTGGCTATTATCGACGATTCGTCAAAGGATTTTCCATGATAGCTACACCGATGACGAGATTATTACAGAAAAGTGCAAAGTTTGAGTGGACAGAAAAGTGCCAACAGTGTTCCGAGAGATTAAAAGCCATGTTCACAGAGGCTTTAGTTCTAGTACAACCTGAACCGGGGAAAGAATTTGTAATTTACAGTGATGCATCTTTATACGGATTGGGTTGTGTACTTATACAAGAAGGCAAGGTGATAGCATATGCTTCCAGACAGCTCAAGCCACACGAGAAGAACTATCCGATGCATGATTTAGAGTTGGCTGCCATTGTTTTCGCATTAAAGATTTGGAGGCACCATTTGTATGGTGAAATATGTCAGATATTTACAGATCACAAGAGTTTAAAGTATTTGATGACTCAGAAAGAATTAAACTTAAGGCAACGAAGGTGGTTGGAGTTGATGAAAGACTATGAACTAGTCATTGATTACCATCCGGGAAAGGCGAATGTAGTCACCGACCCCTTAAGTAGAAAATATTTATTTGCCTTGAGGGCTATGAATACCCAGATGACTGTATTAAAGGATGGTTCCATTCTAGCTGAGCTGAGGACTAGGCCTATGTTCCTCCAAGAGATCTACGAGGCTCAAAAGGATGATAGAGACTTACATACTAGAAAGGCTCAATGCGAGGCTGGTGTCGAGTCTGATTTTCAGATCAATCTGGACGGATGTTTGATGTTCAAGGACCGAGTATGTGTACTGAGAAATGATAAGCTCATTCGTAATGTTTTGCATGAAGCGCATAATGGATGCTTAACTGTGCATCTAGGTAGCATCAAGATATTTCTGAGTTTGTTTCAAGATGTTTAATTTGTTAGCAAGTGAAAGCCGAACATCAAGTACCCTCGGGTTTGTTACAACCTATAATGGTACCTGAGTGGAAATGGGATCAAGTCACTATGGATTTTGTATCAGGTTTGTCATTGACACAGAGCAAGAAAGATACTGTATGGGTTGTAGTTGATAGACTTACAAAGTCAGCCCATTTCATACTGGTGCGTGTCGATTACTCACTAGACAAGTTGGTAAACTTGTATATCTCTGAGATTGTGAGGCTACACAGAGTGCCCTTATCGATTATATCATATAAATATCCGAGATTCACTTCCAGATTTTGGAAAAATTTGCATGAGGCCGTGGTGATGGACTTCGAAACTAACTATTATTTCGACAAAGGTATGCGCACCTATCGAGCAGTAGTATAGCTATGGTGAGTCTGGAATATCGTATCCTCAAGGACCAAGAGTACTAGTATCAACTATCTTTATATTATCTAGCCTAATAATTACGGGGAATTATTTTTAATCTAAAATTAACAAACTAATTAAACTAACTATGAACATGACAGAGAGCGAACTGGGGAAAATACTTTTGGACAACTTATATGAGATAGGCAATACCTAAGGAAGAATCCTCCTAGACTTCACTTATTACTTTTGATTCATGCGATTTATTCACTTGGCTTAATCCGTAGAAATTCTTGAATTATATTAATACCTCTTTCGAGGCTACTAACAACTGACTATAGGTTGATTAATTGAAATCTCTTTCTAATTAAAACCCCTATTGTCACATTAACTCGGTTTATGGATTCCCTTATTAGGTTTGACCCTAATCCGGCAGATTTTCGTCGCTCTATATCTAGGGTTGCAATCAACTCCACTTAATTGTGTTGATCTACTCTTAGACAGGGACTTTTGCTCCACTGAATAAGCACATTCGACTTGAATCAATAACCTGAATTATCAAAACAAGAATAAGAACTCACAATTAAGAATAAGCACTAATATTTATCTCATAAATCAAATAGTAATAAAATGTGTCTTAGGTTTCATTCCCTCAGGTATGTAAGGGATTTAGTTCATAATAATGAGGGGAAACATCATAAAAGAGGAAAAACAACAAAACATAAGAAAACTCAAAAACTTCTAAAGAACTTGATGGGAGATCCTCAGTCATGATGGAGATCCTTCTCCTAAGCTGATCTCGACAGTTGTCTTAGAGTATCTTCTCCTTATACTCGATGTCTATTTAATGTCCTGTCAAACCCTATTCGACCTCTAGTCGACGTCCCCTTTTAGGTTGCCCCCAGGGTGTTTATATAGGCTTCGAGATGCCTTTCTTGGCCCACAAGTATCCAATTCCTAATAGAATTCATCCTTATTTCTGCAGGGACATGCCCGTGGTTGATAGCCCAGGCTGTGTTCGATTCTCTTACCACACACAGCCGTGCAGTCTGCCCGTGTGCGGTGGTCCTGGCCGTGTAGGCCCATTTTGTCCCTTTTTTGGCCCGTTTCTCGTTCTTTTCGATTCCCTAAGCTCTTCTGAGTATAAAACATGAAATTAAGATTAAGAGCATCAAATTCCATAATTCAAGGGATAAATCATCCAAAATTATGCCAAATGTGGGATGAAAATTTGTATATATTACGATTTATCAAATACCCCCACACTTAAGCATTTGCTTGTCCTCAAGCAAAATCCTCAACTCACAATTAAAAATTCATAGGTAATCATACATTGCGACTTCAACTAAAAGAACATCAAAGTTTCAAACAATCCAAGTTGAGCATTTTATTCATGAAAACATAGGTATTCCTCCTTATCGAAGTAATCACCCTTGATTCAAAATATCACGGAGTTAACATCCTCACTAAGGATTCACTCAAATCACTCGAAGTGTTTAAGGGACGATAAATTAAGCACTCAATAATCAATATGAAAATTTATTACCATAGGCTTGCATGAAAATCAAATCTCCACCACTAGAAAATGAGATGATACACAAATCAAAAGGTCTTTAAAGGGTTGTAATGGGGCTTGGGTTAAAGGTGTGGATATTGGCTAAATTAGAAGGTTAGAATCGAGGTTGAATTGACAAATTACCTAACTAGAAACAATGAACTAATAATGAAAAATTACATTAATAACACGAGTTTTTTCTAAAGATGTGAAGTTAACTGTTTAAGCTCAAGACATAGAACTAATGATGAATATACTTTCAGCTTTTTTTTAAGAATAAGCACATACAATAAGAAGATAGAATTTAACAATAGAAATAGAGAACATATAGAATTTAACAATAGAAATAGAGAACATAGTCAAGTGATTGCTCAAATCAAATCTCGACAAAAAGGGACGTCAAAAGATTAAGAGAAGTAAAAATTTTGGTTTTGAGTTAATATTAATGGGTGAGTCAAGAAAAACGATTTATTAGGATCAAAGGGGTTTACTAGGGGTTAATTATGGAGTAGGCTTTTTATGGAGTAAGTGGGTTAAATCCTAGGAGCCTTTATCATCTCAGTATATCAAATAAAAAATGTGGTCTCGACATGTATAATCGAAGCTGGTTCTAGAATAACAAATCAATATTGACACACTCAAAGCAACAATAAAAGTGAACAAGAAAAGAAAATGCTCTCAAAGGCTCAAGATCTCACAGAAATTATGGTTTTTTATGTCAACCCTCTGAACTTCAAATTTCAAAATAATACCTAAACTTGGGAAAACAACCTAGTAATTTTTAATTTTCAAAAATCAACTTATCATGCTTGATTCTCTAAAGTCTTCAAGTTTAAACAATCATTGCACAACTGCTTATGTTTTAATTGAAGACATATCAATAGAAATCATAAATCATCAGAATTTGTTCTAATAGTGATATGAGAAAGTGACTTGAGAAAAAGACAAAATTCAGGGATTTTGAGAATAATCAAAAAGTTAGGAACTTTTAAAATTTACCGCCCACACTTAAGATGTACATTGCCCTCAATGTACAAAGATAGATATCTACAATATACAAAATCAAATGATAAGGAGAGAAGTGAACTTCCTGAATTTTGGATGAAGTCAAGGAAAAGAAATGGTAAGTTGGGCATACATGAATATGGCGGTGGTGTCTATGGTCGTGGTGTGGTGATTCCCAAGTAGCCTTTTGAAATCAAATGTACTTGCCTTGTTGGATAATTGAAGCGGCCGGCATGAACTCATGTAGATCGGTCTTGCACGAGGAGACTGTGCTAGGGTCCTTTCACTTCTTCGACATGGGAATGGTGGTGTAAACAACGAATGAGGGAAAGGGGGAAAGGAAAGTGGCTAGGGTTTGATTAAAGAAGAAATTGGGGAGAAAGTTAGAAAAAGTGGAGGGTTTAAATAGGAAATAGGGATCTGATGGCTTCCCATGCCCGTGTGCCATAGGCGTGCTAGATCACACGGCCGTATCGTACGACCATGTTGTGCTTCGTTCATTTCTCCCACCCCCGTGTAGAGGTCGCCACGCCCATGTTCATAAATCAGTGTCGACCACGGTCGTATCGTATGGCCGTGGCATTTTATCGCCACCCCTGGTTTGGGGATTTTTCGTCCTTGGTTCGTACGATCTCTGCCACGTTGGTGTGTAAATCCGTGGTGTCCACACGGCCACGGCCACGTCTGTGTGTAAGGCCGTGTGGTAGGGAAACCTATGTTTCATTGATTTGGTTAGTTCGTAGTTAGATGCTAAGAGTAAAAATAAAAATAAAAATATGAAAATTAATAAGGTTAGTGTTCGGGTTGCCTCCTGAGAAGCGCTCGTTTAAAGTCTTAAGCTAGACTTACCTCTCATCCGCGTATTCATGGTGGTTTGAGGAGTTGAAACTCCTCACCCCTGCTATCAGTTCTATGATCACTATATAGTTCGAGTCGAGTAATGTTTACCTTAAAAGTGCCAAACTTGGGATTAGTTCCTCGGCTGTTCCATATGGGAAGATACTGAGTTCCAAAAGTATGCCAAATGTGGGATTAAAATATGTATATATTACGGTTTATCACCTAGGCACAAAGTTGAAATTTAGTACGACTTTTCACCCCCAAATCGACGAATATTCAGAGAGGTTAATACAAGTACTTGAGGATATGTTTCGGTGCTATGTTCTTGAATTTCAAGGTAGTTGGGAAAAGTATCTACCGTTGGTAGAATTTGCCTACAATAACAGTTTTCAATCAAGTTTAAAAATGGCACCTTATAAGGCTTTGTATGAGCGTAAGTCATGATAAGCCAAAACCGGTAATTACAGAGTACTAACCTTGCGTGCCATACCCCAATGCAATAAAGAAAGACTTCACAGATAAACAATTTGGTAAAATCCTTAAACTTCTAAAGAAATTACATATTAACTTATCATTTCTTGAATCTCTTTTGTAGATGCCAGATTCAAGGAAATTTTTGAAAGAGCTTTTGAAAAACAAACGGAGGTTAGAAGAGGAATCGCATGTGGAGCTAAACGCAGTATGCTCAACAATTTTACAAAATAAACTACCACGAAAGTTAAAAGATCCTGGGAGTTTTACAATTCCGTGCTTAATTGGTAGTTTATCTGTTGATAATGCTTTAGCTGATTTAGGGGCAAGCATCAATGTTATGCCTTATAAAATGTTTAAACAACTAGGTCTGGGGAAACCCAAACAAACTAGGATGAGCACTCAATTAGCTGATAAAATAATTAGAATTCCTAGGGGTATAATCGAAGCTGTACTAGTCAAGATTGATAAATTCATATTCCCAGTAAACTTTGTCATTTTAGACATGGATGAGGACAATAATATTCCTTTAATTTTAGGAAGACCGTTTTTAGCAACTGCCAGAACTAAAATTGATGTTGGTACAGGCGAACTCATATTTCGTGTAGGTGACGAAACGATCACTCTTCAAGCTCTTGACTCGGCCAAGACATCGAGTAATCAAGGTGAAAACATAAACTCTACCAATGACCATTTGGTTCCACCTTCTTTACAGGAAATATCACGAAACTACACAGCTGAGCTACATCCTACACCTTGTGCCAACAAAGAAATAACTCACGAGGAACAACGACTTCATATCGATGAACTAGACAAGTGGAAGACACATTTCAAGAAGAAACTAGGAACACACGAAGCAGAACCAAAACCACTCCATGAGCCAAACCAATTTCAGATCGGGGATCAGATATTATTGGATAAGACAGACCCTTAAATCTCCACTTCAGACTTGAATACAAACGAAGAGATTCCTCTTGAAGTGATGAATATCTTCCCATATGGAACAGTCGAGGTAACTAATCCCAAGTTTGGCACTTTTAAGGTAAACACTACTCGACTCGAACTATATAAGAATCATAGGACTGATGGCAGGGGAGAGGAGTTTCAACTCCTCAAACCACCATGACTACGCGAATGAGAGGTAAGTCTAGCTTAAGAATTTAAACGAGTGCCTCTCGGGATGCAACCCAAACACTAACCCCATTAATTTTCATATTTTTATTTTTATTTTTACTTTTTAGCACCTAACTACAAACTAACCAAATTAATGAAGCACAGGTTTCCTACCACATGGCCTTGCATACGGGCGTGGCAGTGTATGTGTGGACACAACAAATTTACACACCGACGTGGCAGAGATCGTACGAACCAAGGACGAAAAATCTTGGAACCACGGGCGACGACAAAATGCCACGACTGTGTGATACAGTCGTGGTCGACACTGATTTATCAACATAGGCGTGGTGATCACTACATGGACGTAGGAGAAACGAACGAAGCCCAACACGACCATGTGATACGGCCGTGTGACCTAACACGCCCTTGTCACACGGGCGTGGGGACTTTTGAGTCCATTTAGTTTTGCTTTTTCTTTTCATTCTTTTCTTTTATCTCTCTAATCTTTAATTTATATGATTATATTTTGATTTTCTTAATTTAGGTTCAATGGGCTGTTAATAAACAACCACACCACCGGAGCATCATCCTCCAACTTGGCCTGAATTTTCCTCATTTCTTTTCTTTAACTCCATCCAAACTTCAGGAAGCTTCACTTCTCTCCCTATCTTTTGATTTTCTCACTATATTGTCATTTTATCTATCTTTGTACATTGAGGACAATGTACATCTTAAATGTGGGGGGTGAATTTTAAAAGTTCCTAACTTTTTGCATTATTCTGAAATCCCTGAATTTTGTTTTTCTTTTCTCATACCACCATTAGAACAAATTCTGATTGTCTTATGATTTTTATTTATGTGTCTTGAATTAAAACATAGGTGGTTGTGCATTGATTGTTTAAACTTGAAGGCTTTAGAGAACCAAGCATGATGAGTTGATTTTTGAAAATTAAAAATTTGCTAGGTTATTTCCCCAAAAGTTTAGGTATTATCTTGAAATTTAAAGTTCACAGGGTTGACATCAAAAACCAATAATTTCTGTGAGATTTTGAGCCTTTAGAGCATACATTCTTTCGTGCTCACTTTTATTGCGATTTGAGTGAGTTAATATTGATCTATTATTCTAGAACTTCCTTCGATTATACATGTCAAGACCACACTTTTGATTTGATATACTGAGATGATGAAGGCACCTAGGATTTAACCCGCTTACTTCCAAAAAAGGCCTACCTTCATGTTTAACCCTTAGTAAACCCCTTTGAGCCTAACAACCCATTCATTGATTTACCCTTAATATTAACCCCCAAAACTTACTCTTTTTGATTCATTAAGAATTTTTCCCTATTGAATTAACTCCTTTTTGTCGAGATTAGATTTGAGAAGTTGCCTAACTATGTTTTCCATTTCAGTTGTTAAATTCTATTATTGTACATAATTATGCGTTCTTAAAAAAATTGAAAGTATATCCATTATTAGTTCCATGTTTTTATGAGATTAAATAGTAAATCTCACATCTTTAGAAGAAGATCGTATTATTAATGTAATTTTTCATTATTAGTCTATTTCTCTATTTAGGTAATTTGTCAATTCAATCTCGATTCTAACCTCTTTTTAGCTTGTGACCACACCTCCTAACCAAGCCATGTTACAACCCATTTTAAAGACCTTTTGATCAATGTATCATCTCATTTTATAGTGGTGGAGATTTGATTTTCATGCAAGCATATGGTAATAACTTTTCATGTTGACTATTGAGTGCTTAAAATTTTGTCCCTTAAACACTTAGAGCGATTTGAGTGAATCCTTAGTAAGGATGTTAACTCTGTGATATTTTGAATCAAAGGTAATTACTTAGATAAGGAGGAATACCTATATTTTTCCATGAATAAAATATTCAGCTTAGATTGTTTGAAACTTTAATGTTCTTTTAGTTGAATTCTCAATGTAGGATTACCTATGGATTATTTTGAAACATCATTAATAGGGATTATAAATTAAGAAGAACGAATTTTAATTGTGAGTTCAGAATTTTACTTGAGGACAAGCGAATGCTTAAGTGTGGGGGTATTTGATAAACCGTAATATATATACATATTTTAATCCTACATTTGGCATACTTTTGGATGATTTATCCCTTGAATTGTGGAATTCGATGCTTCTAATCCTTTAATTTCATACTTTATACTTTGGAGAGCATAGAAGGATGAAAAGAATGAGAAACGAGCCAAAAACAGAGAAAATGGGCTAAAGTAAGAAATCTACACGGCCTGGAGTTTGCCACACGGCCATGCAACTTTAACAGACTCAAACACGGCCCAGGGCTCGATTCACAAGGGCGTGCCACACGGGTGTGTCCCTGCCGTGACCTGTTTTAATTCCACTTGAAAAAGGATACTTAGAGGCAAAGACAGACATTCCAAAAAGCCTATATTAACACCCTAGAGGGCAACCTATGAGGGAGCGTTGGAGAGTTCGATAGAAGGCCTCTGTCAGGGCTTTTGACAGGAGCAAAGCCAGAGAGAGATGAAATTAGGGAATTACTCAAAGAAAGCCAGTTGATCCATCTCAGAAGCTGGAATCACGCTCAAGACTGAGGATCTTCCCTTCCATTTCCTTCAGGGGGTTTTAGGGTTTTTATTTATGTTTTGTGATAAACCGTAATAAATACATATTTTAATCCGACATTTAGCATACTTTTGGATGATTTATTCCCTGAATTGTGGAATGTGGTGCTCCTAATCCTTTAATTTCATGTTTTATACTTAGGAGAGCACCGGAGGATGAAAAAAACGAGAAACGGGCCAAAAATAGAGAAAATGGGCCAAAGTACGAAATTCACACGGTCTGGGCTTCAGACACACTGTCATGCCTCTTCAGCAGACCCTTACACGGCCTGGGCTCGATTCACACGGGCGTGTCCATGACGTAACCTATTTTAATTCTAATCGGAATAGGGTACTTAGAGGCAAAGAAAGACATTCCAAAAGCCTATATAAATACCCTAGATGGCAACCTAAAGTGGGTGGTTCAGGTAGGCCAAGGAGCCAAGCCAAAGAGGTCAAATTGTGGGATATATTCGAAGAAAGCCAGTTGATTCATCTTAAGAAGCCGGAATCATACTCAAGATGAAAGATCTTCCCTTGAATTTCCTTCAGGGGGTTTTAGGGTTTTTCTTATATTTTGTTTTATATTTTCTTCTGAGATGCATTCTTTTATAATTATGAACTAAACCCCTCAATTACCTGAGGGGGATGAAACCTAAGACGGATCTTGTTATTGTTTTCTGAACTATATGATAAATACTTGATTTGTTCTTAATTATGTGTTCTTAATTCTTGTTTTAATATTTTAGGATATTGATTCAAGTATTGATGTGCTAAGGGAGTAGAGCAAAAGTCCCTGTTTAGGAGAAGTTCTAGCATATTTAAGTGGAGTTGATGGCAACCTTAAAAATAGGATGACGAAAATCTGCCGGATTACGGTCAAACCTAATATAGGAGTCCATAGATCGAGCTAATGCAATTCTAGGGCTTTTAATTAGAAAGAGATTTCAATTAATCAACCTAGGGTTAGACGTTAGTAGCCTCAAAAGAGGTATTGATATAAATTAGGGAATCCTACGGATCAAGTCAAGTGAATAAATCGTCTGGTTCAAAGTTAAATAACAAGTGAAGTCTATGTGGATTCTACCTCGGGTATTGTCTCAGTCAATTGGTTTTCCCAAAAGTATTTTCCCAATTCCTTCTCTGTGTCTTAGCATCTTTAGCATAGTAGTTCGTTAGTTGTAGATTAAACAACAATTCCCTTAACTCTTAGGCTAAATAATAAAAAAGATAGTAATTACTAGTACTATTGGTCCTTGAGGATACGATACTTCCGGTCTTGCCATAGCTCAATCGTTGTCATAATTTAGTTTCTAGGCTCGATCATTCATTATATAAATTTTAAAACTTTCAGACATACGATCAAGTTTTTGGCACCGTTGCCGGGGACTAAAATATTAGGAACACTTGATTTCTATTACTTTAGCCATATTTTACTTTTGCAATTAAATTTTATTTTTACTTTTCTAAATTTTCTTCTTTGCTTCTGGCAGGTATTCTAGTTTATGACTAGAAGAAACCCGTCAGGACCTCTACTTTACGATAGTGAAATTGAAAGCACAGTTTGCAGAAACTGAAGAGAAATAAGGAGAACCCTACAATACATACAAGAAGAGCAAGAAGACGAAATTAATACTACCAAATAGATGGCTGAGAATAATTTGCTACCTCTGGAGGTGACCGAAAATCATGCTCCTCGAACTATGTATGGTTATGCTAAACCTAATTTAACAGGAATTAAGTCAAGTATTGTTAGACCTACTATTGCTACAAATAATTTTGAACTGACACCTAACACAATTCAGGTGATACAACAATTTGTTCAGTTTGATAGTTTGCAGGATGAAGATCCAAATAATCACTTGGCAAATTTCCTACAATTTTGCGATACTTTCAAAATAAATGGCGTTTCTGATGATGCCATCCGTCTTCGATTATTTCCATTTTCTTTGAGGAATAAAGCTAAACAATGGTTGAATTCTCTTCCACGAGGATCAATCACTACATGGGAACAAATGACGAAAAAAATTTGTTAAAATATTTTCCGCCGGCTAAAACAACTAAGTTGAGGAATGATATCTCTTCTGCTGTACAAATGGATTTAGAGACACTTTACGATGCATGGGAGAGATACAAGAATCTATTGAGAAGGTGCCCACACCATGGATTACCCTTGTAGCTACAGGTCCAAACCTTTTACAACGGTGTGAACCCCTCAACCAGACAATTGATTGATTCAGCCGCTGGCGGAACCTTGAATAACAAAACACCTGAGGCTGCCTACGAAATCATTGAAGAGATGTCATTGAATAACTATCAGTGGCAAGTCACGAGGATAAGGCCAACAAAAGCTGCCAATGTTTTCAACCTCGACTCAGTAACCATACTATCAAACCAGGTAGAACTTTTGACTAAGAAAATTGATGGTTTATGTGGTTCTTCGCAGGTACATTCAGTGATGCATTGTGACACAAATGGAGGGGGATGAACAACAAGAATATCCGCCTTACAACCCGAATGCTGAAAACGAGCAAGCTCGCTATATGGGTAACAATTTTAGACCACAAAATAACCCTTATAGTAACACTTACAATCTAGGTTGGAGGGACCACCCTATTTTTTCATGGGGTGGTAAAGGAAATCAATGACAGCAGCCCCTCCCAAGTTTCCAATAGCAACCCTACCCACAAGAAAAGAAGTCGAACCTTGAGGAGACGCTAATAAAATTTATAGCGGCTTCAGAAACCCGTTTCCAAAACACCTAGACAACAATCAAAAATCAGCAAGCATCGATTCAAAGGATCGAAACCAATTAGGGCAACTTGCTAAGTAGTTCTCTAAAAGATCACAAGGAAGCCTGCCAAGCAACACTGAAACTAACCCGAAAGAGCAACTTTGAGCAATAACCGCTCATGATAGTGAAGGGGTAGATGAACCCAAAGCAAGCCAAGAGAATATGGTAGAGGAAGGTAAGGTTGAGGTAAACCA
Organism: Gossypium australe; assembly: GCA_005393395.2. Taxonomy (NCBI): domain Eukaryota; kingdom Viridiplantae; phylum Streptophyta; class Magnoliopsida; order Malvales; family Malvaceae; genus Gossypium; species Gossypium australe. The sequence goes on along the minus strand of CM016625.1, from coordinate 84,366,000 downwards.
TGATAAGCCAAAGCCGGTAATTAAAGAATACCAACCTCGTGTGCCATACCCCAATGCGATGAAGAAAGACAACACAGATGAACAATTCGGTAAATTTCTTAAACTTTTAAAGAAATTACATATTAACTTACCATTTCTTGAAGCTCTTTCGCAGATGCCAGATTCAAGGAAATTTTTAAGAGAGCTTCTAACAAACAAACGAAAGTTAGACGAAGAGTCGCATGGGGAACTAAATGCAGTGTGCTCAGCAATGTTGCAAAATAAACTACCACGGAAATTAAAAGATCCAGGGAGTATTACAATTCCATGCTTAATTGGTAGTTTATCTGTTGATAATGCTTTAGCTGATTTAGGGGCAAACATCACTGTTATGCTTTCTAAAATGTTTAAACAGCTAGGTCTAGGGAAACCCAAACAACCTAGGATGAGCATTCAATTAGCTGATAAAACTATTAGAATTCATAGGGGTATAATTGAAGATGTACTCGTGAAAATTGATAAATTCATATTCCTAGTAGACTTTGTCGTTTTAGACATGGATGAGGACAATAATATCCCTTTAATTTTAGGAAGACCCTTTTTAGAAACTGTCAGAACTAAAATTGATGTTGGTACAGGAGAACTCATACTTCGTATAGGTGATGAATCAATTACTCTTCAGGCTCTTGACTCGACTAGGATATCGAGTAATCAAGGTGAGAACATAAATTCTATTAATAACCATTCGGTTCAACCTTCTTTTCAGGAAGCACCACAAAATTACACAACTGAGCCAGATCATAGACCTTGTGCCAATAAAGAAATCTCACGAGGAGCGAAGGCTTCAGATAAATGAACTAGACGAGTGGAAGACACATTTCAAAGAGAAACCAAGAAAACACGATGAACCGAAGCAACTTCATGAGCCAAACCAATTTCAGATCGGGGATCAGGTATTGTTGGATAAGACAGACCCTCGAATCGCCACCTCGGACCTCAATACAAACGAAGAAATCCCTTTTAAGGTACTCAATGTCTTCCCATACGGAACAGTCGAGGTAACTAATACTAAGTTCGGCACTTTTAAGGTAAACACCACTTGACTTAAACTATATATCAATAACTGAATTAATAGCATGAGAAAGGATTTCCACCTCCTCAAACCACCATGATTATGTGAATGAGAGGTAAAGTCTAGCTTAAGACTTTAAACAAGCGCTTCTCGGGAGGCAACCCGAGTACTAACTTCACTAATGTCACATATTCAATTTTTAGCACCTAACTACAAACTAACCAATTTAATAAAGCACTAGTTTCCCTACCACACGGCCTTGCACACGAGCGTGGCTATGGCCATGTGGACACCACGAATAGGTACATAGGCGTGGCGGAGATTGTGTAGAAAAACGATGAAAATTTTCCCCAAGACACGGGCTCCGACTAAAAGCCACGGTCGTGGTCAAAATTGCCTAAAGAACACGGGATGAGATAAAACCACACGACTGTGCGAGGTAGCCGTGGTCGATATCATTAGCTTTTTCACATATCGCCGCCACCACCACCTCAAGATCACTCCGACCATGAGGACATTTGAGTCCATTTAATTTTTCTTTTTCTTTTCCCTTCTCCTTTATTTTCCTTTTCTTTATTTCTCTTATGCTTAATTTAGTCTATTTTATTTTGTTTTCTTTGATTTAGGTTCTAAAGCCTGTTAGGGAATCACCACACCACGCCCTTAGAAATCACACCCACCTCGCAAACCATCCAACAATAAGGACTTTTCAGTCCATTAATCTTTTCTTTTAGTTTTATTTCACTTTTTACACTCTTTCTTTTTATTTTTCTTTTCTTTAAATATATAATTAATTTATTTTACATTTTTCTTATTATTTCCTGGCTAATTCTTCACGAGCTTCCCAATTTCTTCATCTAGTACCACCACCAAAGACGCCTCCTCCAAACTTATCTTTCACCTCCGAATCAAATTTCTACACTGCCAACTCAAGGAATCCATCCAAAATTCAAGAAGTTTCACTTCTCCCTATCTCTTATGATTTCATATATATCTTTGTACATTGAGGGCAATGTACACCTTAAGTGTGGGAGGGTGAATTTTATTTTGAAAAGTTCCTAACTTTTTACATTATTCTCAAATCCCTGAATTATGTCTCGTTCTTAAGTAAATTTCCTCATTTTTACTACTAGAATAAAATTCCCCTTGATTCATGATTTTTATTGATATGTTTTGGAATAAGTCATTGATAATTGTGCAGTGATTATTTAAACTTTAGGAGACTAGAGAATAAAGCATGATGAGTCTATTTTCAAAAAATAAAATTTTTTATGTTGTCTACCTGAATCTAATTATTACCTTGATGTTTGAAATTTACAAGGTTGATATCAAAAACTCATAATTTTTGTAAGATTTTGAGCCTTTTAGAGCATACATTCTTTTCTTGCTCACTTTATTGATTATGAGTGTGTCAACATTGATTTGTTATTCTAGAACTTGTTTCGATTATACATGTCAAGACCACATCATTGATTTGATATATAGAGATGATAAAGGCACTTAGGATTTAACCCACTTACTCCACTAAAAGCCTACCATCAGAATTAACCCCTAGTAAACCTCTTTGATCTTAACAAACCTTTTATTGACTCACCCACTAATTTTAACCTAAAACCCATTTTGTATTTATTATCACCATTTCTCTTGACTACCCTTATATCAGATTTGTTTGATCAGTTGCCTAACTACATTATTTATTTCAATTGTTAAAATCTATCTACTTGATTTCTTTTAAAAAAAACGAAGAATTTTAATTAAGTGAGTTTATACGTTTAAATTCCACATCTTCAGAAGAAGCTCGTATTATTAGTAATGAAGTTTTAATTAATGTAATTATTCAAATCTTAGTTCATCTTTCTAAGTTAGGTAATTTGTTAATTCAATCTCGATTATAGCCCTTTAATTCAGCCTTTATCCATACCTTTAACCCGAGCCCCATTACAACCCTTTTTAAAGACCTTTTGATTTGTGTATCATCTCATTTTATAGTGGTGGAGATTTGATTTTCATACAAGCCTATGGGATGAACTTTTCATATTTGACTTTTGAGTGCATAATTTGAACCTTAAAACACTTTTGAGTGATTTGAGTGAATCTTTAGTAAAGATGTCAATTGTTGTCAGTTTTGAATCAGATGTAATTATTTAGGTAAGGGGAAACACCTATGTTTTCGTGCTATAAAAACTATGACTTTGACTGTTTGAATCTTTAGGACCCTTCTACTTAAATTATCAATGTATGAATTATCTTTGAATTATGAGGAAACACTATTTATGAATATTATGAATTAAGAAAGTTCATTTTAATTGTGGATTGAGAATTTTGCTTGAGGACAAGCAAATGCTTAAGTGTGGGGGTATTTGATAAACCGTAATATATACATAATTTAATCCCACATTTAGCATACTTTTGGATGATTTATTCCCTGAATTGTGGAATCTGGTGCTCCTAATCCTTTAATTTCATGTTTTATACTTAGGAGAGCACTGGAGGATGAAAAGAACGAGAAATGGGCCAAAAAGGAGAAAATGGGCCAAAGTACAAAATTCTCACGGTCTGGGCTTCAGACACATAGCTGTGCCTCTTTAGCAGACCATCACACGACCTGGGCTCGATTCACACGGGTGTGCTACACTGGCGTGTCCCTGACATGACCTGTTTTAATTCTATTCAGAATAGGGTACTTAGAGGCAATGAAAGACATTCCAAAAACATATATAAATACCCGAGATGGCAACCTAAAGTGGGTGGTTCAGGTAGGCCGAGGAGCCAAGCCAAAGAGGCCGAATTGTGGGATATACTCGAAGAAAGCCAGTTGATTCATCTCAAGAAGCCGGAATTATACTCAAGACGGAAGATCTTCCCTTCAATTTCCTTCATGGGGTTTTAGGGCTTTTCTTATGTTTTGTTTTATATTTTCTTCTAAGATGTATTCTTTTATAATTATAAACTAAACCCCTCAAATACCTGAGGGGGATGAAACCTAAGATGGATCTTGTTATTGTTTTCTGAACTATATGATAAATACTTGATTTGTTCTTCATTATGTGTTCTTAATTCTTGTTTTAATATTTCAGGATATTAATTTAAGTATTGATGTGCTTAGGCAGTGGAGCAAATGTCCCTGTTTAAGAGAAGATCTAGCATAGTTAAGCCGAGTTGATCGCAACCCTATAAATAGTATGACGAAAATCTTTCGGATTAGGGTCAAACCTAATATGGTAGTCCATAGATTGAGTTAATGCAATTCTAGGGGTTTTACTTAGAAAGAGATTTCAATTAATCAACCTAGGGTTAGACGTTAGTAGCCTCGACAGAGGTATTAATATAAATTAGGGAATCCTACGGATCAAGTCAAGTGAATAAATCCGTCTGGTTCAAAGTTAAATAACAAGTGAAGTCTAGGTGGATTCTACCTCAGGTATTGTCTCAATCAATTGGTTTTCCCAAAGGTATTTTCCCAATTCCTTCTCTGTGTCTTATCATCTTTAACTTAGTAGTTCGTTAGTTTTAGATTAAACAATTCCCTTAACTCTTAGGCTAAATAATAAAAAGATAGTAATTACTAGTACTCTTGGTCCTTAAGGATACGATACTTTCGGTCTTGCCATAGCTATACTACCAAACGATAGGTGCGCTTGCCTCAATCGTTGCTATAAGTTAGTTCTAGGCTCTGTAACATCCCCAAACCCGGCCCATTCACTACGACCGAATCTGGTTATGTCACTGCAGAAAAGACGGTGGAAAATCCTTCTTAACTTCGAATAAAATAGTAAATTTATTAACCTTTGGAAATCCATGTACTTTTAAAACTATACTTTAAACTTTGGTATTGTAAAAATGTCCACATTAAAACACTTTATTATCTTATATATATAAATATATTGAATAAATAGGTTTCTAATATAAAAATCAATTTCCCATAGTAAATCAAATTAATCAAACCATAATTAAATTAAAATAAAATAATACCAAAATAATAAAAAGTAGTTCTAAGGCCCTTATTACATCAATATTTAAACCCGAATAACTAATATGAATAAGCTTAGAAATATTTAAACTCTTCTTTCTGCATGGGCCACCATGTGTCCTCTCCGATCCCGGTCCAATTCTACGCATCACCTGAAATGGTTAGGAAAAATAGAGTGAGTCCACTGACTCAGTGCATAATCACAACACTAATTTCCACACGTATGGGCTTGGCCCATATCCACACAGCCATCGAAACAAATCATGCAAGAATGCATTTCAGCCCAACCTACTATCCAACCGTGACACCAACCTTAGCAGACTCCCTGCCTAAGGCCGTGGCTAATCCACCACTGATCACATCGTGATCCATAAACCTTACCTTGGCAACTCGCTGCTCAAGGCCGTGGTCGAGCCACCGATCAACCAAAGTGATCCCAACAACATACTCGGTCTACGGTGACGCACATAGCCATCAACCGCCGAGATGGGCACCTAGCCAACATCTCCCTTGAGGTAGCACAAAGCTAACCATCAAGCGCTAATGTAGCCTGAGCTAACATTAGACCATGTTCATCATGTGTACACTTCTTCCTTCATCGATTCCATCCACCTCCCATGTATGTATGCATAAGTATAACATGTCAGGTTATAACAAAACAAGAGAGTAGACATCACATGTTAATTATCATATCATAAACATATTTACATTACAATAACATAATATCACCACTTACTCACCCGGCATCCGATTACCCAAAATAGGCATTAGCAAGCAATTAACTGAAGGAAATAGTGCGATGATTACGCACCTAATTGATACAAATGACTCAATCCCGAAATGCTACTTTATGCCTCTGCAACCGTTGACTAATCGCCTCTCGAAAGATCTCCTGCGCTAGGCTCTTCTCCCCCTACAATCGGCCTTAGCATCATATACATAACCACCTTAGACTTAATCGAAAACTAAACACATAACTTACCAAAATAAACCCTCACCACCACTTACCAAGTCGACTGCTATCAACAGAGGTTTAACTTGAATGCCTCAAAATCCCAGAGTACCCTTAACAACGATTGCGACGGAGCCAAACAAGATCTATGCTAACATTCGGCCAAGGTGCTACCAAATAAAAGAAAAGGAGTACGGCACAAAGATGGGGTGTAGATTCGGCTATCAATAAAAGATAATCAAGGAAAGGGAATAGGGGTTTCGGCCAAAGGTTTGAGAAGAGGGAAAGAAAGGTATAGGGGTGTATTTTCGGTTAAGCAAAATGGAAGAAAAAGGAGGGATGAAAGATGAGTGGTTCGGCCAAGGGTCCAAGAGGAAGAGAGAAAGTATGGCAATGAAGGTTTCGGCTCAAGTTGAAATGGAAGAAATTTGTAAATGGGAAAAAAACAAAAGATGAGCACCTCCCCCCCTATTTATAACATTCGGCCAACACTCAACCCCCACCAAAATCCCACAATTCTCTCCTAAATCACCTCCCAATCATCCATTCAAAAAGGTTTGAATGAGTCAAACCTTATTCCTCACCTACCTAGCCGAATTCAAAAAAAAGGAAGACCAAGTCTTCATCCATCTTTTAAGCCTTCAAAAACCGTCCAACCTCCTTACCAAGTTGACGCAAAAACAAAGTCCTCCTGCTGCCCTTGTGAATCGAACATGAGACCCCTTCCAGCTCCCCCTTGAGGAGTCACTTCCCCATGCCTTATGTGGCGCCTCCTTGCCACTCTGCCAAGCCATTCTTTGTGACAAAACCCTCCTAATAATTCTCTTAAGACCCCCAAAAGCCAAGCTCCCTTTTTAACCACTGAAAATCAAAAATTTTCTAAGGCTTTCCACCACCACCTAGGGTTCTCAGGACCCCTAAAACTCACCCAACCACACACTGAAGTGTGCCAACACCTGAGCTAAGCACCAAAAGCCTAACCCCTAGAACCAGGGTGTTACAATTCTACCCTCCTTAAAATAATTTCGTCCTCGAAATTACTTGTCTAAACCAACAGTCCAATTCCTCCCATTATGCTATGGCTGCGCACTCTGATCTTAAAGAGCTAACATACTTTTTGGCATAGTATCTATCATACTCAAAGTTCCACATACTTTACGAGCAACAAAACAAACAGTCACCAAAGCGAACAAAACAACAAAGAATATTCCAGACATAAGGAGCTTACCAACTGACACATCAGGCACATCATTATCCTCCCTCCGACGGACTGCATAAACCAGACCTGGCTGCCTTGCCTCATTGTTACCATTACCGCGGTCTAAAGTTCCACGACCTCGGCCGGAACCATTTCCTCCATGGTTCAGACCACGACCTCTCGTCGCCTGCTGACCACCTCTGCCTGGTTGCACATAACCTTGGCCTTCCGCTCGAGTCCCATTCGGATTCTGGGGACAATCCTTAACCAGATGAGACTTGGACTTGCATCTAAAGCATTCTCGAACCCGATTCCAGCACTCGCCAACATGATACCTTCCACATTGCGCACACGGACGATCTGGATTTCCGGCGGCTGGCTTAGCAATACGAACAGGAGTCTCGACCCTTGATCTTTTCTGAACCCTCTCAAACGATTCTGACGATCCCACGCTCCTCTTATCACGGTTTCTTTCTCTGTTCTGCCTCTCAGCCTTCTTGACCTCCTCAGCTATCCGAGCTTTCTCCACTAAAATGGCGAAGTCTCTTTCTCGTTGCAGCGCAATCAAAACCCGCAGCTCATCCCGTAGCCCATCTTCAAATCTGACGCATCTCTCATAATCAGTTGCCACGATGCCTCGAGCATACCGGCTCAACCGCAGAAACTCAGCCTCGTACTCCGCTACTGACTTGCTTCCTTGCACCAAATTGAGGAACGCCTTCCTCTGAGCGTCCACATAGCTCGCTCCGACATACTTTCCTTCGAACTTGATCTTAAAGTAACCCCAGTCCACTCGATCCGCAGGGGTACTTTCCTTAACAGTGAGCCACCACTGGTAGGCTTCATCTCGCAGCAACGAAACAACACCCTTAAGCTTCTCCTCGGCAGTCAAGTCTAAGTCATCCATAATCCTTTCTACTGCCTCAAGCCAGTACTTTGCCACATTCGGAGCTACCCCAGACACTCCTCTGAAAACCTCGGCTCCATTCGCCCTAAGCCTTTCGGGCACTGACTTCCGAGTCCCACTGCCCCCATTGGCTCCTGCCACTCGCTCAAGCACCCGCAGCATAGCCTGCGATACAGCGCCGTCTCCTCCAGTCTGATCCTGCTGTTCCACCTCCATAGCTGGTGGCGGCACATCGCTTTCTGACCCATGGCGTGACCCAACCGGTTCGATACTGACATCCTGCCTCTACCACGTCCACGAGTATTACGACCACGCCCCCTAGAACTCATATCTAGCGCCTCGATTCAGTCTGATTAGAAAGTTTTATGCATTAGAAATTCTTGTTTCACTATTTTATCCACGAGCAATTTTATGCAATGAAGTTTCCGAGAGTAGTTCTTTCGAGCAATCAAGTTTCATTTTTTACCCAGGGGTAATTCTGTCATTTTTCCTAAAGGGGTATTTCGGTAATAACTCAGGGTCAATTTTGAAAATAGTTTTTCCAACTTAAAGATATTTCAAAATTTACAAAATCTGAGGGGTCATCTTAACAATTTGTTTTTCAAACAAAGTGTGTTGCAAAAATTTCAGAAAGTAGGGTTATTTTTGTAATTTTGGAAATCATGGGCATTTTCGTAAATTCTCCAAATCGGAATATCACAATATTTCACAAAATAAGATTTTATGATATTTGGTAAAATAGGAATATTTCTGTAAAAGTCGAGAGAAATCTAAAAATTTAGAAATCAAGGGCATTTTTGTAATTTTGCCACTAGGGCATTTTGGGAAATTTTGTAAATCGACAAACGTCTTTCAAAATCAGATTTAGGGTTTCACAAACCAAAGGGGTAAGTTTGAAAAATTTTAAACAGAAGGTTTTAAAAACAGCAAGGCTAATTCCCTTTCGGGTTTTAATAACCGGTTAGCCTATGAACAAGTCCTCTTGGTTTAGGTGAACCGTAGCTACGCACCAGGTAGGATTCAAGTAAAGAGGAGGTGAGTCGCTAGGACTGCTTAAATACCAAGCTCTTACTGAATGCCACTCCTAGACATGCGTACAGTGGTTACCACACCTTAACTCGGCGACTTACTTCATAGGTTTGTTTAAGAGCTTTAAGTCTTATGCATATGTTTGAGTAGACTAATCCTAGGGTCCAATAGTCCTAATATTCTAATCTACGAACCCAATCTAAGCCCATAATACATTACACAACCAAATCACTTTAAGAGCTAGAAGTACTTACCTGGTGGACTTCGGGCCGGAGACACAGGTGCCATGCCAGAATATCCTGAAAAACTTTTCTTTATAAAAGCCCACATTTCGAAAAGCCCATTTTGAAAAACATTTTTGGGCCCAAAACCCTCAAAGCCGAGTTTTGAACCGGGCTCTGATACCAATTTGTAACATCCCCAAACCCGGCCCATTCACTACGACCGAATCTGGTTATGTCACTGCGGAAAAGACGGTGGAAAATCCTTCTTAACTTCGAATAAAACAGTAAATTTATTAACCTTTGGAAATCCATGTACTTTTAAAACTATACTTTAAACTTTGGTATTGTAAAAATGTCCACATTAAAACACTTTATTATCTTATATATAAATATATTGAATAAATAGGTTTCTAATATAAAAATCAATTTCCCATAGTAAATCAAATTAATCAAACCATAATTAAATTAAAATAAAATAGTACCAAAATAATAAAAAGTAGTTCTAAGGCCCTTATTACATCAATATTTAAACCCGAATAACTAATATGAATAAGCTTAGAAATATTTAAACTCTTCTTTCTGCATGGGCCACCATGTGTCCTCTCCGATCCCGGTCCAATTCTACGCATCACCTGAAATGGTTAGGAAAAATAGAGTGAGTCCACTGACTCAGTGCATAATCACAACACTAATTTCCACACGTATGGGCTTGGCCCATATCCACACAGCCATCGAAACAAATCATGCAAGAATGCATTTCAGCCCAACCAACTATCCAACCGTGACACCTAGCAGACTCCCTGCCTAAGGCCGTGGCTAATCCACCACTGATCACATCGTGATCCATAAACCTTACCTTGGCAACTCGCTGCTCAAGGCTGTGGCCGAGCCACCGATCAACCAAAGTGATCCCAACAACATACTCCGTCTACAGTGACGCACGTAGCCATCAACCGCCGAGATGGGCACCTAGCCAACATCTCCCTTGAGGTAGCACAAAGCTAACCATCAAGCGCTAATGTAGCCTGAGCTAACATTAGACCACGTACATCATGTGTACACTTCTTCCTTCATTGATTCCATCCACCTCCCATGTATGTATGCATAAGTATAACATGTCAGGTTATAACAAAATAAGAGAGTAGACATCACATGTTAATTATCATATCATAAACATATTTACATTACAATAACATAATATCACCACTTACTCACCCGGCATCCGATTACCCAAAATAGGCATTAGCAAGCAATTAACTGAAGGAAATAGTGCAATGATTACGCACCTAATTGATACAAATGACTTAATCCCGAAATGCTACTTTATGCCTCTACAACCGTTGACTAATCGCCTCTCGAAAGATCTCCTGCGCTAGGCTCTTCTCCCCCTACAATCGGCCTTAGCATCATATACATAACCACCTTAGACTTAATCGAAACCTAAACACATAACTTACCAAAATAAACCCTCACCACCACTTACCAAGTCGACTGCTATCAACAGAGGTTTAACTTGAATGCCTCAAAATCCCAGAGTACCCTTAACAACGATTGCAACGGAGCCCAACAAGATCTATGCTAACATTCGGCCAAGGTGCTACCAAATAAAAGAAAAGGAGTACGGCACGAGGATGGGGTGTAGATTCGGCTATCAATAAAAGATAATCAATGAAAGGGAATAGGGGTTTCGGCCAAAGGTTTGAGAAGAGGGAAAGAAAGGTATAGGGGTGTATTTTCGGTTAAGCAAAATGGAAGAAAAAGGAGGGATGAAAGATGAGTGGTTCGGCCAAGGGTCCAAGAGGAAGAGAGAAAGGATGGCAATGAAGGTTTCGGCTCAAGTTGAAATGGAAGAAATTTGTAAATGGGAAAAAAAACAAAAGATGAGCACCTCCCCCCCTATTTATAACATTCGGCCAACACTCAACCCCCACCAAAATCCCACAATTCTCTCCTAAATCACCTCCCAATCATCCATTCAAAAAGGTTTGAATGATTCAAACCTTATTCCTCACCTACCTAGCCGAATTCAAAAAAGAAGGAAGACCAAGTCTTCATCCATCTTTTAAGCCTTCAAAAACCGTCCAACCTCCTTACCAAGTTGACGCAAAAACAAAGTCCTCCTGCTGCCCTTGTGAATCGAACATGAGACCCCTTCTAGCTCCCCCTTGAGGCGTCACTTCCCCATGCCTTATGTGGCGCCTCCTTGCCACTCTGCCAAGCCATTCTTTGTGACAAAACCCTCCTAATAATTCTCTTAAGACCCCCAAAAGCCAAGCTCCCTTTTTAACCACTGAAAATCAAAAATTTTCTAAGGCTTTCCACCACCACCTAGGGTTCTCAGGACCCCTAAAACTCACCCAACCACACACTGAAGTGTGCCAACACCTGAGCTAAGCACCAAAAGCCTAACCCCTAGAACCAGGGTGTTACAGGCTCGATCATTCATTATATAAATTTTAAGACTTTCAGACATACGATCATTTTGTTATTTAATTTCTTCTAAGATGTATTCTTTTATAAACATGAACTAAAATCCTCAAATACCTGATGGGAATGAAACCTAAGATGGATCTTGTTATTGTTTTCTGAACTGTATGATAAATACCTGATTTGTTCTTAATTATGTGTTCTCAATTCTTGTGTTAATATGTCAAGATATTGATTCAAGTATTGATGTGCTTATCCAGAAGAGCAAAAGACCCTGTTTTAGAGTAGATCTAGCATAATTAAGCGGAGTTGATCGCACTCTTAGAGATATGACGATGAAAATCTACCGGATTAGGGTCAAACCTAATATGGGAGTCAATAGATCGAGTTAATGCAACACTAGGGGTTTTAATTAGAAAGATATTTCAATTAATCAACCTAGGGTTAAATGTTAGTAGCCTCGAGAGAGGTATTAATATAAATGAGGGAATCATACGGATCAAGTCAAGTGAATAAATTGTCTGGTTCAGAGTTAAATAACAAGTTAAGTCTAGGTCGATTCTTTCTCGGGTATTGTCTTAATCAATTGGTTTTCTCGAAAGTATTTTCCCGATTCATTCTCTGTGTCCTGGCATCCTTAGATTAGGAATTAGTTAGATAACATCAAACCCTTTTATTTTAGGCTAAATAAAAGAAAGAAAGTCGGTACTAGTACTTTTGGTTCCCTTGGGTTCGACATTCCGGTCTTGCCACTAAGCTATACTATTGTTCGATAGGTGCGCTTGCCTTAATCGTGGTGATAGTTAGTTTTTAGGCTCGATCATTCTTATTATAAATATTAAAGCTTTTAGACCACCATCAACTTAGCTATTAGAGCACCTATCGTTCCTTCCCTTGTCATGCCCGCTGAACAACTTAGAATAATATCGGATACATGGGAAGCTCACACAAAGTGTGCTAAACATATGGTTGAAATCACTCATTTTCCTTTTCCTTTACATTGATGCTCACTCGAGCCATAAATGGGTCTACTCACACAAGCTGATGATCGAAAATTAGCTAAATGATGTCACTCATACAAGCTGATGAGTATTCGCAACAGATGTCGAAACTCAGCCATTGGTAGGACATTCAGGATTAACACCCGAAACATGGTAACCCTAATTACATGTCATTTGTATCGTATATATTCCTAAGGTTCAAGCGGGAATCGATAGTCATCGTAAAGTTGTTGGATTCCTTTCTTGACATGATATGATGAATAGCATAATAGCATTTAAATCAAATAACATTAAAATGCTATTTAAACATACGAACTTACCTTGATTTTAAAGATGTCGATATATGATCACTAATCCGAGACTTTATCTTTTACTCGATCTAGATCCGTATGAGGTTTAACTTGATCTAAATAAGCAAATTTAATCCATTTAATATTCATTCTATTCAATTGAATCCAAACTTCACACTTTTGCAAAATTACATTTTGCCCCTATAATTTTAACCTATTTACAATTTAGTCCTTAAGCTCGTAAATTGAAATTCATGCAACTTCATCCACATATCATGCTAACTGATTTACATAGGGACTCATACAACCTCATACAACTCAACATTTCACAATTTTATCTTGGTATTTTACTATTACATATAAGTCCCTAAATGATAATTTCATAAAAAAAATCACTATACAAAAGTTGTTTATTTAACAATAAGGACTCATAATCTTTCATCAAACTTAATAAATCATGCAATAACATTCATGGAAAAAACCTAAACCTTTCACAATTTTTCAAATTAGTCCCTGGGCTAGCTAGATTAAGCTACAACGATCCTGAAAACATAAAAATCATTAAAAATGGAACAAAACAATACTTACATGCAAAGAAGGAGGTAGCCGAATGTCCAAGCTCCTTGAGTGGAGTTTTCTTAACCTGTATTTGGTGGCGTCTCAAACTAAAGAAGATGATATCTTTAAATTAGATTATTTACCTTATTTATTTATTAATTTACTTTATTAACCTTTAGTTAAAACTAATTAATTCATCAATTCCTTACCCATCTTTGTCCACTAATAATATTTATGGTACAATTACCATATAAATCCATTTACTTTAGAATTTCATAGCTAATTGATACCTTTAACTTATAGAACTCTACTTTTGCACATTTTACGATTTAGTCCTTTTTACTTAATTAAGCATGCAAACGATAAAATTTCTTAATGAAAGTTTTACACGAAACTACTAACATACCATAGACATTAAAATAATAATAAAATAAATATTTTCATATTGTATGTGTGGTCCCAAAACCACTATTCCGATTTCACTAAAAATGGGCTGCTACACTCTTACTTACGAGGAGGCTATGTAGGACGTTAATTCCAAGCTCTAAAAATAGGCCATGGATGCCGAGATGGATTCTATGAAACCCAATACGGTGTGAGAACTTGTAGACTTACCAATTGGGATTAAAACCAAAGGGTGTAAGTGAATCCACAAGATGAAGAGAAATGCGAAAAAAAAGTAGAAACAGATAACGCTAGACTTGTAAGGAAAGGCTACACACAAAAAGAAGGCATCAATTAGGATGAGACCTTTTATCTAGTAGCCATGCTCAAGTCTATTTGCATACTCTTATCCATTGCTACTGCTCTTGATTATGAGATCTGGAAAATGGATGTCAAGACAGTATTCTTGAATGGCTATCTTGATGAGACCATATACAGGCTCAACCTATTGGCTATGTTGTCAAAGGAAAAGGGCAAAAAGTTTGCAAATTGCTAAGATCCATTTATGGACTTGAACAGGCATCCCGCTAATGGAATAAAAGATTTGATCAATCGATCAAAACTTTTGGGTTTGAGAAAAAAATTTAATGAACCTTGTGTTTATAAACGTATAAAGGACAAAAATGTGGTATTCCTCATTTTGTATGTCAATAATATTCTACTTATTGGTAACGATGTAGGAGAATTGTCATTGGTTAAATTGTGGTTAGCTCAATAGTTTAGCCTGAAGGACTTGGGTGAAGCTAGTTATATTCTTGGAATTCGAATACTTAGGCCTCGAAAGAATAAAACAATAGCTCTATCTCAAGCTTCATACATTGATAAGGTACTGGAATGGTTTGCAATGACTGATACAAAGCCAGACTTTCAGTTGACTACATCAGGTTTCAATCTTTCTTTAGATGATAGTCCTAAGACAACGGAAGAAGAGACCATATGAGTAAGGTTCCATATGCTTCGGTAGTTGGAAGCCTTATGTATGTGGTACTTTGCACACGTCTAGATTTTTTTTTTCACATTAAGAATGGTTAGTCGATATTAGCCGAATCCAGGTCTCAGGCATTGGTAAGCTGTAAAGCATATATTAAGGTATTTTAAAAGAACCACAGATTATATGCTTCTGTATTCTGGGGAGGACCTTACTCCTATTAGATACATGATAACTCTTGGAAAGAGTTATACTTCAAGCCTCTAGAATTATTTATTCGTAATTAAGTAAACATGTTTGCATTTTTATAAATTTTTAGAACATTGCATAACAAAGCTTCGATTGTGCTGTAAATGTTATTATTTGTTACTTTTATTATTGGGGAAGAAAGGTGTTGGTTGTGGTTGGCAGTATGTGCAGGATGAATAAGAGAAGAGAAAATAAATATAGTTGCTAAATAAAGGAAGTGAAATATTTCCATGGCAAAATGTTGGTTAGATTGCCAACAAGAATGCTATGACAATTCCAAGAAGATGACACAACACTCAGTTCACGTCACTCTTAGCCAACTGTACTTGTACCAGATAAACTACCCTAAAAAGGAGAAAGCAAGATGTGTGCTAAAAAGGAGACACCTACCCTATAAAGAAGGAAGGAGAAAATAGAAAAGGAGAATCTGGAGAGAGAAGAATTAGGGAACAATTTTTTTTCTCTCTACAACAGGTTCTCGTGAAAAAATCTCTGAGAAAGAGAGGAGAGGGTAGCAGATTACAGAGTAGAAGAATTACAGACGCAAGGAAAGGGTAGAGAAATCTGCCCTAGGTTTTGCATCAAATCTCATTATTAGAGGGAAAGCTAGAGTAGCGAAAGCTACGTGCAGTTCTGCCTTTATTTTCTGATTTGTACTTTGTGATTCATAAACTTAAATGACAAAGTTGAATGGTTTTGTTTTGGATTTGAATGTCAAACCCATGACCTAAATCTCATTGGGTTGGAATTATTTTGGTGAATTTTTATTATTTTTAATGCCTATAGTTTGATTTTGATACTTTTTCATTCAATTTGTGATTATTTAAAATGCATGCATGCAAGCTCTAGACATAGATGACTGTATGGTATGTTATTAGATCTGATTTAATTTTGGAAGGATTAAATATATTGGATTATTATTGGTTGATATAGGCAAGTATTCAAAAGAATATTTACAGCACTCTAAACGTAGAAGTTGAAATCTGTACAGGGGAAGGAAGAATAATCTGGATATCATTCTTGAGTTCTGTAGACATACAAAACTTAGGATGATAGCTAAGAGTTTGGCTTTTGAAAGAATTAGACTGCGATAATGAGTCCCCGAGTAGTAGAATGGTCAAGATTTTGCCATGGCACTATCTTTATATAAAAATTAGCCTGAGTAATTCCAATCTTTATCATTCAATAGTAAAAACTCTTTCCCACTTATTCTTTGAGAATTGCCACAACATTTTAATTTCCCTAGCATATTTTCATTCATATTTGATTTTATAAATCCATTCATTAAATTTCTTTATCAATTTGTCATCTGTTTCTTTTAAACAGTTTAATTAGTCAATTCATAGTAATAGCATAACAAATTATTTTAATCAATTTCGATCCCTATGGAGTCGATACTCACTCATCACTTTATTACTTGATTCGACGTGTATACTTGCACATTCGCGTTACACATTCACATGTGAAAAGTTTTTGGCCCCGTTACCGGGGATTGACAATTTTGGTGAAAATTTTGTGTGTGATTACCTCTTTAACTTTATTAGTTTAGCTTAATTAGTTGTTTTGCTTTTTTTTTGTTTTGTTTTTCAGGTTTTTTTGGATGCATGAGTAAAGATATTTCAGCAATTGAAGAGTATTCTTTTGATGTAGAAATTGAGAGAACCTTGAGAAGAAAGAGAAAAGAATTGCGAGAAATGGAGAATTAGAAATGATCAGGTTAGAGAAGGGCCATTACATCAGGAAGGAAAGGATGCTCATATTCCACGATTAATAGATGATAGAGATAGACCCATCAGAGAACATGTAGTACCGATATTAGGTGATCTAAATCCAAGAATTAGCAGGCCGCATATTCAGGCTCAACAGTTCTAGTTAAAGCTGGTGATGTTTCAAATGTTACAAACTATAGGGTAGATTAGTGGATTGCCTTTTGAAGATCCACGGTCGAACTTAAGACTCTTTTTGGAAGTCTACGATTCTTTCAGGTAGCAGGGTGTTTCTGAAAATGCCCTAAAATTGAAGTTATTCCTTTATTCATTACAAAATCGTACTAGACTATGGTTAAATGCATTGTCGTCAAGTATGTTGCATATTGGAATGAACTTTGTTTGAGGTTTCTGGTAAGATATATTCCTCCGAACATGAATGCCAAACTGAGGAGGGATATTACATCTTTTAAGCAGTCTGAGGACGAAACATTATATACAGCATGAGAGAGATTTAAGGAGTTAATTAGAAGATGCCCGATACATGGTTTCAAACATTAGACACAAATGTAAATGTTTTACAATGGATTGAATGAGCATACAAGAATGGTGGTTGATGCATCTGCCAATGGGACTTTGTTCGATAAATCATATAATGAGGCATACGAAATTCTAGAGAGGATAGCAAACAACGATTATCAATACCCCAATACCATAGTAGGGACTGGAATAAGAGTTTCTGGAGCAATGGAACTTGATGCGATTACTTCCCTAACATCTCAAGTATCATCTTTAATGAATATGATTAAAATACAAAAAAGACCAGCTGCAGTACAGGAAATAAAAGCAACTGAGTTAGCATGTGTTTACTGCGGAGAAGATCATGTTTTTTATGAATGCCCATGGAATCAAGTCTCATTTTATTATATGGGAAATTTTTTTTCGCAACAACAACAACCCATATTCCAACACATATAATCCGGGGTGGAAGCAACATCCCAAATTCAGTTGGAGTAATCTAGGGGTGGGTAATTCCAGCAATGCTATTTGTCCGAATGTTGCAAGTGCACCACCTGAATACAATCAACTCATGCCACGACAAAATGTTTAGTAAAACTTAGTTTCGAGTTCTTCATCGATGGAAGATATTTTGGAGGAATACATGGCCAAGAATGAAGCTATCATTCAAAGTCAAGCTACATCTTTAGAGGTCTATAGAATCAAGTGGGGTAAATTGCCAATGCATTAAGGTCAAGACCGCAAGGAGCACTACTAAATGATTCCAAAAATTTAGGATCCCAAGGAACAGTGTAAAGCCATTACACTCAGAAGTGGTACGTAGCTATCAGGAGTTGTTAATGACGCCACTATTGAAGAACGTAGTTTAGATTTCACAAATAAGAAGAATTCAAAACTAGTAGTGGAGCAGGCTATGAAGGAAAATAGTAACCAGAAAAGTGTTGAAGTAGATTCACTTGTGTTTCCAATAAAAATTCCATGGCAAAACAACCTAAATAGATGGAAAGAAGGCCACCGCCACCTTTTCCTTAGTGTTTACAAAAATATAAGCAAGGTTTTCAATTCAAGAAATTCTTGGATGTCATGAAGCAATTACATATCAACATACCTTTGGTGGAAGCAGTTGAACAAATGCCCAACTATGTGATATTCATGAAAAATATCATATCAAAGAAGATAAGGTTAGGGGAGTTTGAAACTGTTGCTCTCACTGAAGGATGCATAGCAATACTGAGAAACAAATTGCCAACAAAACTGAAGGGTCCAAGGAGTTTTACTATACCATGCTCTTTTGGAAACCATTATGTAGGAAAATCATTATATAACCTACAACTGTCACTTTGCAATTAGCTAATTGTTCATATATACATCCAGAAGGTAAAATAGAAGACGTGTTGGTAAGAGTTGGAAAATTTAGTTTTCCAGCAGATTTTATTATTCAAGAATGTGAGGTTGATAAAGAGGTGCCGGTCATACTTGGGAGACCTTTTCTAGCAATAGGCAGAACATTAATTGATGTACAAAAAGGTAAATTACCTATGAGAGTTAATGATCAACATAAAACTTTTAATGTTTTTGATGCTATGAAGTGTGCAGATATAGATGAAGAATGTCACATTTGGGAGATTGTTGACATAATAGTTCAGGAAGAAATTGCAGAATTTTCTACAATAATTGTAATGATGATGCATACTCAATTGAGTTAACAAAAGCAGAAATAATTGAACAGCTTGCTGAACTGATGGAAGTTAAGCAAATCGAGAATGGATTAAGGAGAAGTTTTGAACCATTAAATTTATCAGACCGTTCTTTTAAACTTCCTCGACCATCCATAGAAGATGCTCTTATGTTGGAATTGAAGCCATTGCCAGCACATCTAAAGTATGCTTACTTGGGAGATAGCAGCACATTGCCAGTAATTATTTCTGTGGCATTGACATTAGATCAAGAAGCTTAATTATTGAAAGTTTAAAAGAAATCTAAAAAAGCATTAGGATGGATGATTACAGATATCAAAGGAATCAATCCAGCAATCTGCATGCACAAGATATTACTGGAGGATTACCATGGCAAATCTATCGAGTAGCAGAGAAGACTGAATCACATTATGATTGGCAATGTGTGCACATGATCTATGTTTGAATGATTCAAATTAGATGTGGAAAAATTTGCATAAGGAGTTTATTACTCAATGAAGTATATTAAATCAATTGATACCTTTGTTAATGTCGCATATTAGATTGGATATAAGCTTTGTGATATGATTTGTTTGGTGTATTAAGTACATGTTTATTTTTAAGAAATAAAATGTTCAAAAATTTATTATGTATCTAAATTCCATATTAATGAAAAGCACATGATTCGTTCATTTATTTTGGAAGTATAATTTATATAGCTTTGAGGCATGATTATTAAGGTGTAAATATGATTATATGCATGAGATATCATATTTGTTTTACAATTAATAATGTATGTTTAATATTTAAATAGTCATTTGTTTTATTTATTTGAATATAACAAGTGTGCATATGTAGTTGTTCAAAAGTTGCCTTTCGATAATGCCTCGTAAACCTAATCCAGCAATGAATATAGGTTAGGAGTGTTACAATGCTTGTTTACTTACATATTGTAAGACTAAATAGTAAGTTAAATTCTATGTTACATGAACTTACTAAGCTTAAATGCTTACTCTATGTTATTTTCCGTGTTTTATAGTGAATCAGAAGGTCGTTCAGGTTGGAAGCTTGTCGTAGCTATATCACAGTATCCATTGGCTCTTTTGGTATTTCCGGTTGTTTAATTTTGGTTATAATGGCATGTATAGACATTTTGGTTAAGGTGGCCATGTATTTTGGTTGTTAAATGGCCCTTTTGATTGGCTTGTGTTTTGTCACTTTGATGATGGTATGAGTTTAATTTATGACATGTAAATATTAGTTTCTAATGGTTGAAGTTTGGATTGATATGCTTGAATTATGGAAATCGAAATTATGGTTGAATGGCATGATTAGTACCATATGGTATGTTTTGGTAAGTAAGTTCCATGTTGTATTTAGGCAAACATGCCTATAAGTTAGTTGAGTAGTTAGTGATATTGAATACATAGTTATACAAGTTTTTACATTGTCATTTGAGGTGCCTAAGTTCATATTGGTTGTATGTGATCATACCATTTATATAAGGCTAGAATATGCATGGATTTGATGCCTTATTATGGCTTATGCATATATGCATTTTTGGTTGCAGGTACATGTAAATTTGGGTGAGAAAAATGGCTTGTAAAATGGCCTATTTTCATCCATACGGTCAGAAACACGGGCGTGTGTCTCAGCCGTGTATGACACATGACTAGGTGACACGACTGTCTTACCTATAACTTTCAAAGAGTTTCAAGTCAGGCTGTTATATAGCCTAGCACACGAGCGTGTGAGGTTATTTCGAAGGGTACACAACCTGGCACACGGGCGTGTGGCTTGGCTGTGTGACCCAAGTCAGTGAGTTATGTAACACCCCTAACCTGTATCCGTCGTCGGAATTGGGTTACAAGGCATTACCTATCAAATCACAACATACAACATACGTTTATGCATCCATTCTTAAACACCATTCAATCATAATCACATTATCCCTTATAAGGGCCTACGAGGCCTTAAACATGCTTAGAAATGGTTCGGGACTAAACCGATAACTTACGAAAATTCTTAAAAACCTAGAATTTTTTCCAAAAATACAAGGTTCACACGCCTGTGTGCTAGGCCGTGTGCCATTTAGGGGGTCTACTGACTTGTGCCACACGGCCGGTCAAATGCCCGTGTGTGAGGCCGTGTGGAGCATACGAACTTCAATTCCATTTCAACACCAGGGGAAACACAGCCGTGTACCACGACCGTGTGTCGCACACGGTTAAGACACACGCTCGTGTCTATGCCCGTGTGGACAAAAATAGGCCATTTACAAAGCCAATTTGCACCCATTTTTGCACATACCTATACAAGCTCAAATGTCATCAATTTAAGACACAAATATGCAACCAAAGTTCATCAATCAATACATAATCATACCATATTCATTTCAACTATTCCAATACTCAATTCCATATCATTTACCTATTTAAATACTTATATCAAACCAAATCAATCCTGATACAACTTTGGTGATTAATCAAAACAATTAATCACTTAGACATCACAACAACTATACCAAACATGCCAAAACACAAGGCCATATAAATACATCACATATCACTTACCAAATTCATAAAATAAGCCAACCCAAATGGCCAAATACACACCAATATTTACATTATTCATGAGCCAAATCTCATGGCTAATATCATAACTCAAAATACATCATCATATCACTAGCCTATACATTCCATATACCATATTTACAAAACATCAGAAGTACCAACAAGTTGATCGATAGTGTAACAATGTTCTGGATGATCCTCGAGTCCGAGCTAGCTTCGATTATCTATAAAACAGGGGAAGAACACACAAAGTAAGATTTAAAAGCTTAGTAAGCCATATACAAATAAAATTACCACATGAATCAACATTATTTCCATCAATAGGTAAACTATGAGTAAACACATATAAGCTCACAAACCTTTCTCAATGTACACATATTCAATATCATAAGTGAATTCATCAAATACTTCCTTTTCAAAACTCATATGAATCCCGTACGTACCTGAGTCACTTAACTCATTGACACATTCTTTCTCAACTTGACTTTGCGCGTTGAACCCTTCGGAATCGTTAAGGATACTCAAAATCGCCTATAGCTCGTACAATGCCATATCACGGATATGGTCTTACATGTTATCACATATCGATGCCACTATCCCAGACAGGGTCTTATACGAAATCAAATAACGATGCCAATGTCCCAGACATGGTCTTACATGTAATCACATAATGATGCCAATGTCCCAGACATGATCTTACACATAATCACATCTTGGTAATCCTAATGTCATGACATTTGTATCCTATTGTAACACCCCTTGCCCATATCTTACACTGAAACTAGGCACGAGGTATTACCAAACTAAACTCACTTGGTCATACAACTTAAAATATCTCTTTCACCATCCAAAACATTCTCATTAATGACCTACGATGCCTTAAAGAAGCATACATAGGGTTTTGGAACTCAACCAGAAACTTTAGTGCACTTAAAAATTTTCACCTAAACAGAGGCCACACGCCCGTGTGAAATACGACACGCCCATGTGAGCAGGTCGTGTGGTCACACACGCCCATGTCCCTACCCCGTGTGGGATTTATTTTCATTTTGAACCTACAGGGGTTTTCACACGGCCAGACACACACCCGTGTCCTTGGCTCGTGTCCCTTACACGGCCTCGACACGCCCATGTCTTAGCCCGTGTGCCAAAACCTTGGCATTTTGTTTATGACGTCATCATCTCACTATGGTCACATGGCGAAGGCACACACCCGTGTCCTTAGACCGTGTGTTAAATTAAATTCCAATTTCAAGGTGCAGACTTCACACGGCCTGGGCACACACCCATGTTCGTGGCCGTGCCTACCACACGGCTGAGGCACACGGTCGTGTCTCTGCTCATGTGTTTACTACAAAACTTACTGACTTGTAAAACAAACATGCAGGGGACACACGGCCTTGTCACACACCCATGGGATTGACCGTGTGTCACACATGGCCTAGACACACGCCCGTGTGCCTACATGTGTGAACAAGAACAAGGCTATTTGCCAAGCTCTTTTCACCACCCTAGCTCACACAACATAAATCCATTCAACAAATCACTAAACAACTCCGATTTGTAGTATACACTTCCATGAATAACTTTATCTTTTAATAAATAATAATGAGCCATCAACTATGGCTATTTACAAAAGATTTCATCTTTAAAGGGGGGCCAACACACTCTTGCCAAAATAACAAAACAATTTACCTAGTCTTGCCCCTATACATGCCATACTCAAAACACTAAGTCCAGATATACCGAGAGAAGCTGATAGTGTGGGTGATCTTCCAATTATCTTCGTATAACACTATAAAACAAAGGTAAAGAAAAGGGGAGTAAGTTTTAAGCTTAGTAAGTTTACATGTAAACAAATAACATCACCGTATGTGATAAACAATAAATAGCATTACATACTAAGTAAAAATAATCCACATTCCATGATCATGCTTACTTATTCATTCTCTTACCACATTCCAACCATATCCTAAGCCAGATGCCCACATTATTTAACATACATCCCTGTAGTTATCACCACATGATCACATGAAACAACATATCATAATTTTCCCAACAAACCATTCATAATACTACCAATCACTCGGTGGTTTCACACTTAGCCCACCATTAATCTTTAACAGGGTGGTATCACACATAACCCACCAACAAGAATATTTACGGTGGTAACACACTTAGCCCACTAAATAATATAAACGATGGTATCGTACATAGCCCATCGTGAATAAGTAATAAGGTGGTATCGCACTTAGCCCACCATCAAGAATTATTAAGGTGGTATCGTACACAGCCTACCATTTATTACTACGGATGTTATTTCACATACACATATCTATTTCGTCATTCATACGAAAATTATTCAATATCACCAAATCCAATCCACTTGAATCATACATGTTCCCGATCATTCAACGCACCAATAAGTAACAACATGTGCATATAAGATGCATCCTTTACACATAAACTTACCTTGGTGCAAAACGCGTTAATCAACGGTCAATTCTGTAACCATGCCTTTACCTCGGTCAAGGTTGATTCCACGCTCTTCTTGGTCTATAACAACAAAATTCACTCATTTAAAACATTTTATGATCATAATGCATACAAACCTAGACTTAGGCAAAAATGACCATTTTGCCCTTACACTTTGGCAAAATTACGATTTTGCCCCTAAGCTCGTAAATCATTTCCAACACGTTTTCTCATCAAACAGGCCTAGCGAAACATTTATTCCTCTTACAAATTCTCACAAATATAACTATTTCATGCATTTATTACACATTTTCAATCTTTGCATTCAAATCCTATTTAGGTGGTTTCATGCTAGCACATTTCATAAAAGTTGTTTCTCATCTCCCTAACATTCATTTCAACTATTCCAATACTCAATTCCATATCATTTACCTATTTAAATACTTATATCAAACCAAATCAACTATGATACAACATTGGTTATTAATCAAAACAATTAAACACTTAGCCATCAGAACAACTATACCAAACATGCCAAAACATAAGGCCATATATAGACATCACATATCACTTACCAAATTCATAAAATAAGCCAACCCAAATGGCCAAATACACACCAACATTTACATCATTCATGAGCCAAATCTCATGGCTAATATTATAACTCAAAACACATTATCATATCACTAGCCTATACATTCCATATACCATATTTACAAAACATTAGAAGTACCAACAAGTTGACCGATAGTGTAATGATGTTCCTGATGATCCCCGTGTCCGAGATAACTTCTATTATCTATAAAACAGGGGAAGAACACACAAAGTAAGATTTAAAAGCTTAGTAAGCCATATACAAATAAAATTACCATATGAATCAACATTATTTCCATCAACAGGTAAACTATGAGTAAACACATATAAGCTCACAAACCTTTCTCAATGTACACATATTCAATATTATAAGTGAATTCATCAAATACTTCCCTTTCAAAACTCATATGAATCTCGTACGTACCTGAGTCACTTAACTCATTCACACATTCTTTCTCAACTTGACTTTGTGCGTTGAACCCTTCGGAATCGTTAAGGATACTCAAAATCGCCTATAGCTCGTACAATGCCATATCCCGGATATGGTCTTACATGTTATCACATATCGATGCCAATGTCCCAGACAGGGTCTTATTCGAAATCAAATAATGATGCCAATGTCCCAAACATTGTCTTACACGTAATCACATAATGATGCCAATGTCCCAGACATGGTCTTACACATAATCACATATTGGTAATACTAATGTCACGACATTCGTATCCTATTATAACACCCCTTGCCCATATCTTACACTGAAACTAGGCACGAGGCATTACCGAACTAAACTCAGTTGGTCATACAACTTCAAATTTCTTTCACCATCCAAAACATTCTCATTAAGGACCTACGAGGCCTTAAACATGCATACAGAGGGTTTTGGAACTCAACCGAAAACTTTACTGCACTTAAAAATTTTCACCTAAACAGGGGCCACACGCCCGTGTGAAATGGGACACGCCCATGTGAGCAGGCCGTGTGGCCACACACGTCCATGTCCCTACCCCGTGTGGGATTTATTTTCATTTTGAACCAACAGGGGTTTTCACATGGTCAGACACATGCCGTGTCCTTCACACGGCCTCGACACGCCCGTGTCCCTCACACGGCCTCGACATACCAGTGTCTTAGCCCGTGTGCCAAAACCTTGGTATTTTTTTATGACGTCATCATCACACTACGGTCACACGGCTAAGGCACACACCTGTGTCCTTAGACCGTGTGTCGAATTAAATTCCAATTTCAACGTGCAGACTTCACACGGCCTGGGCACACACCCATGTTCGTGGCCATGCCTACCACACGGCTGAGACACACAGCCGTGTCTCTGCTCGTGTGTTTTAATACATAACTTACTGACTTGTAAAACTAACATGCAGGGGACACACGGCTGGTCACACACCCGTGGGACTGACCGTGTGTCACACACGGCCTAGACATACGCCCGTAAGCCTACATGTGTGAACAAGAACAGGGCTATTTGAGAAGCTTTTTTCACCACCCTAGCTCACACAACATAAATCCATTCAACAAATCACTAAACAACTCCAATTTGCAGTATACACTTCCATGAATAACTTCATCTCTTAATAAACAATAATGAGCCATCAACTATGGCTATTTACAAAAATGTTCATCTTTAAAGGGGGGCCAACACACTCTTGGCCAAAATAACAAAACAATTTACCTAGTCTAGCCCCTATACATGCCATACTCAAAACACTAAGTCCAGATATACCGAGAGGAGCTGATAGTGTGGGTGATCATCCAATTATCTTCGTATAACACTATAAAACAAGGGAAAAGAAAAGGGGGGTAAGTTTTAAGCTTAGTAAGTTTACATGTAAACAAATAACATCATCGTATGTGCTAACCAATAAATAGCATTACATACTAAGTAAAAACAATCCACATTCCATGATCATGCTTACTCATTCCTTCTCTTACCACATTCCAACCATATCCCAAGCCAAATGCCCACATTATTTAACATACAACCCTGCACTTATCACCACTTGATCACATGAAACAACATATCATAATTTTCCCAATAAACCATTCATAATACTACCAATCACTCGGTGGTTTCATACTTAGCCCACCATCAATCTTTAACAGGGTGGTATCGCACATAGCCCACCAACAAGAATATTTACGGTGGTAACACACTTAGCCCACTAAATAATATAAACGATGGTATCGTACATAGCCTATCGTGAATAAGTAATAAGGTGGTATCACACTTAGCCCACCATCAAGAATTATTAAGGTGGTATCAAACACAGCCCACCATTTATTACTACAAATGTTATTTCACATATACATATCTATTTCGTCATTCATATGAAAATTATTCAATATCTACCAAATCTAATCCACTTGAATTATACATGTTCCCAATCATTCAACGCACCAATAAGTAACAACATGTGCAAATAAGATACATCCTTTACACATAAACTTACCTCGGTGCAAAACGTGTTAATCAAGATCAATTCCGTAACCTTGCCTTTACCTCGGTCAAGGTTGATTCCACGCTCTTCTTGGTCTATAACAACAAAATTCACTCATTTAAAACATTTTATGATCATAATGCATCCAAATCTAGACTTAGGCAAAAATGACCATTTTGCCCTTACACTTTGGCAAAATTATGATTTTGCCCCTAGGCTCGTAAATCATTTTCAACACGTTTTCTCATCAAACAAGCCTAGTGGAACATTTATTTCTCTTACAACTACTCACAAATCTAACTAATTCATGCGTTTATTACACATTTTTAATCTTTGCATTCAAATCCTATGTAGGTGTTTTCATGCTAACACCTTTCATAAAAGTTGTTTCTCATCTCCCTAACATTCATTTTCTTCCATAAAAACTCAGCTAACAACATAAACTCTCTCATGACAAGTCACTAGACTTTCAACCATACCGCATATTAGTCCCCTCATTAGCTAGCTTGAGCTTTGGAGACTCCAAAAGTACAAAAATTGTCAAATAAAACCACCAAAATCACTTACTTGCAACAGATTTATTTTGCTGAAAATTTTTAACTCCAAGAACCCTTATTCCTCTCAATTTTTGGTTGTTGAAGAATAAGGAATAGTAAAAGATGACAACACCTTTTATTCATCTTATTTTACTCTTTTTTATCACCTAATTTCCACCAAATTTGACCAAAATTTAATGTCTTGTCTCCCTAGCCTCTATATGCCCGGCCATCACACATACAATGGCTTAATTTCACTTTAAGGACCTCCAATTTGATATTCTTTGGCTATTAGACACCTTTCCAACTTATAATGGAACTTTTGCACTTTATGCGATTTAGTCCCTTTTTACAATTTCACATACAATTGCTAAAATTAAAGCACCAAAATTTTCATATAGCCATATATTAATTCCATAACACATAAAGTACTATCAAAATAATTTTCCTCAACCTCGAATTAGCGGTCTCGAAACCACTGTTCTGACTAGCCCCAAAATTAGGTTGTTACATCTATACTATTCCTAAGGTTCATACGAGAGTTTCGGATATTTTAACCCTGTCGATTCTTACTCATATTTGATCATTCAACATTCATAGCAGTTCAATTACAATTAAACATATATAATTCAATTTAAAGACATTTATTTGCATATGAACTTACCTTGTATTCGGGATAAACGGATTGGATCGACTATTCAATAACCTTTGATTTTCCCCGATCTAAATCCGATTTCTTTTGCTCTTGATCTATATACATTCAAAATTAACTCATTATTCATCAAATCATTCAATTCAATCCACAAACACATATTTGGGCATTTTTACACTTTAGCCCCTAAAGTTCCACTTTCTTACAATTTAGTCCCTATTTCATAAAAACACAAATTACACAAAATTTAACAAAACACATGCTTAGCCGAATTAGCATAGTACCACTAGCAGACTATATTTCACATTTATTTCACATTTCAACCACATAACTTGTACTTTTCACAATTTAATCCCTAAATAGTATTTTTACTCAAAATCACTTAACAAAACTTGTATAACTATAAACAAATATTCATTTTCCATCACATAACATTCAAAAGCTCGAGCATTCTTCAATGGTACTTCACAAAATCATTAACAAATTTTAAAATTAAGGCATGGGATAACTAGAATACGAAGCAACGATCTCAAAAACGTAAAAACCATTAAAAATCGAACAAAAATCACATACCAATTGATCCTTGAAAGTGCCTAACCCTAGAATACTTCAAAGCTTTCTTTTTTCTTCCTTAATTCAGTTGAAGAAGATGGAAGTGATGAATTAAAATGGTTTTTTTATTTGATAAACTTTAATTTAAGTTTTTACTATTATAACCTTAATGATGCCATTATAAAATCACCAAATATATGCCCATTTATGTCCATTCCCACTATCAATGGTCTAATTTCATCATAAGGACATTTGATTTAATAAACCATAGCAATTAAACACATTTAGCAAGTAGAATGCAACTTTTGCATTTTACGCGATTTAGTCCTTTTATCAAATTAGACATCCAATCAATAAAATTAAATCATGAAACTTTCACACATATATAATCACATGCTATAAACACAAAAAATAATTTTAAAATAATTTTCTGACTTCGGATTTGTGGTTCCAACACCACTATTCTAACTTAGCTAAAACTGGGCTATTACAAGTTACACGGGCACGGACAGGGGCTGGGACATGACCGTGTGTCCCTACTCTGAATGCCTGCACGGCGTGAGACACAGGCATGTCTTTTGACTATGTGACCCCTGCAGTATTGAAAAATTTCAATGTTTTCTGAAAAATTGTTTGAGTTTGCTATTTAGTCTCGACATGTTTCTAATGTGTATGTTGGGCCTTGAGGGCTCATGTAAGGGACAATTTGTATGTTTTGAATTGGTTTTAATATGTTTATTGATATATTATAAAATTCCCTATTCCAGCGACGTATACGGGTTAGGGGTGTTACAGTGGAGCCATTGTATAGAGAAGTGTAAAACAAAGTTGCACTGCTAACTCTCTTATAGAGGCCGAGATTGTGGCTGGTTCTAAGGTAATGGAAGAGGCAATATGGCTTCAAAAGTTCAAACCGAACTTGAAGCTATTCCTAGTATGGAAAAAGCTATAACACTGTATTATGATAACAGTGCTGCAAATAGCTAATACATAGGAAATAAGAAGTCACAAGAGGACAAAACACATTGATTGGAATTATCACTTGATACGAGAGGTAGTAGCCAAATGAATTATAGATGTGATAAAAGTAGCTTCTAAAGATAACCTTGTGGATTCGTTTACTAAAACTCTTTTAAATAGAAACTTTAACAAACACGCCGAGGATATAGGAACGCAGAACATGACACATTTACTTCACTAGGGCAAGTGGGAGATTGTTGGGAACTGAGTCCATATTACAGTAAACATGTAACTATTTTCTATTTATTTGAACGATGAATAAATAAATAAAGTTAATTTCACATTTCACTATTATGTCTTTTGTATTTATGCCTTTTATATTTTGCATGCATAGGAAATTGTGACAAGCAAATATTAGCCCATTGATTGTCTAAAGTTCAAACTTAAGATAAGTGGCATTGTAAATATCATTTACATTGCGAGAAAGACAACTTACTTCAGTAGATAATCTAAATGAGTCTGTAATCCTGTAAAAGAATCAAAGTGAGTATTTGATTCAAAAATTGAGAAGAATTATTATGTCGTCTACAATTCCAATTGGGGAGGTGGCTAGTCTTGGCTACCGGAGCAGTTGACTCCACGAGTAGAGATATATATGTATTCATTGGTAGAATGATACATTGGTTTGAACCCAAGATGAATTAATTGGGGAGATGGCTAGTCTTGGCTACCGCAACTCATGTGATTTGATATGAGTGGAGGCTTATGCTCTAAAGGTGGTCGAGCCCATAGTCGACATGTTGGATACATGACTTGTGTATGACATGGATTTACTAGCCATAGTGGAATTCATAGCTCAATTAAAGAGTTAATGATATCCTCTCATTGGCATTGTGTGGATTGATAAATATTGAATGTGGCCACGTGTTGTTCGTTCTCAAATGAGCAATTTATCATACTCGTTTGTTGATAGTGATCATATTAATCATTAAAAAGACACAATGGTGACAATGAGATAAAATAGGAATATATTGAGTTAATGGATTTAACTTAAAGGAATAAATGATATCATATGTGTAATAGCCTATTTTTAGTCAAATTGGAACAGTGGTTTCAGAACCACAAATCCAAGGTTGAAATATTTATTTTATTATTATTTTGAGGTCTACAGCATGATAGCATAATTGTGTAAAAATCTCATTAAGGAATTTTATTGTTTGAATGCTCAATTTGATAAAAAGGACTAAATCGCGTAAAGTGTAAGATAAAGGGGTCTAATAGCTATGGAACTTTAAAATGGAAGTCCTTATGTGGTAATTATTCCATTGTTAATATGAGTGGACAAAGATGGACATGAATTAAGTGTTTTATGTGGTTAATTAATAAGGTTAAATTAGTAAATTAAAAACTAAGTTAAAGTAAAATGACATAAACAAAGATATCGTCTTCCTTAGTTAATTTTTCCACTAAAAATAAGAAGAAAGAAACTCCATTGTTGTGCTTGAAGGTTCGGCTAGGTATTAACCTTGCATGTAAGTGTATTTTCATCCCATTTTTAATGATTTCTATGTTTTTGGAGTCGTTGTAGCTTAATCTAGCTAGCCCAGGGACTAATTTGTGAAACTGTTAAAAGTCTAAGATTTTTCCATTGATGAATGTGCTTTGATGTTTGATGATACAACATGAATGGTTGTTGTTAAATAAAATACATTTGTTAAGTGATTTTTGATAAAATTGTCAATTAGGGATTAAATTGAGAAATGAGATAAATTGTGTGGTAAATGTGTGAAATAATGAAAAATATGGGCTGCTATGAGTATAGGTGAAATTTGGCTAGCATGGGTGTGGACTTAATTACATGAATTTGCAGTTTTATGAGGTAGGGACTAAATTGTAACGAATTCAAAATTTAAGGGCAAAAGTGTAATTTTCTATAATATGAATTTTGGATTAAATTGAATAGAATGGTATTTAAATAAGTTAAATTTGATTATATATATAGATCAAGAAAAACAAAGTTCAGATTTAGATCGTGGGAAAAACAAAATAGTGGATTGATAGCTCGATTCTCTCTGTGTAAATTCGAGGTAAGTTTGTATGTTAATAAGAATTAATGTAATTATGTTTTAACTGCTTTATAATTGCTTTGTTGATGAATATGACTTTACGGAAATGTTTGACAAATATTTGGCGACGTTTGAAATCACGATTGAACCTTAGGAATAGATAGGATAAAAATGACATGTCATTAGGGATGATAAACCATAATTTACACATATTTTAACCCCATGCTTGGCCTATTTTTGGATGAATTTTCATTAGATTTAATGAATTCGATGCTCCTAATCCTTTAATTTCATGTTTAATACTCAGGAGAACTTAGGGAGCCGAAAAGAACGAGAAATGGGCCAAAAAGGGACAAAATGGGCCTACATCGGAAATCAACACGGCCTGGACCAATGTACACGGGTAGATCACACGGCCGAGTAGAATGCAGAAAATACTCGAAGACAGCCGTTGGGAGTAGCTTAGGAGAAGGATCTCCATCAAGACTGAAGATCTCCTATCAATTTCTCTTGAAGTTTTTCAGTTTTCCTATGCTTTGTTGTTTTTCCTATTTTAAGATGTTTCCCTCTATCAGTATGAACTAAATCTCTCGAATACCTGAGGGATGAAACCTAAGAAAGATCTTATTATTATTTGATTTATAAGATAAATACTTGTTATTATTCTTAATTGTGAGTTCTTATTCTTGTTTTGATAATTCAGGTTATTGATACAATCAAATGTGCTTATTCAGAGGAGCAAAAGTCCCTGTTTAAGAGTAGATTAACACAATTAAGCAAAGTTGATTGCAACCCTAGAAATAGGGCGACATAAATCTGTCGGATTAGAGTCAAATCTAATAGGGGAATCCATAGATCAAGTTAATGCAACAATAGGGGTTTTAATTAGAAATAGATTTCAATTAATCAACCTAGTGTCAATTGTTTTTAGTCTTGAAAGAGATATTAACATAAATCAGGGATTTCTACGGATTAAGTCAAGTGAATAAATCGTATGAATTGAAAGTAATAAGTGAAGTCTAGGTGGATTCTTCCTTAGGTATTGCATATCTCATAAAGTTGTCTAATAAATATTTTCCTAATTCTTTCTTTGTTGTGTTTTTAATTAAGCTTTAGTTTAAAAGAAATCACCCCAATTCTTAGGATAAATAATAGAAAGATAGTAATTACTAGTACTCTTGGTCCTTGTGGATACAATATTATCGGTCTTACCATAACTATACCATTGAACGATAGGTGCGCTTTCCTTTATTGTGATCATAGTTAGTTTTAGACACATCAAGTTTTTGGCGCCGTTTCCAGGGTCTAAGATATTAGGAACGCTAAATTTTTATTACTTTAGCCACTTTTTTATTTTCTATTTGCAATTAATTATTTTATTTTAGCTTTTTTAATTTTCTTTCTTCGCTTCTGGCAAGAACTTTTAGTTTATGACTAGAGGGAACCCGTCAGGACCATTACTTTTTGACAGCGAGATTGAAAGTACAGCTCGTAGAAACTGAAGAGAAATAAGGCGAAATCGATAATACATAGAAGAAGAGCAAGAGAATGAAACCACTAATACCGAAGAGATGGCTGATAATAATCCGCTACCTCCTGTGGTTTCCGCAA
Organism: Gossypium australe; assembly: GCA_005393395.2. Lineage (NCBI taxonomy): Eukaryota > Viridiplantae > Streptophyta > Magnoliopsida > Malvales > Malvaceae > Gossypium > Gossypium australe. The sequence goes on along the minus strand of CM016625.1, from coordinate 84,332,398 downwards.
ACCCGGTGAATCAATATCCTGCTCCTCGTACTATGTATGATTATGCTAAACCTAATTTAACAGTAACTGAATCAAGTATTGTTAGACCTGCTATTGCTGCAAACTATTTTGAACTAAAACCTAATACTATTCAGATGATTCTGCAATTTGTTCAGTTTGATGGTTTACAAGATGAGGATCCAAACAATCACTTGGCAAATTTTCTGGAATTTTGCGACACTTTCAAGATTAATGACGTTTCTGATGATGACATTCGCCTTCGATTGTTTCCCTTTTCTTTGAGAAACATAGCTAAACAGTGGTTGAACTCGTTACCATGAGGATCAATCACTAAATGGGATCAAATGACAGAAAATTTTTTACTTAAATATTTTTCGCCGGCTAAAACAGCTAAGTTGAGGAATGATATCTCTTCTTTTGTGCAGATGGATTTAAAGACACTTTATGATGTATGGGAGAGATATAAGGATTTACTAAGACAGTGCCCTCACCATGGGTTACCTTTGTGGCTACAAGTTCAAACCTTTTACAATGGTGTGAACCCCTAAATTAGGCAGTTGATTGATTCAGTCGCCAGTGGAACCCTAAATAACAAGACCCCTGAAGTGGCTTATGAGTTTATAGAGGAGATGGCATTGAATAACTATGAGTGGCAAGTTATGAGGGCAAAGCCAACAAAAGCCGCCAGTGTTTTCAACCTCGATGTAGTAACCATGATATCAAAACAGGTAGAGATGTTAATTAAAAAGATTGATGGTTTATGTGGTTCTTCGCATGTACATCCAGTTATGCAGTGCGATAAGAATGCAGGAGGAATGAGTGATAAAGAATATCCATCCTACAACCCTGGCATAGAAAGCGACTAGATGAACTATATGGGTAATAATTCTAGACCTCAGAATAATCCTTATAGTAACACTTATAATCCAGGTTGGAGAAACCACCCAAACTTCTCATGGGGTGGCCAATGAAATCAGAGACAATGTAACGACCCAAATTTGGGCCTAGTAGAATTGGGCCCATTGGGCCTTGGCCATGGGAGCGTTTAAAATTGTTGAGAACAAGAGAACGACACTAATGTAAGTTGGACCTATTAGGTGAGTGATTTTGGAAGGTTAGGGGACTTCCATGAAGTCCCGAGATCAAACTTGGGCTTTAGGAAAATTTTGGTTTTAGGTGAATAAAACCCTTGGAGTTAGTAAGTAGGCTTTCAGAATAAAATGTGCAGAAAAATGACACAAAAGGAGTTGGGGTCTAGTGGCAAATGATGCCACATATGAGACAAGGGAATGACTCCAAAAGGAAGCAAAGGGTCCAAGGTTCAAGTCAGAATTTTGATTTTCTTTTTAAATGGAATTTAGACTTTGGTCATAGACTTATATTTAGTTGCGCATATTTTAAGACAACAATGAGCTAGTTGGTAAAGTGGCTAGCAGCGTGGATTATGTGACAAGGGAGCCTAGGTTCGAATCTCATGACAAGCAATGGAGTATTTATTTTGCGAATTGGACGGGAAGAGTTTGAGTTGAATTTAAACTCTACTGACGAAGGGATCCCACATCGGAAAGATAAAAGAAGGAAGGTGAGAAGCTAGCTATATATAGAGAGCATTCTATGATAGGAGGAAAGATACCTTGGACGGAGTTTGGGCACAGGAGTGCTCGGAGCGCGGATTAGCATCAGATTTCTATCAGGTGTACAACTCTCTCTACTCTAGTTGTAGAGCAGCAAATGCCGAAGTACCGGTCACGGCAATAGTAGCCACACGAGCGCGCGAGCGCACATGTCGGGCTTCGACGCAATAGTTGAGGCCATCAGTAGTATTCTTATGGGTTGAGGCTGCTTGGGCCACGATGGGCCGAAGTGGGCCCAATTGAATAAAATGTATGATGGTGTAGTATATAGTGAACTAGACTAGGTGAATCTCATATACGTGCTAGATTTGTGTTAGGTGGGCCACACGAGCGTGTGGGCCCAAATGGGCCGAAATCGGGTTTTAAGCCCAATAGTTTGGTACGACCGGAAATGGTAGTTGAGTCACTCGAGGCGTCATTAGGCCTTCGCGAAGGCTATCGTAGGTGCAAAATTACTGAAATACCCTCAATGGGTAAAATGACCGATATGCCCCTGAAGGGTAAAATGACGAAAATGCCCCTACATGTTATATGATTATTCTTGTATGTGATTTATGATTGTTATCGTATGATTATTATTTTATGTTGCATTCATGTGTTATTATGTTGCATGGGGATGGGATTATTAACACGGAGGAAGTGCTAATAGGATTGCATGGTCGCTTGACGACTGTGGATCCACCGAAGGCTTTTTAGCCACCGAGCAGCCATGCTGCACCGATAAGTTAGTGCCGCAACCGGTGCTACAGAAGGAGAGTAGGGATGGGTGGGTCGATTAAATCCCGACAGGAGTCCAGGGTTGGACAGGAGACGGAGTGCAGGGTTGGTATGGGCATTAATGCATTGCATATGTTGTTTGTAACATTGAGATGGGCTTAGGCCCAGATAAATATGATTTGTGACATTTATGGGTTAAGGCCCAACTGAGGCTTTTATGGGCTAAGGCCCAATTGCCACCGTTACTGTTGTGATTCATGTTCTTACTGATGAGGGTTGTGCACGTTGAGTTTTCGTAAACTCACCCCCTCTTTTTAATATTTTTCTCAGGAAATCCTCAGTAGGCGGTTCGACGTGCTGTAGGACTTGGAGGTGGCGACACTACGAGCAGTTTTGGACTTTAGTATTTTACTTATTTTTAACTTGGGTTAATATTTTGTAATAAGGCCTCTCTTAAATTCTGGTTTTAGTTTTGGATTTTTAGTTTATTATGTTTTAAATCTGCTAAAGTTTGAATCACGGTTTTCCAAAATAATATCTACTTTCAAAATACTACGCTTTCGCAAATAGGTCGTAAATATCACGTTTTCATAAGTCAGTCATTTTAATTAAGTTTCTGCAACAAACAAAGTTTATTTTTTAAAGGTAATAACTTTTTAATAAATGTCGATTAATAATAAACAAACGCAAACTGGGACTTTAGTTTTTAATGTCAAGAAAGGTTTTCAATTGGAACCATGGCTTCTCGAAAAGCACCCCAATGTGACACGTCAGATTCAGGTCTAACTTCTAGGCCGGGTTTGGGGTGTTACAGACAACAACCCCCTCCAGGCTTCCAACAGGAACCCTACCCACAATAGAAGAAGCAGAATCTTGAGGAGATGCTAACAAAATTCATCGCGGTGTCAGAAACTCGTTTCCAAAACACCGAAACAGCACTTAAAAATTAGCAAGCGTCTATTCAATGGCTTGAGAACCAATTAGGTCAGCTTGCTAAGCTGATCTCTGAACGACCACAAGGTAGCTTGCCAAGCAACACTGAAACTAACCCAAAAGAACAACTTCATGCCCTAACTGCTCACGAAAGTGAAGGGTTAGACGTACCAAAACCAAGGCAAGAAAACGTGGCACATAAAGGTAAGGTTGAGGTGAGCCATAATAACCCAAAACTGGTAAGTACAGAATACCAACCTCGTGTGCCATATCCCAATGCGACAAAGAAAGACCGCACAGATGAACAATTTGGTAAATTTATTAAACTTTTAAAAAAATTACATATTAGCTTACCGTTTCCTGAAGCTCTTTCGCAAATGCCCAATTCGAAAAAAAAATTTAAAAGAGCTTTTGACAAACAAACGGAAGTTAGACGATGCGTCGCATGTGGAACTAAATGCAGTGTGCTCAACAATTTTCCAAAATAAACTACCACGAAAGTTCAAAGGTCCATGGAGTTTTACTATTCCTTGTTTAATTGGTAGTTTAGACGTTAATAACGCTTTAGCTGATCTAGGGGCAAGTATCAATGTTATGCCTAATAAAATGTTTAAACAGCTAGGTCGTGGGAAACCCAAACAAACTAGGATGAGCATTCAATTGGCTGATAAAACCATTAGAGTTCCTAGCGGTATAATTGAGGATGTACTAGTAAAAATTGACAAATTCATATTCCCAGTAGACTTTGTTGTTTCAGACATGGATGAGGATAGTAACGTTCTTTTAATTTTAGGGAGACCCTTTTTAGCAACTACTAAAACTAGAGTTGATGTTGGTACGAGTGAGCTCACACTTCGTGTAGGTGATGAAACGATCACTATTCAGGCTCGTGACTCGAGTAGGACATCGAGTAATAAAGGTGAGAACATAAATTCTATTACTAACCATTTGGTTCAACCATCGTTTCAGGAAGCACCACAAAAATACACAACCGAACCACATCCTAGACCTCGTGCCAACAAAGAAATAACTCATGAGGAGCGAAGGCTTCAGATTGATGAACTAGATGAGTGGAAGACACATGTCAAGGAGAAACTAAGAACACACGAAGCGAAACATAACGAACTCAAAGATGAAGCAAACTACTTCAAGGTTGGAGACCAAGTTTTAATGGATAATACATATCCTCGTGTTGCCACTTTTGAACCGAATGGAATAACTTCTTTCACGGTACTTAGTACTTTCCTATACGGTACAATCAAGGTAACTCATTCTAAATTTGGCACCTTCAAGGTAAATCTTACTCGTTTAGAACCTTATTTTAATAACTGATAGCAAGAATGAGGAGTTTCAACTCCTCAAACCACCATGATTATGCGAATAAAAGGTAAGTTTAGCTTAAGACTTTAAATGAGAGCTTCTCAAGAGGCAACCCGAGCACTAATTTCACTAATGTCTTTATTTTTTATTTTTAGAATATAACTAAAAGCTAACGAAATTAATAGGCGCAGGTTTCCCTACCCATACTGTAACACCCCAAACTCGGCCTAGAAGTTAGGCTCGAATTCGGCGTGTCACATTGAAGTGTTTTTGCGAAAACCTTGCTTTCATTGAAAACCCTTCTAGAGAAAAGTAAAATCCAGTTTGCTTTCAAAACGAGGTGTAACCAAAATCCATTTCCTTATTCTATGTAAAAATTTCCTTTGACAACGGAAGCTCGTTCTTAAAACACAATTATTTTCAAAAACTTGAAATATGCTTAAAAGAAATAAATCTAGATTCCGTTTCAAAATTTCAATGCATAGTGAAAGTAATGGAGTAATGACTAGAGGGAAAACCTTATTACAATCCGTAATAGAATAACTCAAAATAAGTAACCCAAAATATAGAATTTAGATAATAAGAAAACAAGTCTAATCGCATTGCTAGTTGGCCACTAACTGTAACACCCCAAACCCGGCCTAGAGTTAGGCCCGAATCCGGCGTGTCACATTGAAGTGTTTTTACGAAAACCTTGTTTTCATTGAAAACCCTTCTAGAGAAAAGTTGAAGTAAAATCCAGATTGCTTTCAAAAAAAGGTGTAGCCAAAAACCATTTCCTTGTTCTATGTAAAAATTTCCTTTGACAGCGGAAGCTCGTTCTTAAAACACAAGTATTTTCAAAAACTTGAACTATGCTTAAAAGAAATAAATCCAGATTCCGTTTCAAAATTTCAACGCATAGTGGAAGTAATGAATAATAACTAGAGGGAAAACCTTATTACAATCCGGAATAGAATAACTCAAAATAAGTAACCCAAAATCTAGAATTTAGATAATAAGAAAACAAGTCTAATCGTCTTGCTAGTTGGCCACCTTTGAGTGCCTCCATCCGTCGAATCGCCTACTGGGGATCACTTGAGAAAAATAAAAGAGGGAGTGAGTTTTCGAAAACTCAGTGTGTACGACCCTCGTCAAACAAATAGCATATATATCATAATAATAACATAATAATATCATACATGCAATGCTGTGCAAACCCTCCCTAAATAATCCACCCGGTACACTTCGTTTCCCTTCTAACCCTACACTCCTGTGGGGATTTCTAAATCAACCCACCCATCTGATACACTTCAAGGGTAGCCCGGTTACGGTACTACCTAACGTTGCAGCAAAGTTGCTGATCATATAACGTGCTTAAAAAGCCATCGATGGATCCACAGTTGTCAAGCAACCATGCGATCCTCATATACTTCCTCCGTTCCATAATTCCCACCCATATGCATCCTAAACAGAATATCATATGAATTTAGCAAATGTACATGTAACATCCGTAAATCTTACATTCAACACATAGGGGCATTATAGTCATTCACAAATCAAGGGCATTTCGGTAATTCTTAACAATATGGGTTTCAAATTACGAACTTTTGGCTTGTCAACATGTCCTCGTTGGCTAAAGTGACCAGACACTATGCACCAGGTAGGATTCCAGAGAAGAGGAGGTGGGTCACTAGGACCGCTTAAGTACCAAGCTCTCCCTATATCCAATCCTAGATATGCATATGTCCATTTCCACACTCTACCCTAGCGACTTGTCTGCAGACATGTTTGATTATTAAATTAAGTTTTATGCTATTTAAGAATTCATCATAAAATCCTAGAATCCCATAAGGCCCACTAAGCCCAATTATGTCCATATAGCCCATTAAGCCCAATCATATACATGTAGCCCATTTGGCCTGATCATAATTAAATCATGCAACCATCCATATCAATCCATCATTCAATTTCACATATCAACTCTTACCGATTTGGCCCCACGAGCTCGGCAGGCCCATTTAGCCCCTTCTGGCCCGGTTGGCCAAACAGTGGCCCGTGACCATGAGATCGCTCTCTTGGTCCAGGTAGTCATATTGGTGTTCCCACACGAATGTTTGCAAGCTCGTGCGGCTGCCGGTGCCAACCTTTCAACTTTTCGGCACTTTGATTTTTCGAGATTTCGACTTTTGCGGATTTGTTGTGTGTGAAGTTTATGTACACACCTGGTAAATGAGACGTGTTACACTATCCTCAGCCTTGAACCTACAACCAATACCAACCTCCAATCAATCACACACTTAACCACAATATTTACCAAAAACCGAAGTCTTACCATAACCTTACCGTGTGCCACCAGTCCTAATAGCCCTTCCATAGCTACTACTCACGAATATCCCCTAGATCTACATCAATCTTAACTGTTAAAGACAAAATAATAGGTGACTTGTATCCATTTAAGTCACCCCTTCCCTTACTATAGTCTGTTTGGCCAACTTATCCCAAAATCAAGACCACTTACCCAAAAGCCGAAACATATGGATGGCTTTTCGACAGAGACTTGTAGATCCAAGCTTGAGTCTGATTTTTCCAAGATCCGATCCACCAAAAATCAAAGGAATGATGACAGCATGATAGAGATTTGGTCACTAGAGTATTCGGCACAAGGTTTGGGGCGATGAAGAAATCGGCTCCAAGAGCAAAGGTTATCAGCTTTTGAAGTCACAAATACTCGGTCCCCAACAATTGAAATGAAGGTGGGATGACACAAGAAATGGAGAAAGAAGAGAATGATATTCGATTTAAGGCTTTAGGGTAGAATAAAAGAAAACACATAAGGAAGAGGCGAGGTTTAGAACAGAAAAAGTGAAAGAGAATTCAGAAGAGCTTATAGTTGCCGAAATAGCACAAAGGGAATTCCAATTACCGAAATAGCATAGAGGGAATTCGGCACCCCCTATTTATACACAAAACCGAAACTCTGCCTATCCCCCCCAAAGTCCCAATCGACTCTATCTCTTCCCCATCTCATCTCCTCGTTTTTCTCTCTGATAACTCCTCAACCCTTTTCCTAAATTTTCTCTTCTGATCACTCTCCTTAGAGTCCATCACCACACCACTTCCAACCTTCTAGAAGGCCAAAATTAAACTCCTAAAAATACTAAGCTAGGATTCAAACCTAGGATCTCCTTGCTAGCCCATAACGCCACCTTCCTATACCCCTAAGTGGCGTCACTTAGCCACTCTACCACAAGGCTCTTTGATGTCATTTTTTCCCTATTTTTATTTAAAAGCCCAACTACTCACTGTCCTGGTTCCTTTAATAATTAATTAAAAATTTCTTATCCTCAATGTTCGAACCCAGAACTTCCCCAACACCCCTAGACACTCCAAGTTTATTAAACCCTTAAAGCAAACATGTCATTTGTCATTTTCTTGCTTAAAAAAATTATGAGACCCAAAGCCCAATTCATCTAGGCCCAAAATTCGGGGCGTTACACATGGCCTTATACACGGGCGTGGCCGTGGCCGTGTGGACACCACGAATAGGCACATGGGCATGGCTAAGATCATGCGAACCAAGAACGAAAATTTTCTCCAAAACACAGGCTGCGATAAAATGCCATGGCTATACGACTCGGCCATGGTCAACACTGAGAAATCTATACGGGCGTGCGACACGCCCGTGCCTTTAGGACGTGGTCGACATTGAATAAGCAATATAGGCGTGGAAACCTCTACACAGGCGTGGGAGAAACGAACGAGGCATCACACGGCCCTGCGACACGGCCGTGTGACCTAACACGCCCAGGGCACATGGGCGTGGGCAGTAACCAGGTGCCCCGACTCCTATTTAAATCACCTTCTTCTCACTTTCCTCCCTAATTCTTCTTCTCCCAAACCCTAGCCACCACACCCCTTTCTTTTCCCTTTCCCTTTCCCCCTTTCCCTTATTTCTTCGTTACACCGCCACCACACCAACCATCATCCTTGCCAGTATATACAATGACTAATACTAGAGGCAAGACCAAGGCCACCATCCCCATGTCAAAAAAGCGAAAGGATCCTGGTGCAGTCTCCCCGTTCGCGACCACTTTACATAAGTTCATGCCAGTCGCTTCATTAACTCGACAAGACAAGAACCTTTGAGTCCATTTACTTTTTCTTTTTCTTTTATTTTCATTTTTAAATTCTTTCTTTTTATATTTCTTGTCTTTAATTTATATTATTATATTTTAATCTCTTTAATTTAGGTTCAAGGGGCTATTACGGAATGACCACACCACCACCGGAGTATCCACCATTCCTGCCCAACTTTACACCATTTCTTTTCTTTAACTCCATCAAAAATTCAGGAAGTTTCACTTCTTTCCGTCTCTTATGATTTTCTTACTATATTGTCATTATTTATCTTTGTACATTGAAGACAATGTACATCTTAAATGTGGGGAGGTTATTGATTTCATTACTAGAAAATCCCTGAATTTTGTCTTGTTCTTAAGTAAATCTTCTCATTTTACTAGTTAGAACGAAACTTCTTTTGATTTATGATTTTTGTTGATATGCTTTAGATTAAGTCATAGATAATTGTGCATTGATGTTTTACACTTTAAGATATTAGAGGATCAAGCATGATAAGTCTATTTTCAAAATTAAAATTTTATTAGGTTGTTTCCTTAAATTTAAATGTTACTTTGAAGTTTGAAATCTGCAAGGATGACATCAAAAACCATAAATTTTGTGAGTCTTTGAGCCTTCTGGAGCATATACTTTTCTTACTCACTTTATTGTTGATTATGAGAGTGTCAATATTGATTTGTTATTCTAGAACTTGCTTCAATTATACATGTCGAGACCACACCCTTGATTTGATATACTAAGATGATAAAGGGACCTAGGGTTTATCCCACTTACTCCATAAAAAGCCTACCCTCATATTTAACCCCTAGTGAACCATTTTTAGCCTAATAAACCATGTCTTGTCTCACCCATTTAATATTAACCCAAAACCAAATTTTACTTCTCCTCCTTTGACTGCCCTTATGTCGAGATTTGATTTGATCAGTTGCCTAACTATTCTCTTTACTTCAGTTGTTAAATATTTACTTATTATTACTTGTTCTTATTCTTAAAAAAAAAGTTGGAAATTTATTTATTATTAGTTTTATGAGCTTAAACCGTTAATTTCACATCTTTAGAAGAAGCTCGTGTTATTAGTTTCAATCAATGTAATTATTCAGTATTAGTTATTTTTCTAGTTAGGTAAATGGTAAATTTGATCTTGATTCTAACCCTCTAATTTAGCCTTTATCCACACATTCAACCTTAACCCTATTACAACCCTTTTAAGACTTTTTTATTTGTGTATCATCTCATTTTATAGTGGTGGAGACTTGATTTTCATGCAAGCCTATGGGATTAACTTTTCATGTTTGACTTTTGAGTGCTTAATTTGACCGTTAAAACACTTTCAGTGATTTGAGTGAATCTTTAGTGAGGATGCCAATTCTTGTTAATTTCGAATTAAAGGTGATTATTTAAGTAAGGGGAAACACCTATGTTTACGTGCTATAAAAATTTATGACTTAGATTGTTTGAATCTTTAAGACTCTTCTAGTTAAATTATCAATGAGTGGATTATCTATGAATTATAATGAAACATTATTGATGGAAATTATGAATTGAGGAAGTTAATTTTAATTGTGAGTTGAGGATTTTGCTTGAGGACAAGTAAAGGCTTAAGTGTGGGGATATTTGATAAATCATAATTTACACATATTTTAACCCTATGCTTGGCCTAGTTTTGGATGAACTTTCATTAGATTTAATGAATTCGATGCTCCTAATCCTTTAATTTCATGTTTTATACTCAGGAGAGCTTAGGGAGCCGAAAAGAACGAGAAACTGGCCAAAAAGGGAAAAAATGGGCCTACCTTGGAAATCAACAAGGCTTGGACCAACGTACATGGGCAGATCACACGGCTGTGTGTGGCGAGCAGAGTCGAGCACAGCCTAAGCTCTTGCACACGGGCGTGTCACACGGGCATGTCCCTGCCGAAACCAAGGTTAATTCTATTCGGAAAAGGTTACTTGTGGGCCAAGAAAGGCATTCCAAAGCCTATATAAACACCCTAGGGGCAATTTAAACAAGGACACCAAGTAGAAGGCAGAAAATACTTGAAGACAGCCGTCGGGAGCAGCTTAGGAGAAGGAACTCCATCAAGACTGAAGATCTCCTATCAATTACTCTTGAAGTTTTTGGGATTTCCTATGTTTTGTTGTTTTCCATATTTTAAGATGTTTCCCTCTATCAGTATGAACTAAATCTCTCAAATACCTGAGGGGATGAAACTTAAGACAGATCTTATTATTATTTAATTTATAATATAAATACTTGTTCTTATTCTTGTTTTGATAATTCAGGCTATTGATTCAAGTAGAATGTGCTTATTCAGAGGAGCAAAAGTCCCTGTTTAAGAGTAGATCAATACAATTAAGCGGAATTGATTGCAACCCTAGAAATAGGGTGACATAAATCTGCTGGATTAGAGTCAAATCTAATAGGGGAATCCATAGATCAAGTTAATGCGACAATAGGGGTTTTAATTAGAAAGAGATTTCAATTAATCAAATTAGAGTCAGTTGTTTTTAGTCTTGAAAGAGATATTAACATAAATCAGGGATTTCTATGGATTAAGTCAAGTGAATAAATCGCATGAATTAAAAGTAATAAGTGAAGGCTAGGTGGATTCTTCCTTAGGTATTGCCCATCTCATAAAGTTGTCTAAAAAGTATTTTCCTAATTTTTTCTTTGTCGTGTTTTCAATTAAGCGTTAGTGTAAAAGAAATCACCCCAATTCTTAGGCTAAATAATAAAGATAGTAATTACTAGTACTCTTAGTCCTTGTGGATACAATATTACCGGTCTTACCATAACTATACTATTGAATGATAGGTGCGCTTGCCTTTATTGTGATCATAGTTAGTTTTAGACACATCAAGGGGTTTTTGTGTTTGGGTGATGGTCCGTATGTTCTACCAGTGGCTAAGTTTTCAGGCATGTGCTGTGGATTCTCGTCAGCTTGTGTGAGCGGGACCGTGTAGTTACGTCTTGATCGTCAGCTTGTGTGAGCAAACTCGATGCTAGCTCGAGATGAGCATTTACATATGAGATATGAAATTGAGATGGTTTCGACTATGTATTGGCACTTAAGGTGTGAGACTCCCAAGTATCTAATATTATTCCAAATGGTTCAACGGGTATATCGAGGATAAGAAAGGGTAAGAGATAGATACGTATTAGTACAAGTATGTACGTAAATCATATGAGCAGTGAATCCATGAAATTTGTGAGTTGCATGATTAACTATGTGAATGAAAGTGTTAGTCTTGTGATTAAATGGATTTGTAGTATATTATGTTTATATTACTTAAATGGTGATTGAATGGTAAGTTATACTTATTAACTATACGAGCTTACAAGGCTTTATAGATTACTCCGTTTACTTTTTCGTGTTTTATAGTGATTTTGAAGCTTGCTCAAATTGGGAGTTATCGGAGATCTCATCACACTATCCAGCTGTCATTTTGGTACTTTTGAACTTGTGTATTTTTGTTATATGGAATGTATAGGTGTTGTGGTTAATATGACCTATATGGTGGTAATGTATTTAGACAATTGATTTGGCTTGTAATTGATGAATGTTTTGGTTATGTGTATAGCCATGTGATTTGGCTTGTTTTGGTATACTTGGTTATGAAAATATGTATAAATGGCCTTTTGATATGTTGTGTATAATTGCTTTACAAATATCTTGTTCTGGATTGGTATTTTGTGAAGCAAATGGTTAGAATTGAGATGAGAATGTGTGCTAAGTTAGGCAGAAAGTCTAAAATAGGTAATTAACCATTTAAGTATGCTTTGGAAGCATTTTTAGTATGTTTAAAAGTGGTCAAATGAATGTGCTTGTGGATATCATGTTGTATATGTGATTAGTACTTGATATAATTTGGATATTGGTTAGTTTTGAGGGCCTAATTATTCCATGATTGTATGCATATTGAGGTGTGCAAGTTGGAACCTCTTTGGGTGAGAAAAATGGCTTGGAAAATAGCATACGGTCTAGCACACGGGCTAGCACATGGTCTGGCACACGGGCGTGTGAGGCCATTTTGAAGGGTAGACGGGCTAGTCACACAGGTGTGTGGTTGACCACGTGACCCAAGTCAGAGAGTTACATGGGGTCAGACACGGGCTGGGACACGACCATGTGATCCCATTTTGAATGTCCACATGGCCTATGACATGGGCATGTCTTTAGCCGTGTAAGACACACGGTCGGGCCACACGGGCATGTGTCCCTATGTTTTGAAATTTTTTTATGTTTTCCCAAAATTTTCTTGAGTTCTTGGTTTAGTCTCGAACCACTTCTAATGCATGAATTGGTCTTTGAAGGCACATTTTAGGGACAATATGATTGATTGTGAATGAATTTTATTTGGATATGAATAATGAATGAGAAATGTATGTTTGTTTATGTAATAAGTCCAATAATACTCCGTAACCCTATTTCGGTGACAGATACGGGTTAGGGGTGTTACAATATAAGGGTAACACACACGTGACGAGGTCATTGGACAAAGCAGTTGGTTGAATTGCTTTCGTAAAAAGTATAAAATAAGGAGTTTTCAATCATGGTACTTCTTGTGGACTAACTCCATGACTAAATAATTGTGAATTATCAGAACGATGCTTTTGGAGATAATTGTAATCACCAGAGCCTAATTATATATGTCTGATTGGTCCCTCCGCTAGCTCAACAAAAGCTCAATCGAACTACATTTGAATTAGAAGAAAATTCTATAACTTTGGGAATAATTTAATTGAGTCGATTCATTCGATGTGAAGTTAAATTAGCTGGTCGTTAGAATTGTTCAACTAGAGAATTTGATTAAGGGATTTTCTTGAAAAATTAATTTGGAAAATCTAAGTGATTTTTGGAAAAATTAGTTTTGATCAAGTAAAATTAAATTAATCAAATCAATTAAAATTAATCTAATACTTTTGGAAGTTAATGGTCAAGTCAGGCAATTGGCGCAATCGGTAATTTAACTTGAAAATTTAACCTGAGGCCATAAATTGGGCCCAGGAGCCCAAAACCGAGACTAAGACCCAAAAACTTGTTGAACCGGGCCGAGTATGTGAAACCAGGAGTGGTTGCTACACCGAACCAATTGTGTCGTCATTGATTCGAATCGAACTAGCAGCAACCAAACTGGCTCGGGATGCCATAAGGGTGTCGCACCTGCACCATCGAACACGGCGGTGCCAACGACTGCGGCGGCAGCGTCTCGGTGGCCGGTGGTAGTTGGTCATTAGTGGTTGAGCATTGGAAGAGTTACACTCCTAGTGGAATTTTACCGAAGAATTTGATTTCAAATTAATTATTCCAAAACTAATATTATTATAATAGTTTAATATTAAATTAAATTTAATACTTATCTTATAAGTATTTTATTAATTTAATATTAAAGTGATTATCTTAATATTAAATTAAATTAAATATTTACCTTTTAGATAAATATTTTTTTTATTTTAATAATATTTAATATGAAATTTAATCTAAAATTCATCTTGATAAATATTATATTAATTTAATATTAAAGTCATTAAGTTTAATCATAGTTGAACTCTCTAAGCTCTCCCTATATAAAGAGAGCATTGGGTTATTATTTACACACTTTAATTCACGGGAAAGTTGTAGAGAAAATTCTCTAAAGAGGTTATTCCAAAAAATTTCGAGAGATATTTTTCTGATTTACAACTTGGACCAAAAGTTTAAAAAAATTGTAAAATTACCCCTGATAAACCGTAATATATACATATTTTAATCCCACATTTGGTATACTTTTGGATGATTTATCCCTTAAATTGTGGAATTTGATGCTCCTAATCCTTTAATTTCATGCTTTATACTTAGGATAGCATAGGAGGATGAAAAGAACGAGAAACGGGCCAAAAATGGAGAAAATGAGCCAAAGTAAGAAATCCACACGGCCTAGAGTTCGCCACATGGCCGTGTAACATCCTGAATAGGGCCTATGCATTTTCAGTTTAATTGTACGAAATGTCAAGTCTCAAGTACTAAGAATAAATTTTTGATACTTTTGGAAACCTAGAAATGGAAATGGAAATGGAAATGAAAATGGAAATGAACATTTTTGGAAACTTGAACATTTTTGGAAACTTGAACATTTTGGAAACTTGAACATTTTGGAAACTTGAACATTTTGGAAACCTGAACATTTTTGGAAACCTGAACATTTTTGGAAATGATTCAAAAATGGAAAGTAAACATTTCTGGAAACTTGGAAATGTAAGAAAATGGCAAGTTTACAGAGCCGATCGAAAATTTTAGGAAACTTAGAAATGATGCCGAAATGTCAAATTTTAAAGTTCAAAATAGGAAATAAGGGCTAGAGGGCCTTAAAAGAAAAAGTTGGAGAAGTTTGACACACAAACAGGCTTGGAAAAGTGGCCTGAAGATGCCACTTAGGGCCTAAGGAAATGGTGTCACATGCAAGGGAAATGGGCCTGAGTTCGAGTCACTTGAGGAGCAAATAAATAAGTTTTATTTTTGCTTCCAGAAGGCTGAGGTGGACGGCATGGGTTTCTAGAAAAAGGAAGAGTTTTATTTGCATAAATATGTGAATAATAAGTGATAAATAAAGGATTTTCTTTAATTGGATTATTTGAGGAGATAATTGATGGATTAAAGGCTTTTATCTTTTAAATAAAAGAGATAATATTATCAATAAGAGGAGTGGTGGCCAAGTAAGGGACTCCTAGGCTGATAATATCGGCTATAAAAGGAGGGCAGGAGGGCTACTCATCAACTTTTGTTTCCTCTTTCTCTCTGCTGAAATCTTCCCTAAGTAAAACTCTCTCTGCCGAATTTTCTCTTCATCTTTTCTCCTTCTCTTTTCTTCATCTGTCAAGCCAAAATCTTTTCTTTTTGATCCCTGATTAAAATCTCCATAGCCGAAACTCTGAGACTCTAGGGAAGGAAGCAATCGACTAAAGGCATTAAGGTAAGCATTATTCAAGTTCCTTTCTTTTCTATTTGCCGAAAGAGAAGGGCCTAATCTCTATTTTTGTTCATGGCCGAATCCACAAGGATCTCTCAGGTTCTACAATTGCGGACTATAAGGATCAAGGATCTAAGGTAAGATAAATTTATTTGATTAAAGGTTATGATGTATATGTTAGATTAAATCTAACACGAAGATTTCGACAGACATATAGGGCAAGGAATCCTTTTCAGATTTGGAAATTTTAAGGTAAGTAAACCTTATGTATTCGGCCAAGGAGCTCAGATCTGTTTCTTGTAAGTTTCAGAAGTCAAACTAACCATGTTTGATGAATTTAATGGTTAGCCGATTTCAAGGGAGAAGAACACAAATCTTCGGGATTTGATCACCAATCAAATCGGCAAACAAGGTAAGTATTAGTAATACCATTCCTATTAGGAGTTGGGTTTAAAAGCGAAAAGGTTATTAATGTGTTTTTATATGATGGGCCGAATATAGGAATTAACAGATCTAAAGTTAGATCGGGAATTTTGGGATTTCAAGGAATCTATTAAGCAAATCAGGTGTGTACTCACATGAACTTTCGATATATCATGTGGCAATTATTTTAATATATGAATATGCATAAGAATGTGAATGTGGCTAAGTACCACAAATGTGGTAAGAGTACCCAGGTACGTTTCCTACTTCCAATAGGATTACGAATATGTTATATTGTTAACATGTGAATAATGAGAAATCAAGTATGTTATGCATGATATATAATTTATGGGGCATTCGGGATATATGTGAAAGGGGAAGAAGGTGTTGACTTCGGTCTCACCAACGAAATATGGTGACTACGGTCACAAAATTTGAATATGGTAACTCCGGTTACATTATCTGAATTTGGTAACTTCGGTTACATTATTTGAATATGGTGTCTAATGACACAAATTATATGGGCGATGAGCACGTCAACTGCAGCGACTGCCTTCGATGGTGTGTAGCGGATGGAGGGTTGACTTAGTAGTCCCCACGGTGTGACTGGCAGGTACGGGTGGTGTGTAGCGGATGGACCTTTAGGCTTGGGTTTGGGTTGCATCATTTATTTTATATGAACATGAATTTGATATGAACTTGTATGCCTGATTTGTTGAATGTTAATGTTATGTACACATTGAGTCTGTTAACTCACCCCGTTGTGGGAATTATTTTCAGGTGATGAACAGTAACGGACGGGGACGGTAGACCTTGAGGTGGCCATGCTCCATTTGAAGATTTTATTTAATTTGGACTTTATTTCTTTTAGTACCTTTTTATTTTATTATTGGGTTTTACTTGATGTAATAAGGCCATAAGGCCCAGATGGATTTTCTTTATTTCTGCTTTATTTTTAATTATTTTGTTACAAACGATTGTTGGATTAAATTTTAAGTGAAATATATTTTTATAAACCTTAAAAATTATTTTGTCACCTTAATAAAAATTGGATTTTCAAATAGATTAAATGGGTTCCCAATCTGAGCCCAATCCACAACAACATTTTTCCAAAAATTATACAAATTTTCTCTAAGTCACAAAGAACTTGAAAACCGGTTTATTTAAGGAACATACCAGATCCGGTTCAGGCTCGTGGGCCGGGTGTGGGGTGTTTCAGCTTGGTTTTAGAGCCCAGTTTAAACTCTCGGCCTGTGGGCTCAGGCCCAAAACGTTTTGAATTCGAGCCCAAATGATTTCTGTGAACATAAGCAGGTTTTATGGCATGGCACCTAAGTCTCCGACCCGCAGTACACCAGGTAAGTACCCCTAACCCTATGTGTGATTCTGTGAATTATGAACTGTATAAGGGTAGAACAGGCATGGAACGTAGAATAGAATGATAGGAGCTTGAACCCTAGGACTAGATTACTTAAACACAAAACCACATAAGACTTAATGCACTAAACAACCCTATGGCTAAGTCACTGAGCTAAGGGTGTGGTAACCCCTGTTCGCATGTCTAGGATTGGATCCGGAAGAGCCTGGTATTTAAGCAGTCCTAGTGACTCACCTCCTCTTCGCAAGAATCCTACCTGGTGCGTAGCTTCGGTTCACCCTAACTCAGAGGGCTCAGTGGTGTGGCAACCTCTGTGCGCATGTCTAGGAATGGTTTCGATGGGAGCTTGGTATTTAAGCAGTCCGCGTGACTCACCTCCTCTCCATTCGAATCCTGCCTGGTGCGTAGCTTTGGTTCACCCTGACCAAGAGGGCTCGGTCATAGGCTAAACAGATGACTAAAACCCAAAAAGGGAACTAGCCGTTTTGTTAAAGAGAAAAAAAAAACCCTAGTTTTGTCAAAACTTTTAAAATTTCCTTTTAAATCTGAGAAAAATTATTTTACAACATTTTCTGAAAAACTCCTGATTTGCGAAAATTACAAAAATGCCCTTAGTGGTGAAATTACCAAAATGCCCTTGGTTTATAAAATGTTCAACTACTCAACAGCTTTACCAAAATTTCATTATTTTATAAACATTCAAAAACCCTAATTTGTAAAATATCAAAATACCTTGATTTTGGAAAATTACCAAATTGCCCCTAACTTACAAAATTACCAAAATGACCCTGATTTCCAAAATTTTTGCAACATCCCCATTTTTGAAGGAACAATTTTCAAAAAGAACCCTCAAAGTTTTACAACTTTTGAAATATCCCTAATTTATTAAATTTTACAAATTTACCCCAGTTTGTGAAAAATTACCAAAATACCTCTGAGGTCTAAAATTACCGAAATACCCCCGAATTTCAAAATTTTTCCAAACTACCCCGAGACTTTGAAATTTTCAAAATACTTTTTGACGAAAATGCCCCTATAGGACAAAATTACGAAAATACCCCTGGGTAGTGGAAAAACAACAACAACAAAAACTACAACGTTTCTCTGAATGAACGAAAGTTCATGCTTGTTTGATGGATGAATGAATGAATGGAAAAGACTGTGTGTTTGTATGAATACGAAAGAACCACTCTTAAATTTCTTTTCATAAAACTCCTTCGCGGTAAATAAGTGGAACAATGGCTAATCCATAAAATTCTTTAATCAGATCCCGACGCTAGAAAATGAGCTCTAGAGGACGTGGTCGTCGTGGACGAGGTAGAGGAAGGATGACCATGTCGGAACCCGTTAGATCGGGTCAAGGGTCCGACAATGAAATACCACCGCCACCACCACCCCCAGCTGTTAATGTTGAGCAGCAAGCTCAGACGGGGGAAGATGCTGTGTCGCAGGCGGTGCTGCGAGTTTTGGAATTGGTGGCTGGTGCGGGAGGAAATTCAGGAAATCGTAAGTCCGTGCCTGAACGGCTCCGAGCTAATGGAGCGGAGATGTTTCATGGAGTGTCTGGAGTAGCACCCAGTACGACTGAGTACTGGTTGGAAGCAACGGAGCGTATCATGGATGAGCTCGATCTGACTCCTGAGGAAAAGTTGAAAGGGATGGTGGCGTTGTTACGCGATGAAGCGTATCAATGGTGGCTAACTGTTCGAGATGGTGCCACGGCGGAGGATCTGACCTGGGAATATGTTAAGGAGGCATTCCAGAAGAAATATGTGGGAACCAGGTATACAGATGAGCAAAGAAAGGCTTTTCTGGGGTTGGTACAAGGGAGTAAGTCTGTCGCAGAATATGAGGCAGAATTTCTGAGGCTGAGCCGCTATGCTTGAGGGGTAGTAACAACTTAGCATGAACGCTGTGTCCGTTTTGAGGACGGACTGAGGGACGATCTGAGACTGTTGATAGCACCGCATCATGAGCGGGAATTCTCTGCTTTGGTGGAAAAGGCCAAGGTGGCCGAGGGAATTAAGGATGCTACCAAACAGACTGTGGATAGGAATAAGCCCAAAAGAGGTTTTGGACCATCTGGAAGGGTTCATAAGAGGCCTAGGGTTGACGGGCCACGAAATCAACAAGCTGGTACGGGCTGGCAGTATCGCCCTTGCGAGCATTGTGGAAAGAAGCACTTGGGAGAGTGCTGGAGAAAGACGGGAGGATGTTTCAAGTGTGGGTCCAAGGACCATATGCTTAAGGATTGTCCCAAGCAACCAGATGAGAGCCGACTGGCAGTGCAGAATGCTAGCCAGATTGGTAGAGGCGGGCAGCAGCCTCAACGGGGTCGTGGTTCGGCTAACAGAGGTAATGGTGCTGGCAGAGGCCGTGGAGCACAGGGCCGAGGTGCTGCTAATGCAGAATCAAGACAACCGGGTTTGGTTTATGCGGTTCGCCGAAGGGAAGATGGAGACGCGCCGGATGTTATAATCGGTACGTTCTTTATTCATGACAAGCCCTATTTTGCTCTTATTGATGTGGGCTCAACCCATTCCTATGTTGCATATAGTGTAGTGGAAACACTAGGCCTAGGCTCTGAACTTTCTGATAGACAGATGACTGTAGTAAGCCCATTAGGTCAAACTATTGTGGTAGACAAGATCTTTCGAAATGTGCCCTTAAAGATTCAGGGAGTGAACTTTCGGGCAGACTTAATGGAGTTACCTTTCGGAGAGTTTGAACTTATACTCGGAATGGATTGGTTAGTAGAACACCGAGCCGTGTTGGATTGTGCGGCTAAATGTATGGAACTAAGAACCCCGGAGGATGAAGTGGTAGCAATGATCGGAGAAAGGAGGAACTACTTGTCTAACGTAGTTTCGGCACTGAAGGTCGAGAAGATGATTAATAAGGGGTGTAAGGCATTCTTAACCTTCATTAGTACGATAGGTGGGAAGGAGGAAGGTATTAATGGAGTTAGGACAGTAAGGGACTTCGTGGATGTATTTCCAGAGGAATTACCAGGAATACCCCCAGATAGGGAGGTGGAATTTTGGATAGATTTGCTACCGGGAACAGCTCCTGTATCAATCGCTCCATACTGAATGGCGCCAAAGGAGTTAGTTGAGCTTAAGGCTCAAATCCAAGAGCTGATGGATCGTGGGTTCATCCGACCCAGTGTGTCTCCGTGGGGAGCACCGGTCTTATTTGTGAAGAAGAAGGACGGAACTATGCGTATGTGCTTAGATTATCGTCAGTTGAATAAGCTGACCATTAAGAACAAGTATCCTTTGCCAAGGATCGATGATTTGTTCGATCAGTTGAAGGGGGCCGCAGTGTTTTCAAAGATCGACTTAAGGTCGGGATATCATCAGTTGAAGGTGAAGGAGGCTGATATCCATAAAACCGCTTTTAGGACAAGGTACGGTCATTTTGAGTTTGTGGTGATGCCATTTGCGTTGATGAACGCTCCAGCCGCGTTCATGGACATGATGAATCGGGTTTTCCAACCTTACCTAGATAGGTTCGTCGTTGTGTTCATCGATGATATTTTGGTGTACTCGAAGTCAGAAGAGGAGCATGATGAGCATCTCCGAGTTGTGTTGGAAGTGTTAATGGAGAAGAAGCTCTATGCCAAATTCAGCAAGTGTGAATTTTGGCTTAAGGAGGTGGCATTCTTAGGACATGTGGTATCCGCAGAAGGAATAAGAGTGGATCCTAGGAAGATCGAAGCAGTGCTGGATTGGAAACCACCTAGGTCCGTGGCTGAAATCCGAAGTTTCTTAGGCTTGGCAGGCTATTACAGAAGGTTTGTGGAAGGGTTCTCGTCAATAGCCGCGCCTTTGACAAAGTTGCTAAGGAAGGAAGTACCCTTCGAATGGACTAATAAGCAGCAGGAGAGCTTTGAAAAGCTTAAAAGGTGTTGACGGAAGCTCTAGTGTTAATTCAGCCAGAGGCAGGAAAAGATTTTGTGGTGTACTGTGATGCTTCGCATACGGGGTTAGGCTGTGTGCTAATACAAGAGGGTAAAGTGGTCGCCTATGCGTCACGACAGTTAAGGCCTCATGAGGTTAACTACCCAACTCATGACTTGGAACTAGCCGCAGTGGTTTTCGCCCTTAAGGTTTGGAGGCACTACCTTTATGGAGAAAGGTCAGTTATCTACACAGATCACAAGAGCCTTAAGTATCTGTTGACTCAGAAGGAGTTGAACTTGAGGCAACGAAGGTGGGTGGAATTACTGAAGGACTACGATTGTTCGATAGAATATCATCCGGGCAAGGCGAATGTGGTAGCCGATGCCCTGAGTAGGAAGGTTGTGTCGGATCTACGGGCTTTGTTCGCTCATTTAAGTCTGTATGATGACGGAAGCCTGTTGGCAGAGTTACAAGTCAAGCCCACCTGGCTGAAGGAGGTGAAAGAGGGACAGTTGGCTGATAAGGACTTAAGTACTAAGTTACAGCAAGTACAGCAGGGAGGATTAAAGGACTATGGCGTCACTGATGAAGAAGTATTGTGCTACAAGGGAAAGGTCTGTATGCAGAGGGATAAGGAGTTGAGACAAAGGATTCTTCAGGAAGCACATGGTAGCCCTTATGCTATGCATCCCGGAGGCATCAAGTTGTATAGAGATCTAAGGGAATAATTTTGGTGGTCTGATCTGAAACGAGAGGTGACTGAATTTGTGGGGAAATGTTTGACGTGTTAGCAAGTTAAGGCTGAACACCAAGTTCCATCAGGATTGCTTCAACCAATCGAAGTTCCCCAATGGAAGTGGGAAAGAATTACCATGGACTTCGTTAGTGGGCTTCCCCTTACGCCTACTAAGAAGGACTCGGTATGGGTGATAGTGGACCGTTTGACTAAGTCTGCGCACTTTATCCCAGTAAGAGTTGATTATTCTCTTCAGAAATTGGCTAAGTTATATGTGGCAGAAATCGTAAGGTTACATGGAGTACCGGTGTCAATCATCTCTGATAGAGACCCAAGGTTTACGTCTCGATTTTGGAAGGCACTTCATCAAGCTTTAGGCACTAAGTTAGACTTCACTTCGGCTTTTCATCCACAATCAAACGGGCAGTCTGAACGGGTTATACAAGTTTTGGAGGATATGCTGAAAGGTTGTGTGGTGGATTTCCGAGGAAGTTGGGAAGATTACTTGCCTTTAGCTGAGTTTGCTTACAACAACAGCTATCAGGCTAGCCTTCGGATGGCACCATACGAAGCATTGTATGGTAGGAAGTGTAGAACACCTACTTGTTGGACCGAGTTAGGAGAACGTCGAGTTTTGGGTCCAGAGTTGGTGGCAGAAACTGAAGAGAAGGTTGAGTTAATTCGGACACGGTTGAAGGAAGCCTCCGATAGGCAGAAGTCGTACGCAGACCTTAAGCGGAAGGAAATAGAGTTTGAAGAGGGAGACCAAGTATTCTTGAAAGTCTCGCCTTGGAAGAAGGTAAAGAGGTTCGGTCGAAAAGGGAAGTTAAGCCCAAGGTATATAGGGCCTTATCGAGTATTGAAGCGAGTTGGGCCAGTGGCATACCAGTTAGAGTTGCCACCAGAATTGCAGCAGATGCACGACGTATTTCATGTATCCATGCTACGTATTTCATGTATCCGTAGCATGTTATCACATTGCTTATTACTTTCATGCGAGCTTACTAAGCGTTAAGCTTGCTCCCTCCTTTCCATTTCTTTTAGTTTTGTCAGGTCAGCTCAGGGTTGGAGATCGTCGGAGGCAGTATCACACTATCGGGCCATTATCCTTGGAGTATTGGCATGTGTATGTTAAATGTTTTCAAGTGAGTGGCATGTATAGGGACTTAGTTTTTTTTATGATGGATGTTGTTGTGATTAGCCAAATGTATTGGCTTATATTGATTTGTTGATTATAGCCATGAGATGTGGCTTATAATAATTTTGACCTGTAAGCCTATTTTGTCCATGGCATGTGTTTGAAAAGTTTTAATTTTGGGTAAAATTTGGTAACCCGGTTTTGTACGATTGTGAATGTTTAAGTCCAGTAATGCCTCAAACCCTATCCCGGAGTTGGACACGGGTGAGGGGTGTTACACTACACCTTGTAAAACTAATTGAACAAATCTCGATTCCACTTTGAAAGGGGAGAGTTCGATTCTTGAGTCACTACGGTTTTGACTAAATACTTGTGTTAGTACGGATTTAATAAATAAATAAACAACCCTTGATTAAAAACGATTGTGATTCGATGAAATTTACACAATTAATCATCAAATCGCACACTTCTACAAATGGAATACGATTCTGGGATTTTTGAATGGCACTTCATGAAGGTATGATAAACAAAGTGTTAGTAACATCCTAATTGAAAAAATAGTACAAAAGAAAGTCATGAATTAGAGGATCTTCCATACTTACGTAATAGCAAAGGAAAAAGGCTCAACAATATTTCCTGAAAAGCCCACTAGAGAGGAGGATTCGACACTAAAAAACACAAAATAACGATTTAGAAAGATAGGATAAGAAGTGATCTTTTAATAAAGAAAAATAAGATTTCATGGATTATAGAGATGAGTTTTGAAAAGAGGAGAAGAAATTAAGGAAAATGGAGACCTTTGGTGATGGTCGATGGTGGTAGCACGACGACAATGGCAGAGGAGAAGTGGTGGTTTGGTAGACGTGTGACGGCCTTGTGTGGTTGTGGAGTGGAAGAGAAATGAGGAAAATGGGACTTCTAAGGTGGTAAAAAGGAAGAAAAGGAGAGAAAAAAGAAGGAGCAAAGTGGTGGTGTGGCTAAAGGAGAGGAGAGAAAAAGGGAGAAAATAAAAATAAAATAGGGAGTATCTAGGTTCAATGGTCGGCTAAGGTAAGGTAAAGGAGAGGCTTTGGTAAGGTGAGGGGACAATGGCACCAGAAGTGGATCATCGGAGTGAAAAGGGGAGAACTTTGGGAAGGTTGACCTTGTAATCAAGGAAAGAATCTTCCCTTGTATGGCAATATGTATTGGACAGCAAGAATGTTCACACTAGCTCAAAATTGTCAAAAAAATTAATTAAAAGATGTGCTTGTGGAGGCTTAAACTTAGGACATTATGGAAACAACTAACACACTTAACCACTAGACCATTAATTCCCTTGTGACATAAACTAGTGCACATAAATTAATAAAATCTAGGGTGTGACAGTTGGTGCCTCCACTATCTATCAACCAACTTTGCTTCTTGATGCAAAACAAGAGGTAGTAAACATATGCTCCTCTTGAGCTTGTCTTTCATCAGCAACCTGAGCTTAAATATGGTTCTGTTGATGTTGTTGTTACTATTGCCCCTTATCCTTGCATACCATCTATATATGGCCAAATTGTTTATAGCTTCTACACTGAATGTCTGGTATGAACCTACAATACATCTCCAAATGAGTGGTTGTAACACCCCTAACCTGTAACTGTGGCCGGTCTAGGGTTAAGAAGCATTACCGATCAATCTAAAATATTTACAATCATTTTACAACACAAAGTCAATCATCATTCAATCATATCAAAATATAAGCATGTAGTCCCTTAATGAGGTCTACGAGACCTTAAACACGTGTTAGAAAGGGGGTGGGACTAATCCGAACACATACAAAAATTTCAGAAAATTAAACATTTTTCAAAGCTGCAGAGGTCACACGCCCCGTGTGGGTAGGCACACGGCCTCGGACACACTCGTGTGTCCAAGCCGTGGCAAAACAGGGCATACATACTGACTTATCCACATGGCCAGTCACACGCCCGTGTGTCTATCTCGTGTACGAGCCTGACTCTTCTCAATTTGCAAACTCGAAAGACATAGTCGAGCCACACGCTTGTGTGCTCAACCGTGTGGGTAATTATAGGCCATCTGCATGGCCAATTTGCCATCCACACTTTGAAATCACCTACAAGACTCGATTCATATGCATTTATACCTCAAAATGGCAATCCAAACATACCAAAATATGCATCAAATAACCATCCACTACACCATTTATTTCCTTACTCAATTTCAACTCAAACAAGTCCATCTAAAATACCAATTACACATTCCAGGTCATATAAATCAAGTATCATATAATCCTTACCACAAGTTCACATTTAAACCTCATTTCTCATCAACCAATTTAGACATGAAACATATCATTTCCATCTTGCTAATTTATGCAATAATGATCACTCACATAAAGTATACACATACACTTATAAGTCATTCTTTTCACATGTTCAAAAAATATACCAACCATCAAACTACCAAGCCAAATCACATGGCAAGGCTTATACACTTCAAAACATACCATATCTACTAGCCTATACATTACCAACATTTATCTTGCCAAATCACATGGCTATTTACATCTCAAACATATACCAAATAACTAGCCTATACATGCCATAATTAGTTATATACACATTCAAAGGTACCAAAGTTGAGTTTGATAGTGTGGTGATGATCCTTGACGATTCCTAAGCCTTTCGTAGGTTTAACGACATATAAAACAGAGTAAACACACACACAGAGTAAGCTTTCCAAAAGCTTAGTATGCCATATACAAATAAACTTAACATAAATTCAATTATAAGCATGGCAATTCAAGTTCATGAATATATCATCATTCCATACATATAAACTTCTCTTGGTTCAGTTGGGTTGCCATTGCTTAACAACACATCTTTGTCTCAAGCATCTCTTTTATTCAACTATCAAACGTACACATATAACACTTTGTTCATAGCTTCAATGTACATGTTAACTTACCTCTTATGCTTATTTAAAACATATTCTTTGGACATACCTGAAACGGATGGATTTCACCTATAATCATTCCTTTCTCGGACTCGTCCGTTGAACCGTTCAGAATTAAATAGGATACTTAGAGTGCTCGAAATAGTCATACAATGCCAACCTCCAAGACGAGGTCTTACATGTACTAAGATATCGATGCCACTGTCCCAGACAGGGTCTTACACGAATCAATATGATGTCAATGTCCCAGACATTGTCTTACACGTAAATCTCATCTCGATGCCAACGTCGCAAATGTCTTCTTACACAAAATCTCGAATCAATGCCAATGTCCCAGATGTGGTCTTACATGATATCGCATAACAGACACCTATGTCATGACATAGTTAATCCTATCTATTTCTAGGTTCGTACAGGACTTCTCGGACTTTTATAACTTATCAAAATATCCTCAGATTTCACATACATTCCATCTCGAGCATTATTCATAGCAATTCAAATTTCATATATGCACAAATAAGTCAATTCAAATACATTTATTTGTATATCGACTTACCTCATGTTCGGTTTAACAGAAATTGATACGAACAACTCGATTACTTTCGATTTCCCGTGATCTAAGTTTGTTTTCTTCTGTTCTTGATCTATACATATTCAAATATAACTCATTTATTCACCAAAACATTCAATTTAATCCAAAAACACATATTTAGGGCAAATTTCAATTTAACCCTCACATTTTCACATTTTGACATTTTAGTCATTATTTCATAAAATCACAAAATATACCAAATTTCATGATACACATGCTTGGATGAATATCACCCATGCTCAATCAAGTTCACACATTTCATTTATATCACAATTTAGTCCCTCAAAATACTATTTTCTCAATTAAGCCCAAAATACTCAAAATCAATAAAACTCCAAAGACAAAACATTTTAATCAATTACATATACATCATATTCCACCATCAAACATCCAAGAACTCACATGTTCATCAATAGCTCATTTCAAAAACATTATCAATTCACAAAATTAAGACATGGGTTTCAAAGTACTCGAAGCATGGATTACAAAAACGTAGAAATTATCAAAAACTAATAAAAAACACATACCCGACTATGCTTAGACCATGGTCGATTGCTTCAAAAGTTTTATCGCTATTCTTTCTTTCTAATTTCGGTGAAACAAAGAAGAAGATGATGGCCATTTCATGCTTTTAGTTTTATTAATTAAACATAATTATCAATGTACAAAACATGTAATTCAAGGTCAAGAATGACCATAGCTATAAATTGCCTTTTAAAGGCTCCATATTTAAAAGCACAACAATTTGGTCCTTAATCAAATAGAATGCTACTATTACGCTTTACGCGATTTAGTCCTTTACTCAAATTAAGCATACAAATAGACAAATTATTTCACAGAAATTTCACAAATGTAACTCACATATCATAGACACAGAAAATATTATTAAAATATTTTACTGACTCGGATTGTGGTCCCGAAATCATTGTTCCGACTAGGGTCTAAATAGGAATGTTACAATTCTCCCCCTCGGGGATTTTCGTCCCGAAAATCTTAACGTTAAACAGATTCGGATATTGTTGTCTCATTGTATCTTCAGGTTCCTACGTATCCTCTTCCACTCCGTGTCGGTGCCACAACACTTTCACTAACGAAATTTTCTTATTTCTCAATTCTTTCACTTCACGAGCTAAGATACGAATTGGTTCTTCTCACAGGTCATATTAGATCGGATTTCAATCTCAGATAGAGTAATCACATGTGATGATCATATCGGTATCTACAGAGCATCGAAACATGGAATACATTGTGAATCTTTTCAAATTCAACTGGCAACATTAATCTGTACGCAACTGGCCCAACACGCTCGATAATTTTATACGGTCCGATGAACCTCAGACTCAACTTGCCTTTACGTCCGAATCGGAGAACTTTTTTCCACGGAGACACTTTCAAAAACACTTTGTCACCAATTTCAAGTTCAATCTCTTTTTGTTTCAAGTCCGCATAAGACTTCTGACGATCAAAGGCTTCTTTCACACTGTCACGGATCACTTTCACTTTCTATTCAGTGTCTTTTATCAAATCGACCCCGTGTATCTTATTTTCACTGAGCTCAGTCCAATACAAAGGTGTTCGATATTTACGTCCGTACAAAGCTTCATAAGGTGCCATTTTAATGCTTGACTGAAAACTGTTGTTGTATGCAAATTCAATCAATAGCAAGAATTGTTCCCACGAACCATTAAACTCAACGATGCAACATCTTAACATGTCCTCGAGAATCTGAATAATCTGTTCAGACTAACCATCCATTTGTGGATGAAAAGCAGTACTGAGATGCAATTTCGTGCCTAAAGATTCTTGTAATTTCTTCTACAACCTTGATGTAAACCTCGAATCTCTATCAGGAACAATAGACAACGGCACCCCGTGCAATTTTTTGTCAGTGTCAGTGAAATATAAAGCTCGGCTAATCTATCAAGTGAGTAATCAGATCGTACCAAAATAAAATGGGCAGATTTCGTCAATCGATCAACTACTACCCAAATCGCATCTTTCTTTCTCAGAGTCAAAGGCAGTCCAGAAACAAAGTCCATCGACACTCTATCCCATTTCCACTCGGGAATCAGAATCGGTTGTAACAAACCGGATGGAAACTGATGTTTATCTTTAACTTGTTGACAAACTAAATAGTTCGAAATAAAGTTAGAAATATCTCGTTTCATACCAGGCCACCAATAGTGTTGCTTCAAATCATGGTATATTTTCGTACTTCCCGGATGAACAGATAGGCGACTATTATGAGCTTCATTTAAAATCAACTGAATCAACTCTGAGTTTCTCGGAATACAAATTCAATCTCGGAACCTCAAGCAATCATCAACAGCCACTCAAAATTCAGAATCAGAGTTCGAATCACACTGAGCTCGTTTCACTATTATTTCATTATCAACTTTCTGAGCACCATATATCTGTTGTAAAAACAACGGTTTTGCTTTCAATTCAGCTATCACTAATCTATCATCAAACAGATCTAATTGAGCATTCATAGCACGTAATGCAAACAATGATTTCCTACTCAGTGCATCGGCAATGACATTTGCTTTACCTGGATAATAGTCTATCACAAGCTCATAGTCTTTCAACAGCTCTAACCATCTTTCTATCGCAGATTCAAATCTTTCTGAGTCATAAGATATTTCAAACTTTTATGATCTGAAAACACGTGGCATTTTTCACCAAACAGATAATGTCGCCAGATCATTAATGCGAATACAATCGCAGCTAGCTCAAGGTTGTATGTCAAATAATTCTTTTCATGCGGCTTTAGTTGTCTCGAGGCATAAGCTATAACTTTGCCTTCTTGCATTAGTATGCATCCCAAACCACTCAACGAAGCATCAATGTAAATTACAAACTCTTTGCCTGATTCTGGCTGTACCAAAACTGGAGCATTCTAATCTCACATTTTTCTGAAGTAATCTAGTCAACGCAGTTGCAATCACCGAAAAGCCTTTTATGAATCTTCGATAATAACCAGCAAGTCCCAGAAAACTACGAACTTCGGATGCATTCCTCGGAGGTTTCCCTTCCAGAATAGTAGAAATTTTACTCAGATCAACTCGTATTCCAGAGGCCGATAAAATATGTCCCAGAAAACCAACTTCACGTAACCAGAATTAACATTTGTTGAATTTCGCATACAATTACTTTCCTCGCAAAGTTTGCAACACGATTCTCAAATGCTCAGCATGTTTAGTTTCATCCCATTAATAAATCAAAATGTCGTCAATGAATACAATAACAAATCGATCTAGGTACGATCTAAAAATTTTGTTCATCAGATCCATAAAAACAGCAGCAACATTCGTTAATCCAAAAGGCATGACTAAAAACTCATAATGTCTGTACCTCGTTCTGAAAGCAGTTTTTGGAATGTATGAATCTTTTACTCTCAACTGGTAGTATCCCGATCTTAGATCTATCTTTGAAAACACGGTGGCTCCTTTTAGCTGATCAAACAAATCGTCGATCCTAGGCAGTGGATATTTGTTGTTTACTGTCACTTTGTTCAACTAATGATAGTCAATGCACATTCTTATCGTGCCATCTTTCTTTTTCACAAACAGATTGGGAGCACCGCAAGGTGAGAAACTCGGTCTTGCAAACCCTCTGTCAGTCAACTCTTGCAACTGCGATTTTAATTCTTTCAACTCCGTTGGTGCCACTCTATACAGAGCTATCGAAATAGGAGTTATAACAGGCAACAAATCAATACCAAATTCAACTTCGCGTATCGGAGGCAATCCCGATTGTTATTCAGGGAATGCATCAGGGAACTCACAGATAACAGGCACTCATTCAATTTTTTTTTCAGTTACTTTCGAATCAATCACATAAGCAAAATAAACTTCATAACCCTTTTTCACATAACTCTGAGCTTTCAATACAGATATTACAGTAGGTAACCCAGTCAAATCATTTGACTCAACCCGAACTATTTTATCATTCTAACATCTCAAATCAATGGTCTTCCTTCTGCAATTTATCACAGCATCATGCAACGTCAACCAGTCCATACCAAAAATTATGTCAAACTCATCAAATGGTAATAACATCATATCAGTAAGAAAACAGATATCTCGAAACATCAATGGATAGTTCTTGCATACTTTATCAACCAGGACACTTTTACCTAAGGGGTTCGATACTTTAATAACAAATTCAGTAGTCTCTACAGGCAAAGTCTTACTGGGTACCAAGTTCATGCATACGTATGAGTGAGTAGAACCAGGGTCTATCAATGCAATCACAGAAGTATCATAAAGTGTAAATGTACCCATTATAACATCAGGAGGTGAAACTTCTACACGGGCTCGGATAGCATACGCTCGGGCAGGTGCTCTAGCTTTAGATCTTGCAATAGTACCACAAACTCTTTTATTTCTAGAATCCTAACTAGCAAACGAATATCTTCATTAAGGCCGTCTTCAAATCTTTTGCACATTATCACTTCGGTTGATACACATTCCCCAGCATACTGACTTAATCTCATGAACTCTCATTCATATTCAGTGATAGACATGCAGCCCTGTTTCAATTCCATGAATTCTTTCCTTTTCTGATCAATGAATCTCTAACTAGTGTATTTCTTTCGAAACTCAGACTGAAAGAAATCCCAAGTGACCCGCTCTTTCGAAACAACATAAATCAAAGTTTTCCACCAATGATAGGCTGCGTCTCGTAACAAAGAAACAATGCACTGTATGCATTCTTTGGGACTCAGTGACATCTCATCAAATACCCGGATTGTGTTCTCTAACCAAAACTCGGCTCTCTCAGCATCGTCATCACTGGTAGCCCTGAACACTTCAGCCCCATACTTACGGATTTTATCGACTGAAGGCTTATTCAACAGATTTATACCCATTACTGGAGGCACAACTGAGGTCTGAGGGGGATTACACTGGGGCGGAGGTCGTGAAACAGTCAGATTATTTCTTACAAACTGAGTGAACCACTCACTCATCATTTGGAAGAAAGCTTGTTTAGCTTCTCCCTCTTGACTGCTCAAAGCCGGTATCGAATCATATACCACTGTCCCTTGAGCGAGAGTAGGCGCATTGCTTTCTACATCGTCAGCTACGGCTCTTTTGGGATCCATTACTATACGATAAACACATTTTACACTTTAGGATTCATCACACTATCATAGTTCAGATATATGGCATGTATAGCTAGACTCTCACACGCTACGTTAGTCCGAGAATTGGCTAAACTCTAGCTCTAATACCAATCAAATGTAACACCCCTATCCCGTATCTGTTGCTACATTAGGGTTAAGAGGCATTACCAGACAAACAAATACTTTTACGGACATATCATAGTAAACCTCATCAAATCCAATCAATGTGTCCCTTATATAGGTCAACATGACCTTAAACATGCTTTAGAATAGGGTGGGACTAAACCGAACACATACAGAAATTCTCAGAAATTTAAAACTTTTTCAAATTTACAGAGGTCACACGCCCATGTGGGCAGACCGTGTGCCTCCCACGACCTTCAGAAATGCCCGTGTGTCTAAACCGTGTTAAAACAGGGCATACATACTGACTTATCCACACGGTCGTGGACACGCCCGTGTGCCTCACCCGTGGTCACTACTGACTTCACCACACGGCCGGTCACACGCCCTTGTGTCTAGTCCATGGTCGATCCTGACTTGTTTTGAATTTCAATAACGAGGGACATGGTCGGGCCACATGCTCGTGTGCTCAACCGTGTGGGCAAATACAGGCCATTTTCAAGGCCAAATTGCCACCCACACTTAGGTCATCCCTACAAGCATAAACAAGCATATTTCTCAATACAATTCGCAACCAAAAAGACACCAAATGGTCATCATATTATCCCACTCAATCTCATTTCTAAACATGCCAATTTCCACAATTAATCACATGTAAATCCAAGTATTATTCATCCTCAACTTCACTACATCACTATAGCAACAATCCATCTATAAGTTTATCATTCATGAGGCTATTTCATTACCATCAAGCCATACCAAAACATGTAACATATTCCATATTCACTCATGCATATTACCAACATTTATCTAGCCAAATCACATGGCTATTTACATCTCAAACATATACCAAATAACTAGCCTATACATGCCACATTTAGTTATATACATATTCAAAGGTACCAAAGTTGAGTTTGATAGTGTGGTGATAATCCTTGATGATTCCCGAGCCTTTCGTAGCTTTGACGACCTATTAAACAGAGTAAACACACACAGAGTAAGCTTTCCAAAAGCTTAGTAAGTGATCGCTGAAATCAAAGCTTTAAAATTTATAAAAGAATGATCGAACCTGGAGACTAACCCTGACAACGATCAAAGGCCAGTGTACCTATTGAACAATAGTATAGCTTAGGCAAGACCGAATTATCGAACCCAAAGGAACTAAAAGTACTAATACTAACTTTCTTTTTATTATTTAGCCTTAAAAATAGAATGAAGTTGCTTTTAAACTAAATTGACGACGACTAAGCTAAGGACACAAAGACAAAAAAGAACGATTTGGAAAATAACTTGAAGAAAAACTCAATTGATCACGACGATACCCTCAAGAAGAATCCACCTAGACTTCACTTGTTACCTAACCCTAAATTATACAATTTCTTTACTTAGCTTGATCCGTAAGACTCCCTAACCTATATTAAACCCTCTCTCGAGGCGAATAACGTCTAACCCTAGGTTAATTAGTGGAACTCTCGTTCGCTTATAATAACCCCCTAGGATAGCAGTAAATCGATCAATGGATTCCCATATTAGGTTTCACCCTAATCCGGCATAATCTCGTCAACTTATCTCTAGGCGTGCGATCAACTCCGCTTAATTATGTTAGATCTACTCTTAGGCAGGGCCTATTCCTCCTCCACCTAAGCACATCAGATTTGGATTAAGCAACATAATTAAGAACAAACTAAGTATTTATCATATAACTCAGAAATCAAATAACAAAATTCATCTAGGTTTCATCCCCTTCAGGTATCTGAGGTGTAACACCCTTAACCCGTATCCATCGTCGAATTAGGGTTACGGGGTATTACCTATCATAATATGACCCAATACAAGCATTCATAACTAAATAAAATATATACTTTAAAATGTTATAAAAATACGTATCATATTTCTTTGATACTTTACAAATCAACCTAAAGTATTTATTCAACCCAAACATATTCACCTTTCATACTTATGGCAACATATCTTTATACTTACCTATATATGTACTTACATGCACTCATATCCATAAAATTTTCATGTATATTAAATAGTGTGCATTCGGCTCCATATCTTAATTATACATAAACATGCATCTATAATTCCATATTAACTTAACTACCATGTATAATACCAATTTCACATAAAGGTAATTTTGATCAAATAGCAAAAGTACTATTCATTTGGTCATTTAGTAAAAATAGCCACACATGCATATGCTTATAATCTCCTTAGCTAAACAAGTATCAAATACTAAAACCACATATACAAGTATGGCATAAACCTTGCTTGTCCGAACCTAAGGTACACCAAATTCAATGCCAATTGCCGAAAGTATTTATCTATTTCATTAACTACTTCTCTTTTAATTAATATAGTCAATAACATTTTACAAATGACCTAGAACATATAAGTACCCGACTCAAACATTTACCTAGTCATTTTAATACCTCTCATACCTGTGTACATATACACATTTATATCAAATTGCTAAAGACACTACAAGACCGAATATGCACAAGATATTACATACCAATAATCTAATTTAACTTCTCACCACATTCATAATATACCATTGACATATTTCAAAGGTGGACCAACCACTTGATCGATTATGCATTATATATACATATAACAATAACGTCACGCCATGACACCAACCAAGCATTTACATATACATATATACACATCATGTACTAAACTTCCCTAATAACTAATGCCGTAACTAACCTAACAATTATCTATAATGTCAAGATAATTAATCTTAAGGTCATTCTTACCACCTTTTCATATATCAAACTCAAAAACATAAAAAAAAATGTACTTTCATATTAAACAAACATCAAGGCCGAACTCAAACAAAACCAAGTGACCATAATTTAGCCATTTTCGCATGGCATAAATACACATATACATCATTTGAAATCAATCGAAAAGTACCTTAGCTTATACATGCCATAATAATCATAGTTTACTACTTCAAAAAGAGTACCAAAAGAGATGATAGTATGGTGAGCTTCCGAGGTGATTCCGAGCACAAGTCGAGCTTCCAAAAGTAACCTATGCACACAAGAATTAACCAAAATAAAGTAAGCTTTCATAGCTTAGTAAGACTTAAGCAATGCATACATTCGCATAAGCATATACAAATTCCTAAAGAAATAATCTTACTCATTTACGACCATCGTACATTATATCCGAACCCTCATTAATTAAGTTCATAACCACCCTATAATTGAATCACATGCATAACATATGCATAGCAATTATTCAACCACAATTCGAACCATTTCTCAACTTTAATCTAAATGGAAATGATACTTACCTTGAGTATATTCACCTTTCCGAGCTACTCGTTACTGCGTAACAAATAATATCCATCACCTTTTCCGTACATGTATTACGTTAAATAAAAATAGAAGTATTCTTACGAGCCTCAATTTATATTTTCGTATATTTTGATTTGGTAACGTATCGCACACTTAGTGCCGTTACCTATCAATTCCGCACACTTAGTGCCGATTTTCTCGTAACATACCGCACACTTCGTGCCATTACTTGTCCATTTCAGCACACTTAGTGCCGTCCGACCGATTTCGCACACACAGTGCTCGGTATAAGCTCGCACACATAGTGCCATTAAATTTTATTTCTTTCCAATACGATAGACATATATATCCTAATACTCATTTATAAATATGTCCATGTAATGAAAAGTTTACAAGAACCATGCATTTGAACCCTCAATAGTACATTCGGCACTTTAATATATATATAAACATAATTCCCACAATTTTAAACATGCATTCCTCATATCGTTCGTATTCATAACCATCTCGTACTTCATTCAAACATATTCATTTTTGCTCCACTAATTAAAGCATACCTAAACATTATTCGGCTATTCAAGCTAAGTTTCTCAATTCCCATTCGGCATTAAAGATTTACATGCCAAAAATTATTTAAAATAGATACGTAACATAGAGTAAAATTCAATTAAGTTCAATTGCTTAAGACCTTACCTCGAATATCAACGAGTTCAACTTCCCGATTAGTCGATCAATTTAGTTTTTCCCGATCCAATCCTATCTCCTTTTGTTCTTGATCTAAACACATTAAATTTAAGCTCAATCAAGCACATTTATATTCAATTTAGTCCTAAAGCACATAAATAGGCAAATTACCATTTTGCCCCCATTATTTCACACTTTTACAATTTAGTCCAATTTGTACAAAACACAAAATACACCAATTTTGGTTACACACATCAATGGCCGAATGTTCATAGACTTCATACAAGACCTTGCATTTCATTTACTTCATGTTTTAGTCCTTCAAGAATTTATTTTTTTTCAAATTAACCCCTAACACTCGATTTCACTAAAACTTATAATTATAAACATGATGATTTAAAACATACTATTAATAATCTACCATCAAACATCATATACCATGAAAATACATCAATGGTCGAATCTTAATGTGTCACAAACTCAAAATTTCAACATGGGTTATATACCATTCAAAGCAACGATTCTAAAAATGTAAAAATAAATAAAAACTAAGCAAAATACATACCCCAAATTGAGCTCTCAATTGCCGAAATTCAAGCTCCAAAAATGGAGTTTTCTTCCTCCCACATTCGGCCAAGAATATGAACAAGGTATGTTCTCTTTCTTTCCACTTTATTTCGTTTTTTAATATGTTAAATTAATAATAACATTTATTTATTTATTAACAACAAAACATATTATTATAATAATAATATTTTAATCTAATTTCTATCATATTACCGTCCACTTTACTAACATTGGGTTAATTGTCCTTTAAGGAATTCACTTTATAAAGCCATCACAATTTAACACATAATCCATTAAGAGATCACTTCTAACCATTATACAATTTAGTCCTTTAGTCAAATTAGACACAC
Source organism: Gossypium australe (assembly GCA_005393395.2). Lineage (NCBI taxonomy): Eukaryota > Viridiplantae > Streptophyta > Magnoliopsida > Malvales > Malvaceae > Gossypium > Gossypium australe. The sequence goes on along the minus strand of CM016625.1, from coordinate 84,295,446 downwards.
AAATAAGCAAATTAATTCACCAAAATTTAACACATGCTCAATCATAGATTATAGACTAGATATAAAATATTAAAATATTCTACTGACTCGGATTCATGGTCCCGAGACCATCGTTCTGATTAGGGTCGAATTCGGACTGTTACATGAGGAGTTTAGTTCATAATTAATAAAAAGAACATCTCAAGAGAAAAGATAAAACAAAACATTAGAAAACCCTAAAACCCCCTGAAGGAATTGAAGGAGAATTTCGCCGTCTTGAGTATAGCTCCGGCTTCTTGGGATGGATCAACTGGCTATCCTCGTGTTATTCCCTATATCTGACCTTCTTGGCTTGGCTCATTGGCCTAGCTTTGACGCCTTTTCAAAGGTGTCACTTAGGGGATATATATAGGCTCTTGGAATGCAATTCTTTCTCCCTAAGTACCCTTTTCCGACTAAAATTGCTCTTTCCAGCGATAGAGGCACGGCCATGGCACACGCCCGTGTGGATCGACTTCAGACCGTGTTCGGATTTCTAACTTGAGGCACGGCCGTGTGAGGCGGGGTTGAGGCCGTGCTCTAGGTGATCGTCGAGGCACGGCCGTGTGGACTTTGGGCCAGGCCGTGTCGAATTCATGCTAAGGCCCTTTTACTCTGTTTTGGGCCCGTTTTATGTTCTTTTTCATCCTCGGGTGCTTTCCTAGGTATAAGACATGAAAAGAAAGGATTACAAACACCTTTTTATATAAATCAAGGAATCAATAATCAAAAAGTAAGCTAAATGTGGGATTAAAATATGTTATAATTACGGTTTATCAGTAAGCCATATACAAATAAACTTATCATAAATTCAATTATACGCATGGCAATTCAAGTTCATGAGTATATCATCATTCCATACATATAAACTTCTCTTGGTTTAGTTGGGTTTCCATTGCTTAACAACACATCTTTGTCTCAAGCATCTCTTTTGTTCAACTATCAAACATACACAAAGAATTGTAGCGCCCCTAAAATCCCGAAACTCTAAATTTCTACGCACTGGAGTTGGTATGTATGAGTAGCACTTAAAATATTAATTTTAAGGTATTATCAAAATTATTTGAAGTCTTAGAGATAGGAAAGACCATAGGGAAAAATTTATTTTTTGCTTTAGTGGACCCTAGTCTCAGGCATTAGGCCTCTTAAGCAGATTAAGGGGAAAATACGACACAAGTGGGCCTGTGGTCCAGTGGCAAGTGCCATCACTTGGGGAGCTATAAGGTGGCGTGATGGTCAACTAAGGAGGTCCAAGGTTCGAGGCTTAGGAGTGGTATTTTGTGGAGTGTTTATTTTGCATAAGCGGACGGCCAGAGTTGTGTTGAATTTGAACTCTTGTGTTGGAGTGTTTGAGTGGTCTTGTGAACTGATAGTGGAGGAAATTTCAGAAAAGATTAAGGAGATATCAGGGAGAAAAGTTAGGAGATGAGGAGCGTGGATGAGGTGGTGTCGAATAGGACTTTGGGGGAAGGCATTTTCGGCTTGTGGCTATAAAAGGTGAGTGCCGAATCTTTTGAAGGGTTCTTTGAGTTGCCATTATTCTTTTTCTTTCTTTTCTTTCCCTCAATCGGTTCCTCCCATAGCCAAATTCTCCCATTGCCGAAATCTTCTAAATTCGAATCCCTTTGTGTCAAATTCTTTTGAAGGGCTCTTTCAGTTTTCAATACTTTTCTCTTCTCTCCCATAGCCGAATTCTCTCATTGCTGAATTACCACCATCTTTTTCCTTGCCAAAATTCCTATTAGTATCGAATCTTTGTGGTTGTTCCTCCATCACAAGTCGATTGTTACCTTCTCTCAGTCATGTGTTAAAAGCCGGATCTAGTTTAGTAGCTATCTAGGCCGTCGGATCAAAAGGGGATTTGGTAAGTATTCAGTTAACCTCTTTTGTACGTTTTGCTAAAAGCCGAAGGGCTATCTAACTTTTCCTATCGTTAACCCTGTAATAACAAGGATAGGGTTCAAAGATCGCGGGCGTGGTAAGGATCGCAAGCAAATGGTAAGTGTACTTGTCTTGATTATGGTTTAAGTAAGTGGCCGAATGTGGGTATGATCTATAGGGGTGACTTGTGTGGACTATGAGTCACTTGAATTTTGGTGATATACGTTTGGGTGCAGATTTAGGGATATTCACGAATAGTAGCTAAGGAAAGGCTATTAGAACGTGTGGTACACGGTAAGGTTACAATAAGGTTTCAGTTTTTGATAAAGTGTGTATTAAGCCAAGATTAATCATTAAGTGATGACTATTATAGGTTCGTGATTAAGGGGTTTGCAGAACGTGTGGCTACCAGGTGTGTACAAACACTACACACACATGATATCGGCAATGCCGGAAAGTCGAAAAGCTGAAAGTGGCTAAATGGGCCCGGTGGGCCCTGAGGCTAAGTTTTGTGAAATTGTTGATTTGGTTATATGATTTGAGTTGGTCATGCATGTTACATGCTCTAGAATTGATTTGGGCCTAATGGGCTATATGGATATGATTTGGGCCTAATGGGCCATATGAATGAGATTTGGACCTAATGGGCCATATAGATGTGATGTGGGCCTAATGGGCCATATGAATAGGATTGAGCTTAGTGAGCCGTTTGCATGTATGTAGGCTTATTTGGGCTTTGTATATGGGTTCAATCATAGTATCTGATAACTGCTATAACATACATAAAACTTAATCACAAAATTGCAACCGTGGACAAGTCATAAGGTTGAGGTGTGGTAATGGGTATATGCATGTCTAGGATTGGATTTAGAGAGAGCTTGGTACGTAAGCGGTCTTAATGACCAACCTCCTCTTTTCTGGAATCCTACCTGGTGCATAGTGCCTGTTCACTTTGACCGATGGGGACTTGTTAACGGGCCCAGGTAGGTATTGAATCCATAAAACTTAAGAATGATCGAAATGACCCCAAGGGCAAAATTTTCTAAAATACCCTTAGTCTAAAAAATTACCAAAGTACCCCCGATTTGGAAATTTATGAAAAAAACCCTTGGGTAGTAAAATGACTAGAATCCCCCTAAGTGCTTAATGTCTAAAAATGTGTGTTGCATTCATAAAATATATGTTGCACTTGGGTGGGTTTTGATGATACGAAGGAAGATATGTGAGGATCGCATAGTCGCTTGATGACTGTGGGTCTACCGGTGGCTTTAAGCTCATTATATGTTTAGCAGCTTTGATGCAGCGTTTGATTAGTGCCGCTATTGGTGCTACCTTTGGAGTGTAGGGATGGGTGGGTTGATATTTATATCCCCACAAGAGTGTAGGGTTGGAAAGGAAATGGAGTGCAGGGTTGGATTTGGGATGGGTGCATTGCTTTCATGTGATATTGATGTGATTTGAGGTCATTGTGGGCTAAGGCCCAAGACCACCGAATTTGATATGGCTTAGGCCCAATGTGATATTTGCATGTTGATTGGATTACCAAAGGTCGTACACACTGAGTTTCGAAACTCACACCCTTTTTATTAAATGTTTCAGGTGATCTTTAGTAGATGGCTCGATGTGGGAGAGGATTCGGAGATGGCCACACTACAAGATACTTAGGAGTTTTGTTTATTTGTTTCAAAAGACGTGATTTTAATTACTTTATTTTCGTGGGTTGTAATAAAGCCTTGTACTCCGATTTGACCTTAGATTTTGTGTTTTGTTCTCATTGTTCAACTGTTTACTTAATTATTAAACTTAAATAAATTTTCTTAAGTTTAAACATGGTTTTCGAAATACCTAAAAACATGGGCCTTTATCATTACTTAACAAGACTCAAGGATTTTGGGCTTTTAGACCTTAAATTATGCCTTTGATGTGACATTCCCAGATCTGGCCATAACATCTGGCCCGGGTCTGAGGGTGTTACATTCAGTGGTATCAAGGCCCGGTTGCAAAGCTCGTGCTGTGAAATGGGCCTTAGATCTTGGTTTTTAAACAAGTAGGTTAAAAAGTTTTTGCACGATTCTTAAAGTGTGGTTCACCGAGCCCTCATCGTCGAGCCAAGTAAGTTTTCTGTGTTTACGTTTGTTTAAATTACTAAACTATATTTAGATGTTGGGCTACTTTAAAATATGATTTTAGAGACTAAAGCCCGTAGGAAACTTAAGCTTGTAGTGGATTCACGACCGCGAAATAAATTAAAAAATTGTTACTTGCATAAGACATGCGTTTTAAACAGTGGAATTACGAACTAATTTCATAAAAATTTTAATCCAGAAATACGCAACAATGAGCGCTAGAAGAGGTGTAAGAGGCCGCGGCAGAGGCCGTGGAAGTGTTAGGGCTGGGTCGTCGGCGTCGGGCTATATGCCCAACATTGGAGTAAGGGAGGCTCCGGCCTCACCAGTAGCTGAAACGGGACCACATGAGCGGGCTGCCGCTGCAGAAGATGCAATATCGCAGGCCATATTAAGGATCTTAGAAAGGGTCGCTGGGCCCAATAATTGTACGGAAAGTCATGGGTCGATCGTGGAGCGACTCTAGGCTAATGGGGCGGAGATTATCAAAGGAATAGCTCGGGTGGCCCTTAATGTGGCGGAGTACTGGTTGGAAGCTACAGAAAGGATAGTGGACGACTTGGACTGCACGGCTGTAACAGTCCAGATTTGACCTTAATAGGAACGGTGGTTTCGGGACCACGAACCCAAGTCAGAAAAATATTTTTTTAAAAATATTTTTGGTATTTATAATGTGAGAATTTGTGTGTATTAAATTTTCGTTTTTAAATTATATCGTCTGGGTGTCGAATTATTAAAACGGGCTTAATCGCGTAAAATGAAAATTTGATAGTTTAATGTACAAGGGCCGAATTGTGGTTTTCTTTTTAAATGGGAGCATTTAAAATGCAATTAACCCATTTTTAAGCTAGTGGCTGGCCATATACTAAACTAACCTTAAAGAATAATATTGGTTAATTTATAATGTAGGGGTATAATAGTAATAAAATAATAGGTTGATATCTATGTTAATTAAACATAAAAATGAACCATGTTTAGTTCATCTCTCTTTGACCGAATACATACAAAAAGAAAAAACAAATATAGCAAGCTTCGTTCGGCCATTGTTAAGCCAAAATCAAGGTATGTGATTAGTTCAGTTTTTATTAATTTTTACGTTTTTGTAATCGTTGCTTCGAAAGCTTTAAAACCCATGTCTCAATTTCATGATTTGATGATGTTTGTGTAAAATGCCATTGATGCTATGTTGAGTTTTGTGATGTTTTATGGTGTTAAATGATAGATATGTAATTGATGGACATACTTTGTTCTTGAATTTTTGATGAATTTAGCTAAATAGGGCTAAATTGAGAAAATGAATTTTTGAAGGGTTAAAATGCTAAATAAACGAAATGTATGAACTTATATGATCATAAGGAGGATTCGGCCTAACCATGTTGTTGTGAGATTTTGCCTAATTTGTGTTTTGTGTAATGGGGATTAAATTGTGAAAATGTGAAACATTAGGGGCAAAATGGTAATTTGCCCATTTATGTGTTTTTGGATTAAATTGAATGGAAATGTGTTTGAATGAGCTTAATTTGAACATGTTTAGGTCAAGAACAAAAGAAAAAGGACTTGGATCGGGGAAAAGTGAAAATTATCGAATAGCCAGTTTTTGCTGTCCGACGATATCTGAGGTAAGTCTTTAAGCAATTTAATACTATTAATATCGATTGTAACTTAAATTAATATGCTGAATTTGAGCTTATGGATTGGAAATAGGCAAACCCGAATGTGATATAGTGTTGTAATAATGAAATTAAGTTTAGTTTAATTAAGTTATACCATGTAAAAGCCCGTATGAATTATGTGGAATATCTGTGATATTTGAAAAATGTAATGTGTATGAGATGGCTCAATAATATTGATATTCGGGCTTCGAGCCTAGAAAGCCTTGGGCTGGTGAAATATGTCAGGCTTATTGCCTAGCAGGCTAAATGTCAGTGATTAAATTTCAGAACTCGGGTCTAGCAGGCTTTGTGCCGGTGAGTAATTCAGGCTTATGCCTAGCAGGTTTTATACTGGTGATGAAATTTAAACTTATAAGCCATAAGCTTTTCTTAGCTATGTGATCATTGAGCAAGTAAGTTGATGGTACGAGTTATTTATATTCGACCATACAGGTAAGTGCCTATGAGTTACTTATTTGAATTTCTATATTCAGCCAATAAGGTAAGTATGTATATATATTCGGCCTTTTGGTTAGGTGGTCATAATGTTATTGCATTGGTATTGAATATTGGATATATGAAGTGTTGAATGGTTAAGTATATATATATATATATTCATGCATGTGGCCTTATGGAGTGATATGCATATGAAATGAGTAGATGGTTGAAAGTTGATATTTTCCATTTGAACCTGGTGCCGAAATGGTAATTTATTTATCAAAGACAAGATAGTGACGAATGAAATGTTAAGTGAGACAATGGTATTCGGCCAGGGTAGACTATTTGTGTAAAGTTATACATTCAATATCATTAATTGATTGTTTTAAAATGCTTGAGTGATTATTTGATTTAGTATAATTGCTTAAAACTTACTAAGCTAGTTAGCTTACTCTGTGTGTTTTTTTTTTCACTCTGTTTATAGATTTTGGTCAAGCTACAAGCTCAGGGGATGGTCATCGAAGTCATCCACACTATTGACTTATTTTGGTACTCTTAAAAGTTGAATTTTTGAACTTAAGGCATGTATAGGCTAGCTTAATGCTTGAATAACATTCTGTTGATGTATATAAGCCATGTGAAAATGGCTTCTCTTATTATTAAATAATTTAAAGTTATGCAAGTCTTGATTAGGTTAAGTGTGCAAGTTTTGCTAGGATGAAGAGTATGGATGTGTTATAAATCATGCCAAGTATGAAAGTTTGTATATGTATGTTTGATATGAAATCACTATATATAGAATTTTTGCCAGCTCTTGGAAAGTGAATATATGTGGTGGTTTATCAAGTATGGAATGAGATTTGGTATACATTGCTTTTGATGTGTAGTGTGAAAACATGAATCTACCTTATAAACTTTGTATTCGGCAATATGTGATATTAATGGATATGTACTTGGATAGTATATTCGGTTATGAATGGCATTGGTGTATGTGTATCAAATTCAATTTATGGGATTTGGTAGTGAAATGGCCAAATTATGGTAATATGGTCTTGATGGTATTCGGCCATGATGCTTGATCTTTATAAAAATACAATCGGTAATGTATGTAAGCATGTGTTGGTAATTTATTTGATTTTTGTGTCTATTATGTCATGTATTTGGTATAGTATATTGCTATGTTAGAAGTTGATCTTATTATGCATCTTTGAAACAAAAGAGATTGCATTTGGGAAATTGGTACATGCGCAATTGCATTAATAGGGACTATGATTGATAAATGTTAAATTTGATTACACAAGATTTAGCATGTTTTTATATATATACACGCATACTTAGTTTTGATATTTGTTTTTTTTTTTGTTTAGGTTTAGTAGTATGGATATGTGTATATTCAGTCATTGAAGATTAGGTGACCAATTGATTAGTGATAAAGATATTTGTTGAAACATGCTTCTATGTGTTAAGTATTTTATGAAATTACATTACATTTTATGTATTCGATTATGTCTGCTTGAGCCGTAAATATTTGATATGTCTTGTATTATGTATAGTAATGCCCTTTAACCTTAATTCGGCGACGGATACGGGTTAAGGGTGTTACATTTTATTGGTATCAGAACTTACGGTTTAGTCGATTCTAGGACTACCGTAGCTCGTGTGAGTCTAGCTATACATGCCTTAAATTATAATGCGATAGTGTGGTGACTTCTGACATTTGAATTGTGATTTTTATATAGTAAATGGATCCCGACAGCTGTAGCTGATGATGTCATGGGTCAGCACCGGTAGACTCTCGACCTATCTCGAATAGCCATGAGGGGGAGGCTAAGCAAGCCTTCTACCAGATGATGAACGAATGGTTTACTCAATATGTCCGGACTAATCCGACTGTGCAACATCCTCCACCCCCGAATAATCCATCTCCGATACCTTCAGCACCTCCGATGATAGATCCGATGAGATTTAGTAGGCCTCCCGTTGATAAAATCAGGAAACACGGGGCCGAAGAATTTAAAGCTAATGATGATGATGACGCGGAACGAGCTAAGCTGTGGCTTGATAATACTATCCGTATGCTCGACGAGTTATCATGTACTCTAGATGAATGCTTGAAGTGTGCTATATCCTTATTACGGGACACCGCATCTCACTGGTGGAATACACTAGTATCGGTGGTTCTGAAAGAGAAAGTGACTTGGGAATTCTTTTAGACCGAGTTCCGTAAGAAATATATCAGTTAGAGATTCATTGATCAAAAACGAAAAGAATTTCTAGAATTGAAATAGGGTCTTATGATCGTGACTGGGTATGAACGGAAATTTGTGAGACTGAGCCGATATGCTCGTGAATGTGTGTCAACTGAGGCTACTATGTGTAAAAGATTCGAGGACAGTCTGAATGAAGACATTAAGTTGCTGGTCGACATACTCGAGATTAAAGAGTTCGTGGTACTTGTTGAACGAGCTTGTAAAGCCGAAGAGCTTGGGAAAGAGAAAAGAAAAGCAGAATTTGAAGCTAGGGACATTCGTAAAAGATCATCGAGTAAGACCTTTCATTTTGTATCAAAGAAGTTCAAAGATGAATCCAGTCGACATAAAGCTACTTCAGACTTCTCTAGACGAGATCGCCCTCCTGCAGGTTCCCGAGCTACTTCGATGGCTAGTGTTGGTAATGTTCAGCATAACAGGGTTGAGTGCAAGCATTGTGCGAAGTGGCATTCTGGGAATTGTAGATTGCATGATCGGTCCTGTTTTAAATGTGGATCGATGGATCACTTTATTCGAGAGTGCCCGATGTTAGCCGAGCAAAATATTGTTCAAAATGCCAGACCGAGCTATGTATCAGGGCGTGGTAGACCACCCAGGCATTCGGGGAATATAGGTGGCAGTCAGAGAGGAACAAAGGATACTGTAGTTCAATCAGAGGCTCGCGCACCTGCTAAGCCATATGCTATACGCGCTCGGGAGGATGCTTCTTCTCCAGATGTTATTACCGGTACTTTCACTCTTTATGATACTATTGTTGTTGCGTTGATTGATCCTTGTTCGACTCATTCTTACCTGTGTGAAACGTTAGTATCCAGTAAGACTCTGCCTGAGTCTATTGAGTTTGTGATTCGAGTATCAAACCCCTTGGGTCGGTGTGTTCTGGTTGACAAAGTGTGTAAAAGTTACACGTTGATGGTTCGGGATTCATGTTTCCCAGCCGATTTTATGTTGTTGCCTTTCGATGAATTCGATATAATTCTAGGAATGGACTGGTTGACTTTGCACAATGCTATTGTTAATTGCAAAAGAAAGACCATTGATTTGAGATGTCAGAACAGTGAAACTATTCGGATTGAATCCAATGATCTGAATGGGTTACCAGCGGTAATATCTTCGATGCTAGCTTAGAAGTATATGAAAAAAGGGTATGAAGCTTACTTTGCCTATGTGCTTGACAGTAAAGTGACTGAAAAGAAGATTGAATCCGTTCCAGTCGTGTGTGAGTATCCAGATGTGTTTCCCGAAGAATTATCGAGTTTGCCACCTATTCGAGAGGTAGAGTTTGGTATTGAATTAGTACCGGGGACGACTCCGATTTCGATAGCTCCATATCAGATGGCACTTACAGAATTAAAAGAGTTGAAAGCACTGTTGCAAGAGTTAACAGATAGGGGCTTCGCACGACTGAGTTTCTCTCCCTGGGGTGCACCAGTCTTATTTGTGAAAAAGAAAGATGGAACTATGCGAATGTGCATTGATTACCGATAGCTCAATAAGGTAACTCTAAAGAATAAATACCCGTTGCCGCGGATTGACGAATTGTTTGATCAGTTGAAAGGGGCTTTAGTGTTTTGAAAGATAGATTTGAAGTCGGGTTATTATCAGTTGCGAGTCAGAGATTCTGATGTGCCAAAGACTGCCTTTCGAACGAGGTACGGACACTATGAGTTTTTGGTTATGCCTTTCAGACTCACTAATGCACCTGCTGTTTTTATGGATCTGATGAATCAGATTTTCAGTCAGTATTTGGATCGATTTGTAGTAGTGTTTATAGATGATATTATGATCTACTCCAGAGATGAAACAGAGCATGCTGAGCACCTGAGACTCGTGCTACAAACTTTGCGAGATAAATAGTTGTATGCGAAGTTTAGCAAATGTGAGTTCTGGTTTAGTGAAGTTAGTTTTCTGGGCCATGTTGTTTCGATATCAGGTATTCGGGTCCGAATAAAATAGCGGCTATACTCGATTGGAAACCACAGAAGAATGTTTCTGAAATCTGAAGCTTTCTGGGACTTGCTGGTTACTACAGACGATTTGTGAAAGGTTTTTCTATAATAGCTACCCCGTTGACAAAGCTATTACAGAAAGATGTTAGATTTGAATGGTCGGAAAAGTGTCAGAAAAGTTTCGATCAGTTGAAAACTCTTTTGACCGAAGCTCCCATGTTAGTCCAACCTGAATTGGGTAAAGAGTTTGTTGTTTATAGTGATGCATCTTTGAATGGTTTGGGGTGTGTTTTGATGCAGGAAGGCAAAGTTGTAGCCTATGCTTCGAGACAATTGAAGCCTCACGAAAGAAATTACCCGATGCATGATTTAGAGCTAGCAGCCATTATGTTCGCGTTAAAGATATGGCGTCATTATCTGTTTGGTGAGAAATGTCATGTCTATTCTGATCACAAGAGTTTGACGTATTTAATGACACAGAGAGATTTGAACCTTAGACAACGCAGATGGTTAGAGCTGTTGAAAGATTATGAGTTAGTGATTGACTATCATCTGGGAAAGGCTACGGATGCTTTAAGTCGGAAGTCATTATTTTCTCTTCGTGCGTTGAACGCACATATAGTTATGTCCAATGATGATTTGTTAGAAGCCAAATTAAAAGCAAGACCGTTGTAAATTCAACAAATTTGTGATGCTCAAAAAGTTGATAGAGATTTGTTTGCAAGAAGAGTTTAGTGTGAAAGTAATGCTGAGACAGAATTTTGAATTGATGAGAATGACTGCTTGAAATTCAAAGATTGAATATGTGTTCCGAGGGATTTAGATTTAACTTAGGCAATATTGAATGAAGATCACAATGGCCGATTATCTGTTCACTCGGGTAGCACAAAAATGTATAATGATCTGAAATAGTTCTATTGGTGGCCTGGTATAAAACGGGACATATCTGAATTTGTCTCGAAAAGCTTAGTTTGTCAGCAAATAAAGACCGAACATCAGGTGCCTTCTGGGTTACTTCAGCCGATCATGATACCTGAATGGAAATGGGACAGAATTACTATGGATTTTGTATCCGGCTTGCCTATGACACCAAGCAAGCAAGATGCAATTTGGGTTATAGTGGATAGATTAACCAAATCAGCTCACTTTGTTCCAGTTCGTACAGACTTTTCACTCGATAAGCTTGCTGAGTTATATGTATCTCAAATTGTGAGATTACATGGTGTGCCTATTTCTATTGTTTCGGACAGAGACCCGAGATTCATGTCGCGGTTTTGGAAGAAACTGCATGATGCTTTAGGTACTAAACTACACTTTAGCACAACTTTTCATCCGCAGACAGATGGTCAGTCCGAACAAACCATTCAGACACTTGAGGATATGTTGAGATGTTGCGTCCTCGAGTTTGAAGGTACGTTGGAATGATACTTACCTCTGATTGAATTTGTTTATAATAATAGCTTTCAATCTAGTATCAAAATGGCACCTTACGAAGCTTTGTACGGTCGTAAGTGTCGTACACCATTGTACTGGACCGAGCTCAGTGAAAACAAGATACACGGGGTTGATATGATCAAAGAGACTGAACAGAAAGTGGCAGTGAGCCGTGATAGTTTGAAAGTTGCATCAGATCACCAAAAGTCATACGCGGATTTGAAACGTAAAGACATTGAGTTTCAGGTCGGAGACTGGGTATTTTTGAAAGTTTCTCCGAGGAAGAAAGTGCTTCGATTTGGACATAAAGGCAAATTAAGTCCGAGATTCATCGGACCATATGAGATCATCGAACGTGTCGGGCCTGTTGCTTATAGATTAAGGTTTCCCTCTGGATTAGAAAAGATACACAATGTATTTCATGTTTCGATGCTTCATGGATATAGATTTGATCCGTCACATGTGATTGCCCCGTCCAAGATTGAAATTCGATCTGACATGACGTACGAGGAGGAACCGATCCATATCTTAGCTTGTCAAGTAAAGAGTTGAGAAACAAGAAAATTCCGTTAGTAAAAGTATTATGGAATTGTCATGGAATAGAAGAGGCTACGTGGGAGCCTGAGGATTCAATGAGACAACAATATCGGACTTGTTTAACGGTAAGATTTTTGGGGACGAAAATCCCTAAGGGGTGAGAGTTGTAACAGTCCAGATTTGACCTTAATCGGAGCGGTGGTTTCGGGACCACGAACCCGAGTCAGAAAAATATTTTAAAAAATATTTTTGGTATTTATAATGTGTGAATTTGTGTGTATTAAATTTTCGTTTTAAAATTATATCGTTTGGGTGTCGAATTATTAAAACGGGCTTAATCGCGTAAAATGAAAATTTGATAGTTTAATGTACAAGGGCTGAATTGTGGCTGTCTTTTTAAATGGGAGCATTTAAAATGCAATTAACCCATTATTAAGCTAGTGGCCGGCCATATACTAAACTAACCTTAAAGAATAATATTGGTTAATTTATAATGGAGGGGTATAATAGTAATCAAATAATAGGTTGATATATATGTTAATTAAACATAAAAATGAACCATGTTTAGTTCATCTCTCTTTGACCGAATACATGCAAAAAGAAAAAAAAAATATAGCAAGCTTGGTTCGGCCATTGTTAAGCCAAAATCAAGGTATGTGATTAGTTCGGTTTTTATTACTTTTTACGTTTTTGTAATCGTTGCTTCGAAAGCTTTAAAACCCATGTCTCAATTTCATGATTTGATGATGTTTGTGTAAAATGCCATTGATGCTATGTTGAGTTTTGTGATGTTTTATGGTGTTAAATGATAGATATGTAATTGATGAACATACTTTGTTCTTGAATTTTTGATGAATTTAGCTAAATAGGGCTAAATTGAGAAAATAAATTTTTGAGGGGTTAAAATGCTAAATAAACGAAATGTATGGACTTATATGATCATAAGGAGGATTCGACCTAACCATGTTGTTGTGAGATTTTGCCTAATTTGTGTTTTGTGTAATAGGGATTAAATTGTGAAAATGTGAAACATTAGGGGCAAAATGGTAATTTGCCCATTTATGTTTTTTTGGATTAAATTGAATGGAAATGTGTTTGACTGAGCTTAATTTGAACATGTTTAGATCAAGAACAAAAGAAAAAGGACTTGGATCGGGGAAAAGCAAAAATTATCGAATAGCCAGTTTTTGCTGTCCGACGATATCCGAGGTAAGTCTTTAAGCAATTTAATACTGTTAATATCGATTGTAACTTAAATTAATATGTTGAATTTGAACTTATGGATTGGAAATAGGCAAACCCGAATGTGATATAGTATTGTAATAATGAAATTAAGTTTAGTTTAATTGAGTTATACCATGTGAAAGCCCGTATGAATTATGTGGAATCTCTTTGATATTTGAAAAATGAAATATGTATGAGATGGCTCAATAATATTGATATTCGGGCTTTGAGCCTAGCAAGCCTTGGGCTGGTGAAATATGTCGGGCTTATTGCCTAGCAGGCTAAATGTCAGTTATTACATTTCAGACCTCGGGTCTAGCAACCTTTGTGCCGGTGAGTAATTCAGGCTTATGCCTAGCAGGTTTTATACTGGTGATGAAATTTCAACTTATTAGCCATAAGCTTTTCTTAGCCATGTGATCATTGAGCAAGTAAGTTGATGGTACGAGTTATTTATATTCGGCCATACAGGTAAGTGCCTATGAGTTACTTATTTGAATTTCTATATTCGGCCAATAAGGTAAGTATGTATATATATTCGGCCTTTTGGTTAGGTGGACATAATGTTATTACATTGGTATTGAATATTGGATATATGAAGTGTTGAATGGTTAAGTATATATATATATTCGTGTATGTGGCCTTATGGAGTGATATGCATATGAAATGAGTAGATGGTTGAAAGTTGATATTTTCCATTTGAACCTTGTGCCGAAATGGTATTTTATTTATCAAAGGCAAGATAGTGATGAATGAAATGTTAAGTGAGACAATGGTATTCGGCCATGGGAGGCTATTTGTGTAAAGTTATACATTCATTATTATTAATTGATTATTTTAAAATGCTTGAGTGATTATTTGATTTAGTATAATTGCTTAAAACTTACTAAGCTAGTTAGCTTACTCTGTGTGTTTTTTTTTCACTCTGTTTATAGATTTTGGTCAAGCTACGAGCTCAGGGGATCGTCATCGAAGTCATCCACACTATCGACTTATTTTGGTACTCTTAAAAGTTGAATTTTTGAACTTAAGGCATGTATAGGCTAGCTTAATGCTTGAATAACATTTTGTTGATGTATATAAGCCATGCGAAAATTGCTTGTCTTATTATTAAATAATTTAAAGTTATGTAAGTCTTGATTAAGTTAAGTGTGCAAGTTTTGCTAGCATGAAGAGTATGGATGTCTTATAAATCATGCCAAGTATGAAAGTTTGTATATGTATGTTTGATATGAAATCACTATATATATGAATTTTTGCTAGCTCTTGGAAAGTTAATATATGTGGTGGTTTATCAAGTATGGAATGAGATTTGGTATACATTACTTTTGATATGTAGTGTGAAAACATGAATCTTCCTTATAAACTTTGTATTCGGCAATATGTGATATTAATGGATATGTACTTGGATAGTATATTCGGTTATGAATGGCATTGGTGTATGTGTATCAAATTCAATTTTTGGGATTTGGTAGTGAAATGGCCAAATTATGGTAATATGGTCTTGATGGTATTCGGCCATGATGCTTGATCTTTATAAAAATACAATCGGTAATGTATGTAAGCATGTGTTGGTAATTTATTTCATTTTTGTCTCTATTATGTCATGTATTTGGTATAGTATATTGATATGTTAGAAGTTGATCTTATTATGCATCTTTGAAACAAAAGAGATTGCATTTGGGAAATTGGTACATGCGCAATTGCATTAATAGGGACTATGATTGATAAATGTTAAATTTGATTACACAAGATTTAGCATGTCTTTATATATATACACGCATACTTAGTTTTGATATATTTTTTTTTTGTTTAGGTTTAGTAGTATGGATATGTGTATATTCAATCATTGAAGATTAGGTGACCAATTGATTAGTGATAAAGATATTTGTTGAAACATGCTTCTATGTGAATTTGGCTAAATGGTCTATAATATGTATTTATAAATGTTAAGTATTTTATGAAATTACATTACATTTTATGTATTCATTATGTCTGCTTGAGCCGTAAATATTTGATATGTCTTGTATTATCTATAGTAATGCCTTTTAACCCTAATTCGGCGATAGATATTGGTTAAGGGTGTTACAACAGCGGAACAAAAGTTGAAAAGAGCGATATCCTTACTTAGGGAGGAAGCTTTGTGGTGGTTGACCGTAAAGGAAGGCAACCAACCGGAGCAGATCACCTGGGAGTTCTTCAAGTCGACTTTCTAGGGGAAGTATATTGGAGCGGGCTATGTGGATGCCCGAAGAAGGAGTTTTTGAGGTTGACTCAAGGAGATAAGATGGTAGTAGAGTATGAGGCTGAGTTTTTGCGCCTTAGTCGGTATGCCAAAAGAATAGTCGCAACAGAATATGAGAAATGCGTATGGTTCGAGGATGGGTTAAGAGACAACCATAGGGCACTTATAGCTCCACAGAGGGAGCGGGGCTTTGCAGTATTGGTGGAGAAAGCAAAGATAGCGGAGGAAGTTAAGTGCACGGAGCGCCTCAACCTTGAGAAGGAGAAGAGCAAGAACAAACGGAACGTGGAAGATATGGCGACTGGACAGAGGCCTATGAGAAGGGCCAGAGTGAATGGATCGATTAGAGCTGGGGCCCCTGTTGCTGCTACTAATAATGGAATACCACCTTGTGCTGTGTGTGGAAAATGGCATACGGGCGAATGTTGGAGGAGGATAGGAGCTTGTCTGAGCTATGGATCTATGGAACATAGGATTAGAGAGTGCTCGAGAAGGCCAGATTAGGTGCTAGCCGATGGCAGAGGTGATTTGTAACACCCTGATTTAGGGGCTATGCATGTTGGGTATAATTCTTGTTCTAGTAGGTTTTGGGTATGCTTGGATGTGTGTGAGAGGTGCTGAGAATGCTCGGATTAAAGGGGAAGACTTTGGGAAATTTTGGATTTTTAAGTGCTAAAAGGGGAGCTTGGCGGTAGGTGTCTTAAGAGAATAATTTGGGAGAATTAGACACAAAAGATGAGTTGGTGGAGTGGCAAAGCATGCGCCACTTGGAGCTAGTATGTGACGTCAAGTGCAAGGGAAAGGGGGGCCAGTGTTCGATTCGCAAGGACAGCAGGAGGCCTTGTTTTTGCGTCATCTAGGTAAGAAGTTGGGTGGCTTTTGGATGCTTAAAAGATGGACAAAGACTTGGTCTTTGTTTTTAAATTCGGCTAGGTAAAAGTTTGACTCATTCAAACTTTTTGAATGGATGTTAGGGAGGAAGTGTAGGAGAAAATAATGGGATTTGAAGGGGAGTTGAGTGTTTGGCCGAATTTTGTTTCTTTTGGGGGGGGAGAGCTTGGTCGAATGTTATAAATAGGGGTGAGGGGCTCATCTTTTTGTTTTTCCCATTTGTTTGCTTACCGAAAAAGTGCCTCACAATTTCTTCATTTACTTTCTCTATTTGCACTTGAGCCGAAACCTCCATTGCCATCCTCTCTTTCTTTTCTTTTGGACCCTTGGCCGAACCACTCACCTTTCATCCCTCTTCTTCCATTTTGTTAAACCGAAAATACACCCCACACCTTTCTTTATCTTCTCTTCTCAAACCTCTTTGGCCGAAACCCCTATTCCCTTTCCATTGATTTTCTTTTATTGTAAGCCGAACCTACATCCCACCTTTGTGCCAAATTTCCTCCTTTCAACTTGGTAGCACTTTGGCCGAATGTTAGCTTAGCTCTCTTCGGGTTCCATAGCAATCATTAGTAAGGGTACTCTGGGGTTTAAGTAGTCAGTCAAGCCTCCGTTGTAGCAGTCAAGTTTGGTAAGTGGTGGTAAGGTTTTTTGGTAAGCTATGTATTTGGTATTTCGTTTAATCTAAGATGGTTAGGTATTTGATGCTAAGGCCGATTGTAGGGGGGAGAAGAGCCTAGCGCAGGAGATCTTTCAAGAGGCGATTAGTCAGTGGTTGCAGAGGCATAAAGTAGCATTCGGGATTGAGTCAATTGTGTCTAGCAGGTGCGTAATCAACGCACTATTTCTGCGATTGGTGGTTTGTTAGATGTGTTTACATATATGTAATGTGTGGTTGCCGATTGTGATGGCTTGTGGGGTGAATGGTTATTTTGGGTAACCGTATGTCAGGTGAGTAAAGTCTGTGGTATGAAATTATTAATGTTATATATACACATGATATGGTTTTTAACATGAGATGCCTTCTCTTTTGTTATGATCTGACATATTACCTTTTACATACATACATGGGAGGTGTATTGACTCGATGAAGGAGGAAGTGTACACAGGATGTACGTGGTCTAATGTTAGCTCAGGCTACATTAGCGCTTGATGGCTAGCTTTGTGCTACCTCAAGGGAGGTGTGGCTCGGTGCCCATCTCGGCGGTTGATGGCTATGTGCATCACCGTAGACAGATTACAATATTGGGATCACTTTGGTTGATCGGTGGCTCAGCCACGGCCTTGAGCAGTGAGTTGCCAAGGTAAGGATTTTGGATCACGATGTGATCAGTGGTGGTTTATCCACGGCCTTAGGCGGGGAGTCTGCTAAGGTTGGTGTACGGTTGGGCAATGGGTTGGGCTGAAATGCATTCTTGCATGATTTGTTACGAATATTGTGTGGGTATGGGCCAAGCCCATACGTGTGGGAAATCTGTGTTGTGGTTATGCACTGAGTCAGTGGACTCACTCTATTTTTCCTAACCATTGCAGGTGATGCGTAGATTGGACCGGGATCGGAGAGGACACATGGTGGCCCATGCGGAAAGAGGAATTTAAATATTTTAAGTTTATTTTTGTTAAGTATTGGATCATTTAAATATTGATGTAATAAGGGCCTTTTCATTTTTGTTTATTTTGGGGAACTATTTTATTATTATTTTAAATTATGGATGGATTATATTAAATTACTAAGTAAAGACAAATTTATTTCAACAACTTGATTATCCAAGTGGGCTTTATATATTCACTAAGGTTGATTCAGACGTTTTATAACCTTTAAGTTTTGGTTATGTTTTCAAAAGAACTTGGTTTCAAAAAGATAGTAAATTTTCATGTTTTAAATTCTAAGTTAAGAAAAATAGTTTCACTAACATAACCAGATTCGGTCGTAGTGAATGGGCCGGGTTTGGGGATGTTACAGATTGGTATCAGAGCCCGATTCAAAACTCGGCTTTGAGGGTTTTGGGTCCAAAAATATTTTCAAAATGGGCTTTTCAAAAATATGGGCTTTTAAGAAATTTTTCAGGTTATTCTGGCATGGCACCTGTACCTCCGACCCGAAGTCCACCGGGTAAGTACTCCTAGCTCTTGAAGTGTTTTGTTTGTATGATTTATTATGGGCTTAGTTTGGGCTCGTAGATTAGGATAGTAGGACTATTGGACCCTAGGATTAGTTTACTCAAACATGTGCATAAGACTTTAATTGATTATTAAACAAACCTGTGAAGTAAGTCGCCGAGTTAAGGTGTGGCAACCACTGTACGCATGTCTAGGAGTGGCATTCAGTAAGAGCTTGGTATTTAAGCAGTCCTAGCGACTCACCTCCTCTTTACTCGAATCCTACCTGGTGCGTAGCTACGGTTCACCTCAACCAAGAGGACTTGTTCATGGGCTAAACCGATTATTAAAACCCGAAAGGGATTTGGCCTGATTGTTTTAAAATTCCCTGTTTTAAAATTTTCAACTTTACCCCTTTGGTTTGTAAAACTCTAAATCAGATTTTGAAAGATGTTTTCTCGATTTACAAAATTACCAAAATGCCCTAGTGGCAAAATTACAAAAATGCCCTTGTGTTATAAAATTACCGTACTACCCTCAACTCTTGATAAAATGATTTTTACTTTACAAAATATCAGAATCTCGAGTTTTCAAAATATTAAGATACCCTGGTTTGTGAAAATTTACGAAAATACCCCCGGTTGATGAAATTACCAACATGCCCTTGGTTTCTAAATCTTCAGATTTCTCTCGATCTTTTACTAAAATATTCCTATTTTACTAAATATCAGAAAATTATATTTTGTGAAATGTTGTGATATTCCAATTTGGAGAAATTACGAGAATGCCCATGATTTCCAAAATTACTGAAATAACCCTGACTTCTGAAAATTTTGCAACACATCCGGGATGAAATAAAATTTTCAAGATGACCCCGAGATTTTGTAAATTTTGAAATATCTTTAAGTTGGAAAAACTATTTTCAAAATTGACCCTGAGTTATTACCGAAATACCCCTTTAGGAAAAATGACGAAATTACCCCTGGGTAGGGAAGGAAACTTTGATTGCTCGAAAGAATTACTCTCGGAAACTTCATTGCATAAAATTGCTCGTGGGTAAAACAGTGAAACAAGAATTTCTAATGCATAAAACTTTTTAAACAGACTAAATCGAGGCGCTAGATATGAGTTCTAGGGGGCGTGGTCGCAGTACTCGTGGACGTGGTAGAGGCAGGATGTCAGTATCGGAACCGGTCGGGTCACGCCATGGGTCAGAGAGCGATGCACCGCCACCAGCTGTTGAGGTTGAACAGCAGGGTCAGACTGGAGGAGACGATGCAGTGTCACAAGCTGTGCTGCGAGTGCTCGAACGAGTGGCAGGAGCCAATGGGGGCAATAGGACTCGGAAGTCAGTGCCCGAAAGGCTTAGGGCGAATGGAGCCGAGGTTTTCAGAGGAGTGTCTGGGGTAGCTCCAAACGTGGCAGAGTACTGGCTTGAGGCTGTTGAAAGGATTATGGACGACTTAGACTTGACTGCTGAGGAGAAGCTTAAGGGTGTTGTTTCGTTGCTGCGAGATGAGGCCTACCAGTGGTGGCTCACGGTTAAGGAAAGTACCCCTGCTGATCGAGTGGACTGGGGCTACTTTAAGATCAAGTTCGAGGGAAAGTATGTCGGAGCGAGCTATGTGGATGCTCAAAGGAAGGCGTTTCACAATTTGGTGCAAGGAGGCAAGTCAATAGCGGAGTACGAAGCTGAGTTTCTGCGTTTAAGCCGATATGCTCGGGGCATCGTGGCAACGGATTATGAGAGATGTGTCAGATTTGAAGATGGTCTGCGGGATGAGCTGCGAGTTTTGATTGCTCCGCATTAGGAAAGAGACTTCGTCGTTTTAGTGGAGAAAGCTCGAATAGCTGAAGAGGTTAAGAAGGCTGAGAGGCACAATAGAGAAAGGAACCGTGATAAGAGAAGTGTTGGATCGCCAGAAGTGGTTGAGAGGGTTCAGAAAAGACCGAGAGTCGAGACCTCTGCTCATGTTTCTAAGCTAGCTGTTGGGAATCCAGATCGTTCGTGTGCACAGTGCGGAAGGTATCATGTTGGCGAGTGCTGGAATCGAGTTCGGGAATGCTTTAGATGCAAGTCCAAATCTCATCTGGTTAAGGATTGTCCCCAGAACCCGAATAGGACTCAGGCAGTGGGTCAAGGTTATGTGCAACCAGGGAGAGGTGGTCAGCAGGTGACGAGAGGTCGTGGTCTGAACCATGGAGGAAATGGTTCCGGCCAGGGTCGTGGAGCATTAGGCCGCGGTAATGGTGGCACTGAGGCAAGGCAGCCAGGTCTGGTTTATGCGGTTTGTCGGAGAGAGGATAATGATGTGCCTGATGTGTCAGCAGGTAAGTATCTTATGTTTGGGGTATTCCTTATTGTTTTGTTCGTTTTAGTGACTGTTTGTTTTGTTGCTCGTAAAGTATTGGGACTTTGAGTATGAACTTAGAACCTATGCCTAGTAGTATGTTAGCTCTTTAAGATCAGAGTGCGCAACCATAGCGTAGTAGGAGGAATTGGACTGTTAGTCTAGACAAGTAATTTCGAGGACGAAATTATTTTTAAGGAGGGTAGAATTGTAACACCCTAATTTGGGGGCTATGCATGTTGGGTATAATTCTTGTTCTAGTAGGTTTTGGGTATGCTTGGATGTGTGTGAGAGGTGCTGAGAATGCTCGGATTAAAGGGGAAGACTTTGGGAAATTTTGGATTTTTAAGTGCTAAAAGGGGAGCTTGGCGATAGGTGTCTTAAGAGAATTATTTGGGAGAATTAGACACAAAAGATGAGTTGGTGGAGTGGCAAAGCATGCGCCACTTGGAGCTAGTATGTGACGTCAAGTGCAAGGGAAAGGGGGGCCAGTGTTCGATTCGCAAGGACAGCAGGAGGCCTTGTTTTTGCGTCATCTAGGTAAGAAGTTGGGTGGCTTTTGGATGCTTAAAAGATGGACAAAGACTTGGTCTTTGTTTTTAAATTCGGCTAGGTAAAAGTTTGACTCATTCAAACTTTTTGAATGGATGTTAGGGAGGAAGTGTAGGAGAAAATAATGGGATTTGAAGGGGAGTTGAGTGTTTGGCCGAATTTTGTTTCTTTTGGGGGGGGGAGAGCTTGGCCGAATGTTATAAATAGGGTTGAGGGGCTCATCTTTTTGTTTTTCCCATTTGTTTGCTTACCGAAAAAGTGCCTCACAATTTCTTCATTTACTTTCTCCATTTGCACTGGAGCCGAAACCTCCATTGCCATCCTCTCTTTCTTTCCTTTTGGACCCTTGGCCGAACCACTCACCTTTCATCCCTCTTCTTCCATTTTGTTAAACCTAAAATACACCCCACACCTTTCTTTATCTTCTCTTCTCAAACCTCTTTGGCCGAAACCCCTATTCCCTTTCCATTGATTTTCTTTTATTGTAAGCCGAACCTACATCCCACCTTTGTGCCAAATTTCCTCCTTTCAACTTGGTAGCACTTTGGCCGAATGTTAGCTTAGCTCTCTTCGGGTTCCATAGCAATCATTAGTAAGGGTACTCTGGGGTTTAAGTAGTCAGTCAAGCCTCCGTTGTAGCAGTCAAGTTTGGTAAGTGGTGGTAAGGTTTTTTGGTAAGCTATGTATTTGGTATTTCGTTTAATCTAAGATGGTTAGGTATTTGATGCTAAGGCCGATTGTAGGGGGGAGAAGAGCCTAGCGCAGGAGATCTTTCAAGAGGCGATTAGTCAGTGGTTGTAGAGGCATAAAGTAGCATTCGGGATTGAGTCAGTTGTGTCTAGCAGGTGCGTAATCAACGCACTATTTCTGCGATTGTTGGTTTGTTAGATGTGTTTACATATATGTGATGTGTGGTTGCCGATTGTGATGGCTTGTGGGGTGAATGGTTATTTTGGGTAACCGTATGTCAGGTGAGTAAAGTCTGTGGTATGAAATTATTAATGTTATATATACACATGATATGGTTTTTAACATGAGATGCCTTCTCTTTTGTTATGATCTGACATATTACCTTTTACATACATACATGGGAGGTGGATTGACTCGATGAAGGAGGAAGTGTACACAGGATGTACGTGGTCTAATGTTAGCTCAGGCTACATTAGCGCTTGATGGCTAGCTTTGTGCTACCTCAAGGGAGGTGTGGCTCGGTGCCCATCTCGGCGGTTGATGGCTATGTGCATCACCGTAGACAGATTACAATATTGGGATCACTTTGGTTGATCGGTGGCTCAGCCACGGCCTTGAGCAGTGAGTTGCCAAGGTAAGGATTTTGGATCACGATGTGATCAGTGGTGGTTTATCCACGGCCTTAGGCGGGGAGTCTGCTAAGGTTGGTGTACGGTTGGGCAATGGGTTGGGCTGAAATGCATTCTTGCATGATTTGTTACGAATATTGTGTGGGTATGGGCTAAGCCCATACGTGTGGGAAATCTGTGTTGTGGTTATGCACTGAGTCAGTGGACTCACTCTATTTTTCCTAACCATTGCAGGTGATGCGTAGATTGGACCGGGATCAGAGAGGACACATGGTGGCCCATGCGGAAAGAGGAATTTAAATATTTTAAGTTTATTTTTGTTAAGTATTGGATCATTTAAATATTGATGTAATAAGGGCCTTTTCATTTTTGTTTATTTTGGGGAACTATTTTATTATTATTTTAAATTATGGATGGATTATATTAAATTACTAAGTAAAGACAAATTTATTTCAACAACTTGATTATCCAAGTGGGCTTTATATATTCACTAAGGTTGATTCAGACGTTTTATAACATTTAAGTTTTGGTTATGTTTTCAAAAGAACTTGGTTTCAAAAAGATAGTAAATTTTCATGTTTTAAATTCTAAGTTAAGAAAAATATTTTCACTAACATAACCAGATTCGGTTGTAGTGAATGGGCCGGGTTTGGGGATGTTACATGATTTCCAGCCGCAAAGGGGTGGTCAACAACCACCAAAGGGCCGTAGTGAAGCCAGAGGTGGCAATGGCGCAGGACGAGGACGTGGAGCACCGGGTAGAGGTGCAAGTCAGGCAGAGGCGAGACAGCCAGCGTTAGTCTATGCTGCTCGCCACAGAGAGGAAGGTGATACACCAGATGTGATAACAAGTACGTTCCTTATATGTGAGCTACCTTTCATTGCGCTAATTGATGTGGGGTCGACGCATTCGTACATTGCATGCAATAGTACTGAAACTGTAGGTTTCATATAACGATGCCAATGTCTCAGACATGGTCTTACACGTAATCACATATCAGTAATCCTAATGTCATGACATTCGTATCATATACTATGCCTAAGGTTTGTACGGGACTTTTAAATATTGTAACCTTGTCGATTCTTGCTTGTATTTAATCAGTCAATATTCATAGCAGTTCAATGACAATTAAACATATATAATTCAATTTAAAGACAATTATTTGCATATGAACTTACCTTGTTTTTAGGATAAACAGAATGGATCAACTATTCGATAACCTTTGATTTCCCCGATCTAAATCTGATTTCTTTCATTCTTGATCTATATAAATTCAAAATTAATTCATTTATTCATCAAATGATTCAATTCAGTCCACAAACACATATTTGGGCATTTTTTACAGTTTAGCCCCTAAAGTTCCACCTTTATTCAATTTAGTCCTTATTTCATAAAAACACAAATTACACAAAATCTCAATCTTCTATGCTTGCCTGAATTACCCTTAAGCCCCTAGCAGCCCATATTTATCAACATTTCACACATTTAACCACACATTTTTATCTTTTCACAAATTAATCCCTAATATGCATTTTCATCAAAAATTACTTTATAAAACTTGTAAAACTATTAGCAAATATTCATATGTCATCAACAAACATCAAAGAACACATAGATTCAAGACTGGCATCTCTCAAAATCTTAAACAGTTTCAAAATTAAAGGTATGGGCTAGCTAGTACTCGATACAACAATCACAAAAACATAGAAATCATCAAAAGCCGAGCTAAAACTGTACCTTGATCAAACCAAGAGTGTGTCGAAATGTTAAAGGTTCCAAGCCCTAGCTTCCTTTCAATTTTCGTTGAAGAAATGTAAAAGATAAACATAAAATCACTTTGGTTTTGTTTAATATTCGTTAATTTGTAATTTACCATTTTATCCTTTACTTAATACATTAAAATTCACTTAATAAAAGCCCATTTATGTCAAATTTCACTACCAATAGTATGATATCATGATAAGGCCTTCTACATTTTAATTTCCTAGCCATTAAGAACCTTTAATATATAGAATGCAACTTTTGCATTTTATGCGATTTAGTCCTTTTATCAAATTAGACATCCAATCGATAAAATTAAATCACGAAATTTTCACATATACATGCTATCATGCTATAAACACATAAAATAATATTAAAAATAATTTCTGACCTCAGATTTGTGGTTTCGAAACTACTATTCTAATTTAGCTAAAACCGTGCTGTTACATAACTTTTTAGTTGGTGACCACATTGACTGTTCAAATAAAAATGGGTTTTCTAGAGATTCCTTGTAATAGCCATATCAAGTCCTTTCCTTTGAGTACTGCATTTCAATTCCACATGATACTAGTAGCACTGCAAAGAACACCGAGAACAACTTTGGGACTTACAAGCAGTATGTTGCAGTTGTTCATCTGTAATTTATGCAATATGCTAGAAAAATCTCCATCACCAGAGATTAAAAATAGATGTGCTAGAGGAGGATTTTGGGAAATTCAATATAAAAGATTAATATGAAGCAATCTATCAACACTGTTCTGTCCACATGCATCGGCGACATATTTTCATCGTAAAATAACATAAACATAGACAACTTATAAGAAAATTAGAAAGAACAAAAAAGAAAGGACTAAAAGGATTTAAAAATATATTCTCTCCCAGCACCATTTTTGTAATGGTGACACTTCATGGTAGCTCCCCGCCCTCTCCCTATAAGTCAGCCTTTTGGCATAACAAAAGAAATGTATATTTTTAATGACAAAATCAATTACTTAAATCATGATTCAAAACTTCTATCTGTTTACTTAGAGGCTCAGGCATAGGCAAAGACACAGTCAAGATGCTACGATTCTTGTATACAACACAACAGAATAATTGAACTCATAAAAGGGTTATGCAACATGATATGTCGGTATACTCATGAATGACTATTTTTCCTTTTACATGTGTGCCTACACATTGCCTTAGAAAAGACACATTTGCTGGTGGTTGAGATGAATTTTTACTGGACATGCCTTGACTAACTCTAGTCTGTAGAGAGAGATAGACACCTTGGCTACTAGAGAGAGGGTTTCATCATCACCGATGCCTTCATTCTATGTGTAGGCTTTCCCTATAAGTTTAGCTTTATGTGTTTCCACTTTCCCTTTCGCATTTCTCTTCTTCTTGTAGATCCACTTACACCCTATGGGTTTAATCCCAATCAGTAAGTTTACAAGTTCCGGTGTCATATTAGATTCCATAGAATCCATCTCAGCATCCATGGCCTATTTTTAAAGCTTGGAAATAATGTCCTACATAGTCTCCTTGTAAGTGAGTCGATCATCATCTTCATGATTGACTTCCGTATTAAAAATACTACTATCATAGATGAAAAAAGTCTGGTTTCTTAGAAACTCTCCCACTAGGATAGATTCCCTTATATTGTTGATTTTATGCAGGTTTTTCTACAACTTTCTCGAGAATTGAACTTGGTGATTATTCTACAACTCTCAACAGTTCCTCGAGTATCACTTTACTTCGAGGCTTAAAGTTATGTAACAGCCTAATTTTGGGCCTAGTCGGAACAGTGTTTCAGGACCACAAATTTGACATAAGAAATTTTATTTTTATTATATTTTTTTGGTTTATAATTACACAAAATGATTTCGTGAAAATTTCGTTCGAAAATTTTGACGTTTGGGCACTCAATTTAGTCAAAAGGACTAAATTTTAAAAAGTGCAAAAGTTGAGTTCTACATGCTAGAGGTGTCCAATTGTTATGAAATTTCAAATTGGAGGTCCTTATATGATAATTAGACCATTTTTTAAGTTGGTGACAAAAATGGACATGGTTAGGCATGTTTCCAAAGTTTTTCATTAAGGCCATTTTGGTTATTTAGTTATTAAAATGAATTAAAAACAAAATTGAAAGCCAATTTTTGTCTATCTTCAACCCCTTGGCTGAAACTTGCATGGAGAAACCATGTCTAGGGTTTTTCAATCTTCCAAGCTCAATTGTAAGTCCGTTCTAGCCCCGTTTTTAATGATTTTTACGTTTTTGAAATCCTCGTAACAAGATCTATCTATTTGTACCACTAATTTGAGATATGGTTAAAGTCTAGGGTTTTGACCCATGATGAGTATGTGTGTATTTTGATGTTTAATGTTAGAAAATGCATGTTTATGGTTAGAGAAATGATTTTTACTAAATGATTTTCGATGAAAATGCCTAAAAGGACTAATTTGTAAAAGTTATAAAATATGTCATAAAGGTGTGTTTTAATGGAAATTGTGGGCTGTTATAGTTATGAAAATGGTTCAGCTAGGCTTAAAGTACAAACAAATTGAATGAAAATCATTTTACGAGTCTGGGGGCAAAAGTGTAAATATGACAAAGTTTAGGGGCAAAAATATAATTTTTCCA
Source organism: Gossypium australe (assembly GCA_005393395.2). NCBI lineage: Eukaryota > Viridiplantae > Streptophyta > Magnoliopsida > Malvales > Malvaceae > Gossypium > Gossypium australe. The sequence goes on along the minus strand of CM016625.1, from coordinate 84,268,071 downwards.
AATATGAATTTTGGGCTGAGTTGATAGTATAATGATTAAATAAGTTAAATGTGATGTTTTAGATCAAGAAAAACAAAGTCTAGATCTAGATTGGGGAAAAATAAGTAATTGACGAATAAGTCATTTTCACCGATTTTGCTTTTGAGGTAAGTTTGTATGTAAATAATGCATTGTTTTTACTTACGTTTTTATGTTTTGATATATTTTATGAGATGTGGCTGAATATTGAACGAAATTGACAAAGTATCGAAATGTGAGAAATTTCCCAGTTGAACCTTAGGAATAGAATATGATACAAGTGACATGTTACTAAGGACCTATGTGAAATCTTTGTGAAATTGTGACTAAGTGAATCTAGGTGCTGATCTTAAGTTCTACCAGTGGCTGGGTATACCGGCATGTGTTGTGGATACCTGACAGCTTGTGTGAGCAGCACTGAGTAGTAACGAATGACTGATAGCTTGTGTGAGCAGACCCGTGAAAGTGAATAGCTCGAGAACGAGCCTCTATGTGAAAAGTGATGTGAAGTAGCTTTGGCTACAAGTGTGGCACTTATGTGAAAACTTCTGATGTATCTAATAATATTTCGATGTGTTCAACGGGAAAATGACTAAGTGTAATTAAATGTGATTATGTGATGAACAAGTCAGGTACATGTGTATATATATTCATGAGCAATGTGCTCGATATGTGATCGAACTTTGGTAAGGTTGATATGGAGTAAGTGTTACAATGAAGACTTGTAAATATTTAATGATGACTAGCCATTGGCATGGCTAATTATGGATATACTTTAGTGTTATATGTGTGTAAATGAGAATTAATACAAAGAAAACATGATAGAGTAAAATTAGCAATAAAACAGTTTGGACAGCAGCAGTTATATCACTTTGAAAAATCACCAAAAATGGTGGAAATCGAATTAGAGGTTGGATAAGATATGAAATTAAATATTATTGAATCTATTTTCACATAAAAAATGGTGTAAGCAAAAAAAAATATATTCTAAGATATTTGAATTTTTGTGAGACGGAGTTAGAATGATTTCGGAATCCCCTATTCTGACTTGGGAAAATAGTTAAAACTTGTACAAAAATGATTATGGGTTATAATTTACATGCCTAAAATGATTAATGAGTATATTTTTAAAAGAAACAAATGGGAACATCATTTGAGTTCTGTACGAGGAGATAATTAACTTTTAGTGAAGAGGGGTCAGAACTGTCGGACAGCAGAACATGGTTGACTTTAATAAATAAACTGTACTTATTGGCTAAACCAAAAATTCTGAAAATTTTATGGTAATAATATATGTGAGTTTCGTTTCAGGGAAAATTAACTTATCTTAATTTGGAGTTCTGTAGCTCAAGATATAAATAATTTAGTGACTGTGACTCGAGTAGACAGCTTGAGATGAACACAAATAGTGAAATTTTGTGCAATTATGATTGTATTACCATGAGAACATATTGTGAGAATTGGTGAAAACATGTTAATAAATTGTTTATTATTTTCATACGTGCTTACTAAGCTATATAGCTTACCCCCTTCCTTTCCTTTTTCCTATCGGGTTGGAGATCGTGGGAGATTCTACCACACTATCAAGCTTTTGACTGGTATCAATGCCTTCAAGTAATTTAAGTCTATGGCATGTATAGGGACTTAGTCATTTTGTGTATGTTTTATTATGTTTTGGTCAAATGTATTGGCTTGTAATGGTTAAAGGTTATTGTAGTATGTAGCCATACTAATTGGCTTATATTGGCTAATTGATTGTAAGCCTATATATATTATTTTTATGCCAATGTCTTGTGATGTGAGCTGTGTTTGCATGATACATGATGAGTTGTGGGTTATGGCCTAAATACCTAATAGTTGAATGTGCTAGTAGTCTTGATGTCGAATGGTTAAGTTTGGCTCAATGGTATGGTATGATAATTGGATATAATTATGCATGTATAAGAGTTGTTGAGGATGCATATTGTGTGTGACCCTGTTTTTGAAGAAAAAAATTTCTAAATGTTGTGAAATTTTCCAAAGTTCTCGGTTTAGTCCCGAACCACTTCCAAAGTATTTTTTGGGCCTCGTAGGTCCATATTAGGGACTCTATGATTGAATATGAAAAGTTTTAGATTTGGATGGAAATTTGTGGCCTCGGAAATGATCGGTTATAGGTGATTAAGTCCGGTAATACCTCGTACCCTATTCCAGCGACGAATACGGGTAAGCGATGTTAGAAGTTATCCTTGTAGATTTCCTTATGAAAAATAGCATGAGTATAAACTTCGATCGTATTATCTTTCGAATTGTAGAATAATCTGCTTTTTGTTCCTTTTAGATATCCTACAACATGCACAATTATGTCTGTGCATCCAACTTCTTTGCATTCTTATCCAAAACATGTGCTGGACAACCCCATATTCTAATGTGATTTAGAGCGGGTTTCTTTCCATGCCACAGTTCATAAGGTGTCTTACAAGCAGACTTAGTTGGCATATCATTTACAATATAGCAAGTCATTTGTATCGCATATCCCAAAAGAAAGTAAGGAATTCTGAATAGCTTAACATTGAACAAACCATGCCAAGCAAGATTCTATTCCTTCTCTCAGCTACGCCATTCTGCTGTGGAGTGCCTGACCCAATCAACTGGGGTAAAATCCCATTCTCTATGAGGTACCCTAAGAACTCATCGGACAAGTGTTCCCCACCTCATTCAAACCAATGATTCTTTATTAATAAAACTAATAGCTTTTCTACTTTTGCATGAAACTCTATAAATTTATAAAATGTTTCAATTTAGTGGTGCATTAGATACAAATATCCATATCGAGAATATTCGTTGATGAAAGTCACGTAATAATTGTAACCTCCTCGGGCACTGATGCTCATAGGACCACATACATCAGTGTGCACAAGTTCTAAAGGTTGGTTGACCCTTGTACCTTTTGCATTAAAAGACTTTTTAGTCATTTTACCTTGGAAGCAAGATTCACATTATGGAAGACTAACTTCCTTAAGCATACTTAAGGGACCATCTTTCATGAGTCTAGGGATTCATTCATGTTTAATATGACCAAGTCTTAACTGTCATAGATACCCCTTATCAGAGTGAGAAGTTTTAAGCATCTTATTCACCATTTCAGTTTGAAGCATCGAGTAGTTATTTGGTTTGATAAAGTAGAGATTGTTTTCCATCCATGCATTACAAATTAAAGAATAATTTCTGTGAGTAGAAATCCTTTATTTAACATCAGAGAATAACCGTCATAAAATAAACATGCTACAGAAATTAAATTCCTCTGAAAATGAGATACATAAAACATGTTCTTTAAAACAATGTTTCTAAAATTATAAACATGTAAAATAACTTCTCCTATTACTTCGGCTGAAATAGCTCCCATCTCCAATTCTCAACGAGAGGCTCCTGTCATACAGAGTTCTCATTTCGTTGAACCCTTGTAAAGAAACGCACACATGATTAGTGGTTCTAGAACCAATAACCTAGTTATCAATTAATTCTTCCACTAAGGAAGCTTCAACCACAAAGAGTTCCCTCTCTTTGCCCTTTTCGGCTAGATTGTAACACCCCTTACTCAGCCCAGTCACCAGACCCGAGTAAAGAGATGCTACAATAACATTCAACAATCGATAACCACTTATTAGAAAACACTTACTTATTCATAATTGATATTCTGTATAATCAAACATATTAAATTTTAATCTCAAAAAGTACTTAATTGTAAAATTCAAGCATAAAATAAGATAGATTTATAAAGTTTCCAAAATTTTAAAGAAAATAATGAAAATTCATAGTTGGTATTGATACTAAAACAATACCTTTCTGAAAATCAATATCAAAATTAAATAATGTTTTCTTTACAAAACAAGGGTATCGATAATTTTTTAATGCATCGATACTGTATGAAAAACTATCGATACTCAAATAAAAATCAATATTATTTTGGCATTCTGTTTGTTTTAAAATTGTTCATATGGTCAAGTATCCATACCAAATGCCAAAGTATCAATACTTAGGTTCAAAATGGTAAAAATCTCATCTTTTCAAGATCATTTCATGCCAAATTTTCCTATCACATAAAAGGCATTAACATCACCTTTTCAAAAACATAAATGTCAACCAATGTGCCCTCATTGACACCCCAATTTAAACATTGAAACATAATCCATTCAAGTACAACTACTTAGCATTTCATTCTTCTTCAACTATCAAAGATACCTCATTTATTATGACCAAAATCATTGACCAAGATTTACCAAGTTACCTAAGCATTTGTACCAATTTAATAATTCAAAATGCATTTAAGAACAAAAACATGTCATTTCCATCAAACACTACAATCAACTACAATACTAATGGAGATCTATATTAATATACGCATCTTATACTTCAAATAACACAAAACATATCCATAATGCTTTTAACACATATAAACCACAACCTAATTACGTGCCACTTATAACCGACCCAAAATAAAAAAATTAATTACCGAATAAGTTGCCAAATAGTGTGGTCTCCAAAAGCAATCCAATCGATAACTCGTATCCAATTATCTACCAGAAAGAAAATCCAAAACAAGGTAAGTTTGCTTAAAGCATAGTAACTTCGTAATAAACTTAAACTTTAACTTACCAAAAAGGATGTAATAGAATATTTTACAAGATAATTGTAACATCCTAAAATTTGAGTATCATCTTGTTGATTGTGTTACCTCGGATATGATTTTATTGTGTGCCTAATATAGTCTTGTGAAGGCTTGGAATTATTTGGATTTAGAATAATTTTTTTTTAGTATGGGAAAATTTAGTGAAGTGAATCAAGTGACCCTGATACTTAAGTTAATTTAAGTGTTTAATGTTAGCATAAGTGAGCAAGTAGTAAAGCGATGTTGGCGCATGAGTAATTGTATGAGGGAAGAGGTTCGAATCCCATGGATGGCAATAAGGTGACTTTTATTTTTGCATGTGTATGCCATGTGCCGATCAACTCTAATTAAGATAAGGTTGGACTTTATCATTTATGGATAGTAGACTAAGGGAATAAGGCAAGTTATTAGTTAAGGTATGGAATCAAGGTGTTATGGAAGGATAAGGGGACATAAGGCTTGATGTATGGGTGATGTTTTGGAAATTTTTCATGGTCATTTTGACCATGAATGTGGACGGCTTAGGGGGCTAGGGGGTTGGCCGAATATTGTATGGGATTAGGGGGAAGATAGTTGGCTAAACTTTTGGTATTTTGTGCATCTTTTTCCCTTTTCTCCAAAATCTTTCTCCTTAGCCGAATTTGTCATGGGCATTAGGTGAAAATTATGTTTTGTTTTGGCTATCATCTTTGACCATATTGGTATTCTCTTTTTTCTTCTTTTCCTCTCAAGCTTTTCTTTCTTTTGGTACCGAAATATTATTACTTTTGAAGGCATTTTTCCCTTCATTCTTTTTCTTCAAAACCGAATATCCCTCTCCCAAATTCCATCAATTGCCGATTCTCTCTAAGCCCATACTTTTCCTTTTCATCCTTGTTAAAGCCGAAACTCTCTGGTGCCCATCAAAAGCCGAAAGTTCACTTCATTGCCACCCCCTTTGAATCGATTTCTCCTGCAAGCTTTTTTGCCGATTTCTTGAAGTAGTGATTAATTGCGTCTTAGTCATCTTATTGGTAAGGATCTCTCTAGCCGAACTCTTGTTCTTTTCTTCCTCTATTTGTCGAAAATCAGGGTACTAATCCCATTATTGCTTTAGTCAAAACCTTGAAGGATCTCTCGGGATTTTTGAAGTAGTCGACTACAAGGAAAGATCATCGGGATTTCAAGAATCCAAGGTAAGCTCTATGTGGTATTCGGCCAAAGGGCCATTTATTTGTGATTAAATGTTAGAATGGAATCTAACATAAACCTATAGGGATTTCGACATCTTCATAGCCAAGAGACTACTTTCGGGATTTAAAATCATAAGGTAAGTATATATGAACATTCGGCCAATGCCATATTTTAGTATTAGTGCCTAACCGATTTCACCTATGGGTATTAGGAAGGAGTGCAATCGGTTTTGGTAGATTTTCGAGATTCAGTGAACTCGCTAAGTAAACTAGGTGTGTAACCCCGCACTATTTCCTGATAGATTTATGGTTCTAATATTATGTGTTTGTTAATAATAATATGGAACTGGCCAAAGGTACCATACAAATGGTACAGAGTACTCAAGTACGTTATTCTCTAAAGTTATGTCAATAATAAGAATATCTGTTATGACACAAATGTGAAAATGTTATGAAAGTGAAATAAGGCCTATGGCATGAGATTGCATGATATGTATGATATATGGGGCATATGGGTGATTATATTAAGGGGAAGTGATCTGGTGGTTTTATACCACAATATCTGAATGTGGTGACTTATGTCACGTAATCTAAATGTGGTGACTTATGTCACAAAATTATTATTATCTGGTGGCTATGCCACGAATTTATAAGGGCGATGTGCCAGTCGACTGCAGCGACTGCCTTCGATGGTGTGTAGTGGATGGAGGGTCGACTTAGTAGTCCCCACGGTGTGATGGTTGGTACGGGTGATGTGTAGCGGATGGTTTCTAGGTTTGGGTTCGGGATTGCATCATTATATTTAATTGCTATAAGTATATATATGGTCTGATATGCCTGAATTGTTGAGACTTAGTGTTGGTTGTTACACATTGAGTCTGTTTGACTCACCCCGTTGTGGGATATTTTTCAGGTGACGCTCAGTGATGGACCGGGTCGGCAGGAGCTTAGTGGTGGCCATGCTCAGCATGAAATTTATTTTATTTAGACTTTCTATTTTTAAGTACTTTGAATTTATTTTGGGTTTTGTTTTTGATGTAATAAGGCCACTAGTATGAACTGTTTATGCATGCATTTTAATTATTTTATTATGGTACGAATTTTTATCAAATTAAACTTTAAGTAACTTTTCTTAAGAATAAATCTTAAAATATTTTTGACTTAATATTTCGTAAATAAATTTTTATTAAAATCTAGACTTCAAGTCTAGACTTCAAAACCATCCAAAATTTTCCAAAGAAACAAACAAGTTTTGAATCGTTTTACTCAAGGAACATACCAGATCTAGTCAAGGCTCGTGGGCCGGGTTTGGGGTGTTTCAACTTGGTATCATAGCCCAGTTTTAAACTCTCGGCCTTGGGTTTAAAGCCCACAATGTTTTCAAAATTAAGCCCAATTAAGATTTTGTGAAAAATTTTGGAAATGAGCAGGTTTTCTGACATGGCACCTAAGTCTCCGACCCGAAGTCCACCAGGTAAGTACCCCTAACTGTTGTATGACTTATTGTATGGTTTGTATGTGGGTATAACAGGAACGTAGATTAGTCTATTAAGTTATTGAACCCTAGGATTAGCTTACTCCAACACAGAATTGCATAAAATTTTAAAGCCTAATTAAACAAACCTGTGATTAAGTCGCCGAGTTAGGGTGTGGCAACCATTGTGCGCATGTCTAGGATTGGTTTAGGTGAGAGCTTGGTATTTAAGCAGTCCTAGTGACTCACCTCCTCTCCACTCGAATCCTACCTGGTGCGTAGCGACGGTTCACCCTAACCAAGAGGACTTATTCACGAGCTAAACTCCATAATTTAAAACCCGAAAGGGATAGCCATATTTTTATAAAAACTTTAGTTTTAAAAATCATCAAGTTACCCCTTTGATTTGTAAAAACTATTTTTATAAAATTTTTTCTGAAATATTCCCGATTTACAAAATTACCTAAATACCCCCGGATGTAAAATTACTAAAATGCCCTTGGTTTGGAAAAAAATAAAAAATAAAAAAATGTTATCATACTACCCTCGACTTTTACTAAGATATTTTTTTTAAAATACCTGAAACTTCTATTTTGCAAAATTACCAAGATACCTTGATTTGGAAAATTTACTAAATTACCCCTGGTTTACGAAATTACCAAAATAACCCTGGTTTCCAAAATTTTCGCAACACCTTTGATTTGAAAAAAATTTATCCTTCAAAAATACCCATGAGTTTTTAAAATTTCGGAGTGTCTTTTTAGATTTTTGGAAATTACCCCGAATTATTACCAAAATACCCCTGTAGGACAAATGACGAAAATACCCCTGGGTTAGGAACAAACAAAAATGTTCGAAGAGTGAATGTGTATGGTAGATACTACCGAATGGATTTGTTTCTCTGAACTAGGATAGAAGACTTGAAACTTTGTAATGATCGAAAGAATTACTATTAATCTCTTTTTCATAAAATTGTTCGCGGATAATCAGTGGAACAAATACTAATGCATAAAATTTCTTAAATCAGATTAAATCACGATCGTAGACATGAATTCTAGGGGACGTGGTCGTAATGTGCGAGGACGGGTAGAGGTAGAATGGCTGTATCGGAACCTGTTAGGTCTAGTCAAGGGTCCAAAAATGAGGTACCACCACCACCACCACCAGCTGTTGGTGTTGAGCAGCAAGATCAGACGGGGGATGATGCTGTATCGCAGGCGGTGCTACGAGTTCTTGAGATGGTGGCTGGAGCTGGTGGAAGTATGGGAGCTCGAAAATCTGTACCCGAGTGACTCCGAGCCAATGGAGCTGAGGTGTTCCGTGGTGTATCTGGTGTGGCACCCAGTACTGCTGAGTATTAGTTGGAGGCGGCCGAACGAATTAGGGATGAGCTCGATTTAACTGCTGAGGAGAAGTTGAAAGGAATGGTGTCGCTTCTTCGTGGTGAGTTATATCAATAGTGGCTCACAGTTCGGGATGGTGCTATGGCTGAGGAACTCACTTGGGAGTATGTTAAGACGGCGTATCAGAAGAAGTATGTCTGAACCAGTTATATTGATGCGCAGAGAAAGGCATTTCTGGGACTGGTCCAAGGGAACAAGTTCGTAGCGGAGTACGAAGCTGAATTTTTAAGGTTGAGCTGGTATGCTCGAGGAATCGTGGCTACGGAGCATGAACGATGTGTCCGGTTTGAGGACGGACTGAGAGATGATCTGAGGTTATTGATAGCCCCACAGCAAGAGTGGGAATTTTCTTTGTTGGTAGAGAAGGCTAAGGTAGCCGAAGGAATCAAGGACTCTGTGAAGCAGAACACTGATCGGAATAGGCAGAAGAGAGGTTTTGGATCAGCAAGATCGTCTGCGAATGTGCAAAAGAGGCCTAGAGTTGATGGGCCGCGAGGTCAGCAGGCCGCGTCAGGAGGGCAGTATCGTACTTGTGCTCGGTGTGGGAAAATGCACTTAGGGGAGTGTTGGAAGAAAACGGGAGGATGCTTTAAGTGCGGGTCTAAGGATCACATGATTAAGGACTGTCCTATGAAATCAGATGGGAATCGATCAGCAGCTCAGGGTGTTAATCAGGCTGGAAGAGGTGGACAGCAGCCTCAGCGGGGTCGAGGTGCGAATGGCCGAGGTAATGGTGCTAGAAGAGGAAGAGGAAGAGGAACCCCGGGCAGAGGTGTTGGTAATACAGAGGCAAGACAGCCAGGTCTGGTGTATGCTGTTCGCCGTAGGGAAGATGGAGACGCATCGGACGTCATAACCGGTACGTTCCTTATTTTTGGCAAGCCTTACTTTGCTTTGATTGATGTGGGTTCTACCCATTCTTATGTTGCATGTAGAGTAGTTGAAACTCTAGGCATAGCCTCTGAACTATCTGATAGGGAGATGACTGTAGTAAGCCCGCTAGGTCAAACTGTAGTGGTGAATAGGATGTTTCGGAAAGTACCTTTAGAGATTCAAGGAGTAGTATTTCTGGCTGACTTGATGGAATTACCCTTCAGAGAATTCGATCTCATACTTGGCATGGATTGATTAGTGGAACATCGAGCTGTATTGGATTGTGCATCTAAGCGAATGGAACTAAGGACCCCGGAGGATGAGGCGATAATCATGATAGGAGAAAGAAGGAACTACTTATCCAACGTAGTTTCAGCACTAAAGGCTGATAAGATGGTTCGGAAAGGATGCGAGGCATTCTTGGCTTTCGTTAGTGTGTTGGATGCAAAAGAAGGGGGAGTTAGTGGAGTTAGAACCGTAAGGGAATTTGTGGATGTTTTTCCGGAAGAATTACCTGGAATACCCCCGGATAGGAAGGTGGAGTTCGGAATTGACTTGCTACCTGGTACAGCTCCTGTGTCAATTGCACCGTACAGAATGGCACCAAAGGAGTTGGTTGAGCTCAAGGCTCAGATCCAAGAGTTGCTTGATCGTGGGTTTATCCGACCTAGTGTGTCTCCATGGGGAGCATCGGTCTTGTTTGTGAAGAAGAAGGACGGAACTATGCGCATGTCCATAGATTATCGTCAGTTGAATAAGCTGACCATCAAGAACAAGTACCCTTTGCCTAGGATAGACGACTTGTTCGATCAGCTTAAGGGAGTGGCGGTATTCTCAAAGATAGATCTACGGTCGGGTTATCATCAGCTTAAGGTGAAGGAAGTGGATATCCATAAGACAGCTTTCCGAACAAGATACGGGCATTATGAGTTTTTAGTAATGCCATTCGGATTGACAAATGCCCCAGCTACGTTCATGGATATGATGAATCGGGTTTTTCAACCATACTTGGATTGGTTCGTCGTTGTGTTCATCGATGACATTCTGGTGTATTCCAAGTCTGAGGAGGAACATGATGAGCATCTCCGGATAGTGTTGCAAGTGTTAAGGGAGAACAAGCTCTATGCCAAATTCAGCAAGTGTGAATTTTGGCTGAAAGAAGTTGCGTTCTTAGGACATGTAGTGTCTGCAGAAGGAATAAGGGTGGATCCTAGGAAGATTGAGGCAGTGTTGGATTGGAAACCACCTAAGTCTGTGGCTGAGGTTTGTAGTTTCTTGGGATTGGCAGGCTACTACAGAAGGTTTGTGGAAGGATTCTCATCGATAGCCGCACCTATGACAAAGTTGTTGAGAAAAGAAGTACCTTTCGTATGGACGGATAAGCAACAGGAGAGCTTTGAGAAGCTTAAGAGGGTCTTGACTGAAGCTCCGGTTTTGATTCAACCGGAGGCAGGAAAGGATTTTGTGGTGTATTGTGACGTTTCTCATACCGGATTAGGATGTGTTTTGATGCAAGACGGGAAAGTAGTCGCTTATGCGTCTCGACAATTAAGGCCACATGAGGTTAACTACCCGACGCATGATTTGGAGCTGGCGGCTGTGGTCTTTGCTCTTAAGGTATGGAGGCACTATCTTTATGGAGAGAAGTTAGTAATTTACAAAGACCACAAGAGTCTTAAGTATCTGTTGACTCAGAAGGAGTTGAACCTGAGACAGCGAAGGTGGGTATAGTTACTGAAGGACTATGATTGTTTGATAGCGTATCATCCGGGCAAGGCAAATGTAGTGGCGGATGCCCTAAGTCGGAAAGTAGTGTCGAATCTGAGGGCGATGTTTGTACATCTAAGCTTGTATGATGATGGGAGTCTGCTGGCAGAATTGCAAGTCAAACTGACATGGTTGAATGAGGTTAAGGAAAGTCAGTTGTTGGATGAGAATCTAAGTACTAAGTTACGGCAGGTACAGAATGGTGAGTTGGAAGATTATGGTATTAATGACGAGGAAGTATTGTGTTTCAAGGGTAAGGTCTGTATGCCGAGGAACGAGGAACTTAGGTAGAGAATTCTTCAGGAATCGCATAGTAGCCCTTATGCTATGCATCCTAGAGGTAGTAAGTTGTATAGAGATCTAAGGGAACAGTTTTGGTGGCCTATACTTAAGCGGGAAGCTACAGAGTTTGTAGGGAAGTGCTTGACGTGTCAGCAAGTTAAGGCTGAACACCAAGTTCCGTCAGGATTGCTTCAACCAATAAAGATTCCGCAGTGGAAGTGGGAGAGAATCACTATGGACTTCGTTAGTGGGTTTCCCCTTACGCTACTAAGAAGGACTCGGTATGGGTAGTAGTGGATTGGTTGACAAAGTCCGTGCATTTCATTCCAGTGCAGGTCGACTATTCTCTGCAGAAGTTAGCGAAATTGTATGTAGCAGAGATTGTGAGGTTGCATGGAGTGCCGGCGTCGATTATCTCGGATAGGGATCCGAGGTTTACTTCTCGGTTTTGGAAAGCACTACATCAGGCTTTAGGCACCAGATTAGACTTCAGTACGGCATTTCATCCACAGTCGGACGGTCAGTCTGAACGAGTAATCCAAGTGTTAGAGGATATGCTGAGAGGTTGTGTGATCGACTTCAGAGGAAGTTGGGAAGAATATTTGCCTCTAGCGGAATTTACGTACAAAAACAGCTATCAGGCTAGCATTCGGATGGCACCATATGAAGCGCTGTATGGTCGGAAGTGTCGCACTCCTACGTGTTGGACAGATTTAGGGGAACGTCAAGTTTTGGGTCCAGAGATGGTGGCTGAATCCGGAGAAAAGGTTAAGGTAATTCGGGCTCGGTTAAAGGAGGCATCTGACAGGCAAAAGTCGTACGCAGATCTTAAGTGGAAAGAAATAGAGTTTGTTGTGGGAGATCAAGTATTTATTAAAGTGTCGCCTTGGAAGAAGATGATGAGATTTGGTCGTAAAGGAAAGTTAAGTCCCAGGTTTATAGGACCTTATCGGGTGTTAAAGCGGGTTGGACTAGTGGCATATCAGTTAGAGTTGCCTTCGAAGTTGAAGCAAATGCACGACGTGTTCCATGTTTCGATGCTACGACGTTACCAGTCGGATCCATCTCATGTAGTGCCAGTTGAGGAGGTGGAACTAAGACCAGATTTGTCCTACGAGGAGGAGCCGATTCAGATTCTAGATCGGGATGTGAAGGTGTTACGGAGGAAATCAGTTCCTCTCATCAAAGTGTTATGGCGTAATCATGGATCGGAAGAGGCTTCGTGGGAGTCGGAAGAGACAATGCGACAGCAATACCCTCACTTGTTCTAGCCAGGTAATTTCGAGGACGAAATTTTCTTTTAGGAGGGTAGAGTTGTAACATCCTAAAATTTGAGTATCATCTTGTTGATTGTGTTAGCTCGGATATGATTTTATTGTGTGCCTAATATAGTCTTGTGAAGGCTTAGAATTATCTGGATTTAGAATAATTTTTTTTAGTATGGGAAAATTTAGTGAAGTGAAACAAGTGACCCTGATACTTAAGTTAATTTAAGTGTTTAATGTTAGCATAAGTGAGCAAGTAGTAAAGTGGTGTTGGCGCATGAGTAATTCTATGAGGGAAGAGGTTCGAATCCCATGGATGGCAATAAGGTGACTTTTATTTTTGCATGTGTATGCCATGTGTCAGTCAACTCTAATTAAGATAAGGTTGGACTTTATCATTTATGGATAGTAGACTAAGGGAATAAGGCAAGTTATTAGTTAACGTATAGAATCAAGGTGTTATGGAAGGATTAGGGGACATAAGGCTTGATGTATGGGTGATGTTTTGGAAATTTTTCATGGTCATTTTGACCATGAATGTGGACGGCTTAGGGGGCTAGGGGGGTTGGCCGAATATTGTATGGGATTAGAGGGAAGATAGTTGGCCAAACTTTTGGTATTTTGTGCATCTTTTTCCCTTTTCTCCAAAATCTTTCTCCTTAGCCGAATTTGTCATGGGCATTAGGTGAAAATTATGTTTTTTTTTGGCTATCATCTTTGACCATATTGGTATTCTCTTTTTTCTTCTTTTCCTCTCAAGCTTTTCTTTCTTTTGGTACCGAAATATTATTACTTTTGAAGGCATTTTTCCCTTCATTCTTTTTCTTCAAAACCGAATATCCCTCTCCCAAATTCCATCAATTGTCGATTCTCTCTAAGCCCATACTTTTCCTTTTCATCCTTGTTAAAGCCGAAACTCTCTGGTGTCCATCAAAAGCCGAAAGTTCACTTCATTGCCACCCCCTTTGAATCGATTTCTCCTGCAAGCTCTTTTGCCGATTTCTTGAAGTAGTGATTAATTGCGTCTTAGTCATCTTATTGGTAAGGATCTCTCTAGCCGAACTCTTGTTCTTTTCTTCCTCTAATTGTCGAAGATCAGGGTACTAATCCCATTATTGCTTTAGTCGAAACCTTGAAGGATCTCTCGGGATTTTTGAAGTAGTCGACTATAAGGAAAGATCATCGGGATTTCAAGAATCCAAGGTAAGCTCTATGTGGTAGTCGGCCAAAGGGCCATTTATTTGTGATTAAATGTTAGAATGGAATCTAACATAAACCTATAGGGATTTCGACATCTTCATAGCCAAGAGACTACTTTCGGGATTTAAAATCATAAGGTAAGTATATATGAACATTCGGCCAATGCCATATTTTAGTATTAGTGCCTAACCGATTTCACCTATGGGTATTAGGAAGGAGTGCAATCGGTTTTGGTAGATTTTCGGGATTTAGTGAACTCGCTAAGTAAACCAGGTGTGTAACCCCGCACTATTTCCTGATAGATTTATGGTTCTAATATTATGTGTATGTTAATAATAATATGGAAGTGGCCAAAGGTACCATACAAATGGTACAGAGTACTCAGGTACGTTATTCTCTAAAGTTATGTCAATAATAAGAATATCTGTTATGACACAAATGTGAAAATGTTATGAAAGTGAAATAAGGCCTGTGGCATGAGATTGCATGATATGTATGATATATGGGGCATATGGGTGATTATATTAAGGGGAAGTGATCTGGTGGTTTTATACCACAATATCTGAATGTGGTGACTTATGTCACGTAATCTGAATGTGGTGACTTATGTCACAAAATTATTATTATCTGGTGGCTATGCCACGAATTTATAAGGGCGATGTGCCAGTCGACTGCAGCGACTGCCTTCGATGGTGTGTAGCGGATGGAGGGTCGACTTAGTAGTCCCCACGGTGTGATGGTTGGTACGGGTGATGTGTAGCGGATGGTTTCTAGGTTTGGGTTCAGGATTGCATCATTATATTTAATTGCTATAAGTATATGTATGGTCTGATATGCCTGAATTGTTGAGACTTAGTGTTGGTTGTTACACATTGAGTCTGTTTGACTCACCCCGTTGTGGGATATTTTTCAGGTGACGCTCAGTGATGGACTGGGTCGGCAGGAGCTTAGTGGTGGCCATGCTCAGCACGAAATTTATTTTATTTAGACTTTCTAGTTTTAAGTACTTTAAATTTATTTTGGGTTTTGTTTTTGATGTAATAAGGCCACTAGTATGAACTGTTTATGCATGCATTTTAATTATTTTATTATGGTACGAATTTTTATCAAATTAAACTTTAAGTAACTTTTCTTAAGAATAAATCTTAAAATATTTTTGACTTAATATTTCGTAAATAAAGTTTTATTAAAATCTAGACTTCAAGTCTAGACTTCAAAACCATCCAAAATTTTCCAAAGAAGCAAACAAGTTTTGAATCGTTTTACTCAAGGAACATACCAGATCCGGTCAAGGCTCGTGGACCGGGTTTGGGGTGTTTCAATAATTCAATATCCTGATCATGAGTTCTTTAATGATCTATACACATCACAGGTTTAACAGGATTAGTGAGCTCATATATAATACGTGTAACTTTATAATGTCCTCGAATATACCTAAAAATACATTTGATACATGACCAACCATCACATAATTATTTAACATTTAACATCTTTATTTCAAGTATATATTTCAAAGGTTCGTTTTCCACATATCTATATTTTGATAAATATTTCGTATTAACACTTCATATATTCATTTTGTATATATATTTTCATATAAACATTTCGTATAATCATTTCATTTTACCATTAAACACATAATTATTCATTAAATGTTGTACTTTCAATTCTTTCCTATACAACACAACCTTGCAAGGCTAGTTGGTATTACAAAGAAACATATAATTCCAACAAATAACATAACATGTAATAATAACCTAACAAGTACATATTATATCCAACATATGTTTGATTAACATAGCTTCTCATTTCAAGTATTTATATCAATATCTTCCAATTCACATGTCCTGACCATATAACATTTCATATATGTACATATTCGTTTAAACTTTAATCACCTATTGAATCAAATAAAATAAAAACGAATACTCAGAAAATACTCATATAACCATTTAATTCCCTAAACACCATAACATCATGAACTAAAAAATTTATAGACCTATGAAACATATAAGTACACCAAGGCATTAATATTCATTATCAAGCTATACTAGTCAAAACATTCATCTCATATTCATACTTATGATACATATCACACCCAAAACATGTTACTTGAATAGAAAATGGTTGAAGGATGCCATGGTGTCTTTCAACCATGGTATTATTTATTCACAACATGATGCTATAGTGTCTTTCAACCATGGTCTTATTCATTTTCTGTTGAGTATCCATAGTGTCTTTCAACAATGGTCTTATTTATTTTCCGTTGAGTTGCAATTGTGCCTTTCAACTATGGTCTTGTTCGTTTGATTCGTGATGCCATAGCGTCTTTCAGCTGTGGTCTTACTCGATAGAATTGTGATGCCATAATGTCTTTCAGCTATGGTCTTACTCGATAGAATCGTGATGTCATAACGTCTTTCAGTTATAGTCTTACTCAATAGAATCATGATTCCATAATGTCTTTCAGCTATGGTCTTACTTGATAGAATCGTGATGCCATAATGTCTTTCAGCTATAGTCTTAATTGATAGAATCGTGATGCCATAACATCTTTTAGCTATGGTCTTACTCGTTTCTGGTTTGATGCCATAGTGTCCTTCAACTATGGTCTTAATCATTTCCTTCAAGCCAACGAACTTGATTGATATACATAAATAGATATTAAATAACCAAAACAACAACTATTTGATTTAACTAAGTTACGAATTTACCTTGACTAAAATGATTATGAAAACAAAGTCGATGACTAGTCCGATACTTCAGCTTTTCTTCGATTTAAATCTAATTGGCTCGTTTCTTAATCTTAATAATAATTTCATTCGATTAATACATCTCCAACACTTAAATAAGCAATTTTATGCAATTAAATCCTTCCATCATCATTTTACAAAATTACCCCAATATTTTACCTTTGGTGCACTTTAGTCCCTAAACCCGAAACTAACAAATTAAGCACAGTTAAAGAAAACCCATGCTAGCCAAATTTTGCCTAGTCCTTAGTCAGCCCACTTTTATCAAAATTTTACTAAAATTACATCAAAATTTTACTATTTTCACAAATAAATCCTTAAACATTAAAATTAACTAAAATCACTTTACAAAATAATCATATTTAACAACCAAGCTTATAAATCTATCATAAAAATTCAAAAACATAAAAAATTTATCCATGGCATAACTCAAATTATTTTACAGGTTCAGAAATTAGTCCCTGGGTTAGCTAGATTAAGTTACAACGATTTTAAAAACATTAAAATTACAAGAAACGAGTGAAAAATGGCTTACCAAGCAAGGAAATATCAATGGTCGTACCAAGCTTCAACCATTGTGTATCTTTCATTTCAATTTCGGTGGTAAGAAGAATGAAAAAGATGATAAAAATAATGAAATGGTTTTATGTTACTTTTGTTTTATTATAAAAACATGTATTAAATTTTAATTAAATAAAATTTTACATACAAAAACATAAAAACAATCCCACTAACCATTTATTATCATAAATAATGTATATTTACCTTTTAAAACCCTTAATTCATGGGTCCTTGGCCATTTATTATAATTAACAAATAGTAATCGACTTTTGCAACTTTTACAATTTAGTCCTTTTTGATTAATTAACTAACTAAGCATTGAAATTTTGCTAACCATATTTCAAAACACATTAATAATATTTACGAGCTTGATTTATAGAAATGAGGTCCTAAAACCACTTGACTTTAGGGACAAACCACTTGAACTTAACAAATTGTTCCCTAGCAAAAATAATCAATTCAAAATTCAATATATTGCTATAATTTACTTGTAAATATTAAATAATAATATTTATGGACTTACTCATCAGATTTGTGGCCCCGAAATGACCGTTTCTGAAACTACTAAAAATCGAGTCGTTACATAGATAATCCAAGTACTCTTTATAATTTGATCTGAATTGTCCTTTCCTGTAGTAGAAGAAACATTTGATCTTTGTAGGATCATTTGAATTCTTAGTCTTCTTACTATCTGGATGAGGTGGAGTCAAATACTTAGTTGGTTTCTTCTTTCCCTTAGAGGATGAGGGGCTCACAACTATGTTTGCCTCAAGTTTCTCCTGAATCGAGTTACCACCATTCAGCATCAACTCATAGGATTGTAATACATTCATGAGCTAAGTCAAGGTAAACGTCTTGTTCTCCAAGTTGTAAGTGAATCTAAAACCAACAAACTCCTTGGTTAAGGATTTGAACACTCTTTCAATATGAGTGTTCACGTCTAGTTCAACCCTATTGTCCTCTGCATCTGCAAATAATCCCATAAGCTTAAGCATATGTTATTTGATCGGAGTGTCGGGTTTCTGTTGAGAGTTCATCAAATTTGTAATAGTGGATTGTTGAGCCAATGTGGCTTGGCCTCTGAGCAAATCCTCCGAATTTGTCATGATCACTTTAGCAATACAAAAATTCTAGTGTTGCTTTTGTAGCACACTACTCATACTCGCTAACATATACCATCAAGCAATCGAGTCAGAATCTCTCCAACAATTTCTCGCTTTAGACTGAGCTTCAGGCGGGCACGGTTCGTTGAGGATGAATTTGTGCTTCTCATAGCTGAGAACTATCAACAAGTTCTAATTCCATTATCAAAAGTTATACCCATTCAATTTATTCTTAGTAAGAATAGTAGGAGACTAATTACTATCTTTGTGTTAAACAAATATTTTCATTTCAGCAACATATGAAGAATGTAGTATGATGATGCGCCTTGAATTGAAACCTTAAAAACATTTTTTCCTTACTACAATCATTCTCACACCCATCAATCATGTCGTATTAGGGCCCCATGATTAACTAACAAGAACATGGATTACATCCAATCAGTTTGTGAATCTTAATTCTTAAGACTTTACACAAACCAACGACCGCTTAGCATTTGGCCATCATCTCTAGCATAAATATTGTTTCTTGGGAAACTATTTAATAAGAGACGATCTTCAATGTGTAACCATTGACTCAACACCCATCATAAACATGCTTTCATTTGTGAGTCATGTAAGACAATCTCACTGAGATTCATGCATGATTAGTTGTCCCTAGAAGGAAATCTCATCCAGTGAACCCACATAATAAAGTTTACTTGGGGTGCGGCCAGGGTTGGAAATAGTTCAAAATTTTATCATGGTATCACTTAGGGACCATCAATGCAGGTCATAGGTCTTGTTCAAGGACCTTCTCCCGCTCAATATTTTAAAAAATATACAAGGTTTTTATCCCAGATTTCAAGAACGATCATACAATAGTCCTAGTGGCATTCTTACCTAATCTATATGAGATGCTTCCAAAATATGCATGACATGTTATTACAATTTTATAATATTCACATTCTTTTATTGAAAGAATCAATAAATCATAAAAAACATACAATTTTGATTCTTTATAGTTTTTCTTTATGGTAAAAATTGAATAAGTGAATGTGAACTGTGGACCAGGTAGTTTAACATCCCAAGATAGGGCCTGGAAGTTTGAACTTCACAAGCAGGGGGTTTGCTAGTGGTACGGTGAACTGGTGCCCATCAAAAGACTTTCATCAATGTTCTCCAATAAGATCGGTAAGTAGTGTATGCCTAAAGACGTGGTAATGAATGTTCGCCAGTTGGTTTGTGAATTGGGGGTTGCCAATTGTTTTGGCAGGCTAGGGTTCGCCAGTTCATATGGCGACCTAGGTTTTGCCAGTTGGCTTGGAAAGCTGGGGTTCTCCAGTATAAGTCGAGTTACACTTGAATTAGGAAGTTGATTTGTAACATCCCGAAATTGGGCCTAGTAGGATTGGGCTTGGGCTTAGGAGTGTTTAAAATCTTCAAGAATATGAGAATGGTGTTATTGTAAATTGGACTTATTAGTTAAGTGGATTTGGAAGGTTACGAGGTTTTTATGAAGTCTCGGGTTTAATTGGGCTTTAGGAAAAATTTGGTATTTTAGCACTTTAAGGAGAGATGGTAAGTAGCTTCAAGACATATAGAAATTTATGAGTAGATAGCTTGCATAAAAGAGCAATTGGTAAAGAGGATAAGATGCTACATGATGGACTTGAAGGGAAGAGGTTCAAATCTCTTGGTGTGCAAATTTGATTATTTTTGCATGCTTTCCTTAAGTGTCGGTCAAAGAGTTATTTATGGATAAGATGGACATTTTTTTTTATGGCAAGAAGACTTAAGGTTATGGTAAGCATGAAATAAGGGATAGAATTGCTAGATTTTGGGGATAGAATTTCTTTAACTTAGGGAAAGTAGAGGATTACGAGGCACATTATAAGGTGAATGTTTTGAAAAGTTTTGTGTGGCAAAAACTTTGACCTTGGTGTCCATGAATTTGGACGGTATTAGGGGCTAGGGGGGATGGCCGAATTTTTGGTTAGCTTTTGGTTTGGTATGGTGCTAGTTTTTGGTAGAATTAAGTGCTAGATGAGCACATCTTTCTTTTGGTTATTTTGTGTTTCTCTCTAATTTTTTTCTCCTCTTAGCTGATTGTATTTTGGACAAAAGGTAACCATTTTCTTTTCTTTTGGCCATTTGAGTTTTGACCATTTTGGTTTTTAGTTGTTCTTTCTCCCCTCAAGTCCATTCTTTCTTTCCCTTCTTTTTGTGACTGAAACTACAAAATCATCAAAGACCATTTCTTCTCTTTTTCCCTTATTGCCGAACGCACTTTGACTCAAAGTTCTTCCTTGATTCATCTTCTATCCTTGAGAACCCGAAACCCAAACTCCTCATTTCTATTATTTTTCCTCTTTGCTTTCCACAAGAGACTTTCAACATTATTCTCTCCATAATTCTTCACCATGGCCGAATGTTGATGACAATCTCCTTAGCTGAATCTTTCTCTTCACATATATTCACTTCTCAACCATTTTTCTTATTCACACCTTGATCAATCGGTAGGAACACTCTTTTCAATTCTTTTATTTTTCTTTTATTGTCGAAATTTCCATTTCCTTTTTGCTATTGTCTTAGCCAAATATCTACAAGGGTAGGTCTTCTTTTGGTTTTCTTCAATCAGTTTTGGAAAGGGGTAAGTGTTCATGGCCATATTTCTTTTGGTTCTTTTCTCTTTTCTCTGTTGATTCCCATGAGGGCAAAAGCCAAATTTTGGGCATTTGTTAGCAAGGTTCTAACCATTCATAGGAACCGAATTCTTTTAGGCTCTTCGGGACTTTGGAAGCAATCGATTTAACCCTATTTTCTATCAATCGAAGATGGTAAGTCAAGTGGTAAGGATTCATGTTTGTTCATCATTCTTTAAGTGGTTGAAAAACCGAAGGCTTTTGAGACTAAGGTTTGTTGGTGTGGCCGAATGGCCTTGTTAATAGTTTTGTGGTTTGGCCGAATGTAGGACAAGGAGATCTAGTGCGGTAGATCGGGTCTGCGGGATTTAGAGTTTTCGCTAGTAACAGGTGTGTAACTTACACACTTTATAACTTGGAAATATATTAATAACTTGATCATGTTTTAAAGCCGAAAACTGTGAAAATCTCGATATGATACCATAAGGGTATGAGCAAGGATTCAGGTAAGTCCGTTTCGATATGTTTTGCTATATGATGCTTATTACCATGATATGTGATATATTTCTATATGATTCATAATAAAGCATGATGGCATGATTTGCATAATAATTGCACTGTTGTGGGTGATATGAGAGGAGGGGGAAGGATTTGATATCTGTGTCTTTGGGACACCAGAGGTTTGGCACCTCCAGTGGTTTGGTACCACAGATTATTTCGTGCCTTTGGGACACCAGAGGTTTGGCACCTCATAGCGACTTGTCCCAGTGGCTTAGCACCACAGTGGGTTGGCCCCACAGTTGATATATTAGGATCGTCGCCAGTGATTTGGTATCACACGTGGGTTGGCCCCACACCTGGATCGTTGATATTTTGTGTCTTTGGGACACCAGAGGTTTGGCACCTCATAGCGACTCGTCCCAGTGGCTTAGTACCACAGTGGGTTGGCCCCACATTTGATATTACGGGATCGTCGCCAGTGATTTGGTATCACACGTGGGTTGGCCCCACAGATGGATTATTCGTGACTTTGGGTCACCAGTGGTTTGGCACCACATTATTATTGGATATCGTGACTTTGGGTCACCAGTGGTTTGGCACCACCAGTGGTTTGGTACCACACGGGGTAGAAAAGGAGTTATGGATGGCTAGGTTTGGTGCATTATATATATATATATATATTGCTTGG
This sequence comes from Gossypium australe, assembly GCA_005393395.2. Lineage (NCBI taxonomy): Eukaryota > Viridiplantae > Streptophyta > Magnoliopsida > Malvales > Malvaceae > Gossypium > Gossypium australe. Next base: position 84,245,742 of record CM016625.1, on the reverse strand, counting down.
TTATGAATTGTGTAAGAATGTTGCATTAACCGGGGGAAGGATTTATGCACTGAGTCTTGGTGACTCACCTTCTCCCTTATCTTTTCAGGTGATTCGTAAATCGCGGATGAGGAGCCGGATGGACTCGAGGAGGCCATGCAATAAAAATTCGATTTTACACGGATTTTGGTTTGGGTACTATATTTTATTTAAATTTGGTTTTTCATCTTTATTTGAATTTGTAATAAGGCCTCTTTAATTATGTTTTTGGATTATTTATATGCTTTGGACTTGATATTTTAAATATGGCTTATAAAATACATGGTTGATATAATAATTTGAGCACAAAGTTTTCTAAACTACAAAACGCAATGGTTTTCAAAACGTTACCATCGGGTAATATAAATCATTTGATAATATTTAACAACTTAAGTGTTTTCGATAACTCATACTATTTTCCAAAACTCAAGTTTCCAAATTTCAATTAGAAACAGTTTTCAAACTAATCGTTTTGGTTTCTTTTAAAATTATAAAAGGTTTTCTAATCTATGGATTTGCAACTATGTTTTAAAGATTTATTTACAGAATTTCAAAGTGAATTATCAGTTTTTAACTTATTATACACCTGATTTCTACAAACATGGAACAACAAAGAGTTTTTCACTAAAATTTAGTTGTTAACTCGATTTTCTTCAAAATGTTTTCCTCTGTGGCATGCCAGATTCGGTCATGGCGTATTGACCGGGTTTGCGGTGTACATGATTTGTTTTCCAATTAAGACAATATACATGCATGTAACCTTTTTCCTAAGTAAAGTAGGGTATACTAAGAGTAGTAAAAAACTTAGTGCCTATAAATTAAGTCATTTCCATGAAAAGTTCTATCATCAATTATTCTTTGTGCCAAGTCTCTATTCTGAACCAAAATCCGTACAAACCAAGGTAAGCCTCTGTTCTCCTATGGTTAATTCTCCAGGAAACTAGGTTCACTCATATGTTTGAATTTTGTGTGCTTTGTTAAGTAAGTTGTAACATCCTGAATTTTTTGGCCTATGCGTTTAATGGGTGAATATGTGTAATGAGTTAATTTGAGTATTAGGGGTCCAAATTGGGCTCAGGATTGAGCTGAAGCCTTAGTTAAATTTTTGTTTGGGCACTATAGGGTTTGAAAGGTGGTATCTGAGTTTAAGATATCAAAATGGGCTTGTGGCCCAGTGGTCAGTGGCGCCACTTAGGGAGCAAGGAGGTGACGCCACACAAGGGAGTAAGGGGCCCAAATTTAAGTTTCATGGAGCCCAATTCTTCTAATTTAAGTTAGCTAATTTTCGGCATTAGGGTTAGGTGGAGTGGATAGCAACAAGGCTCAAAAATAGGAGGATTTATGTGAATGGGATAATGTAGATATTATAGTTGATAATATGGAAGATAAAGGAGAAAAGATAGGAATTATCTGCAAGGCTAAGTGGTGGCCGAATTTCAAACTCTGAAGGGGAGGAGAAATCGGTTTTTGATATGGTTAAGGGGTGCCGAAATTTCCCTTGCTAATTAACTGGTTTTAGTTGTCAAAAGAGGGCAATTCCGGCTTTTGGTTAGTAGGAGTGCCGAAACTTTAATTAGTCAGGTGAGGGTTCTCTTCTTTATTTTCGGCATTTAGGGTTTCCATCTTTTCTTTCTCTTCTTCTCTGAGTAAAAGCCGAAATTCCTAACCCTATTCCCTCATCTTCACTTTGATTCAAAAGTCGAAACTCCATTGTTCTTTTCTCTTCTTTCTTCTAAAAGCCGAAACCTTATAATCCTTTTTCTACATTCTTTTCTTTTGATCTTTGCTAAAGCCGAACCTACCTCTGGTCTGCCGAAATTCTCTTTTCTTCTTCCTGCCGATTTCTTCATTAAAAGTCGAATCTACATAGACTCCTTCCTATCATCTTCTCTTCTGATCTTCTCAAAAAGCCAGAATCTCTAAGGGGCAGTCGAATTCTTTGTGTTAAGGTGAGTGCCGATTTTCCTATCTCTTCACTTTCTCTTTCGGTTTTTGGAAGACAAAATCGAAAAGCTAATGGTTTAATGGTTCTATGTATTCTCTTGTTGGGCGACATTCGGGAATTGAGGTAGATCTCTTAGATCTAAAAGCCGAAAACACTAGTCCCTGAATCTCATATCACTTTTCGGGATTTCAAGGTAAGGATTTCAATTCTCCTTAAGATGATCAACCATTTTCTTTTCGTTAGTGGTGCCTTAACCTAATGTTTCCTTACCGGCTTCTGAACAACACCTTAGGCAAATAGCGATGGTGTTGGCTACGGATAGCGTCGACTTAGAGGGTCTCGTTCTAACGGTAATCAGGTGTGTAGATCTCTAACACACTATTAAATCTGTATGTGTATATATGTGTTGTGGGCTAAGAGCCGGAAAATGGGTTATGTGAACAGTCGTATTACCCAGAAAGGGTAGGCAAAGGATGTCAGGTACGTAATCATAGAAATCTCTCTATGTGTATCGATGTATGCAATAAACTGAAATCTCTTAGGTAATGCATTGTTTGATTTTGCATGTATGTATGCATGGGATGGGATTGATATGATGAAGGGGAAGAAGGTCACATAGCGATCGGTGGCTTTGCCACATAGGTCACATAGTGATCGGTCTTTATGACAGGCAGCTCAGCTGTCGAAACGCTACGATGTGTTATTAAGGTCGCATGGCGATCGGTGGCTTTGCCACATAGGTCACACAGTGATCGGTATTTAAGACAGGCAGCACAGCTATCGATATGGTGTGTAGCGGTTGGCGGGTTGATTGTAGAAATCCCCAAGGTGTGATGGTTGGTACGGGTTGGTGTGTAGAGGATGGATTTCTAGGATGGGTTGGGCTATTCATCATTTATTATTTTCATGTATTTATGATTGACGCCTTTATGTATGGGCCAGGGCTCATAATGTGTTTGTGGGCCAAGCCTTTGATGTGTCTTCGGGATTTACACACTGAGTCTTGGTGACTCACCCTATTATTTTTCCTTAACTTTGCAGATGAGCAGTAGATCGTGGACATGAGAGCCGAGACGGACTCGAGGGGCCATCAAGTTTTAATTCCATAAATTATTTTCGGTTTTTCTTTAAGTTTCTCTTTTTATTTATTTTGGGAATATTTATGTAATAAGGCCCCATAGTTTATATTCAGTTAAGTAGTTTTTAATATTTGCAACATATGAAACAATGTCAAAGGTATAATTATTCAAAATAATAATAATACAAGGTTTTATTTTCAAATGTCACCTAATTATTCAAATATCGTCTAATTAACTTACAGTTTCCAAAACCAGCAAAGCAAAATTTTTCAATGTACAACCCGTAGCATACCAGATCTGGTCGAAACGTATGGGCCGGGTTTGGGGTGTTACATAAGTTGTGCATGTTTATGTATGTTACGAACCAGTAGGACCATCTACAAGTAAGGACAAAAGAAAAGCAAAACTTGTTTAAATTCTCATCTAATCGATTAGTGTTCAGGGATCGCCATTAGTGTGTGGACCATTGTGTTTTCAGAAGTTTACTGTTTTTTTTAGAAACTAAGTACCAAGAGTTAGTTTTTTTATAAAATTTATTTTCAAGATATATGGTTATGTTTTTAAAGATATGTTTTATGCGTACTTCTACACGAACTTATGTTTTAATTATTTTAAGATATGATTTAAAAGCATGATTTTATAAACTGTGTTTTGTGTAACATCCCAGGTTAGGGGGTCCTGCATTTTGTGTTTCTGTAAGTTTGGCATGTTTTGCTTGCTATTTGGATGTGTTTGGGGGTCTTGGGAAGGCCGGGTTCGAGCCGGAGTCCTGGTTTAATTTCTATTTTAGGGCTCTTTAGGGGGGAGATTGTAGAGGTAGGCCTTATGTAATTGTGTGTATTTGATGGCACAAGAAGCGGGGTGGTAAGGTGGCAAGGAGACTCCACTTAGCATTCAGGGGAGTGGCGTCACATGGGAAGTAGAGAGGGTGAAGGTTTGGGTCTTGTATGCCGCACAAAGGAGTTTCTTTTTGGCGTTAGCTTACGGAGGTGGTAGCATGCGGCTTGGACTCTGGTGAGGGGGATTTGAATGAGTCAAAATTTTTGAATGGGTGGACAAGAGAGGATGTGGGAGGTTTGAATGGGTCAAGGTGGTTGGGAGATTTCAAATGTGGGATGGTGAGTAAAGGGTGGAGAAAATTGTGGGATTTGGAGAGAGGGTGAGTGGTGGCTAAATTGAGGAAAGGTGGGGAAGGTTGTATGTGGTTTAAGCTTTGTTGCTAGGGGTCGAATCTTCTTTTTGGGTTAATAGGAAAATTATGCTTGTTTTGCATTTTCGGTCAACTAGGGTGAGGTGCCGAAATTCTTCTAAATAGGTGCTTGTTGTTGCTTTCCTTGATCTCTTTCTATTTTCGTTCTCTTTCACTTGTGGGCATTGCCGAATCTCCTAGCTGATTCTTCTTCTTTTCACATCGTTCTTTTGTGCCAATTAAGTCTACTTTCTCTTCATTTCAATTGCTCCTTTCATTTCTTCTTTCTCTTGGCCGAATCATCTCCTACATTCATCCATGTTCTTTGACACCCTAATACCTTAGCCGAATCCTTCTCCTCCTGTTTCTTCTTTTCTTTTCGTCACTCTCTTATTTAACTCTTGAGCCGAAACTCTCTTCTGACAAACAAACCCGTATCATTTATCCCTTGTGAGCCGAATCTCTGACTGTTTGTTTTCTCTTTTCTTCTCCTAGAGATATCACCCTTGAGCAGAACCTTCTTGGCTTTTGGTGACTTGTACCGAATCTGTGGGCATCATTCGGCTTCTCTTGGTTTAAGGTAAGATAGTTTCTTTTCAATTTTTTTTCATCTCCCTTACTCTCTTTTGGCAACCGATTACTTTTTCTTCCTTAAACTAAGGGGGGTTCTTTATCGTACCAAAGTACTTCACCTTGTGGCAACATATTTTCTTTCATTCCTTTGCTAGTGGCCGGATATCTGTGAGAGAGGTGCTAAGAGTTCTTGGTTGCCGAGGGTTCCTGTTCAAGCAGTCGTGTGGATTTGCGATAGTAACAAAGGTAAGGGATCCCTCTCTAGTTTTATTCGATTGGCCTTTCTCTTCGTTGTTCGTTGCCTTAACCCAACATTGTCGATTAAACAATCGTTGCTTTCGTTATAGTATTTTATTGATCAAGGTTCTTTCATGGACTTGAATGCCAGTCAAGGGAAGGAGGGGGTTGGACTCGTAGTCCCTGCCCCTAAGTTTAAGAAACGGGCGGTATCGGCAGTACGTGACTTTCCACCGGGTTGTGGACCGGCTTCAAATCTGAATAGACAGATTGCGGTTGTTCCATCTTCTGAGAGTGTCGGCAACATTGGGAGTTTAGTTCTTCCTGTTTACAGGTGTGTAATTTCCTCAACTTACTTTATTGTGGTGTATATGAATTTGCATATGTTAATTGAAGCCGAAAACTTTGGTAATGCTTATCGAGTTACCCTTGGTGGGTAAAACCAGAGAGATCAGGTTAGTTACTTAAAATCTTTATGACTTGTATGTATCTAGTATGAAAAGATAAAAGCATGATTGTTGATGCCTTTTGATGCATGTTATATTCATTACAATATGTCAGTATGTTGCATGGGAGGGGAAGTATTTATCGGTGACTCTGTAACACTGCTTTAATGGCTTGGAGCCATGTACTTACTGGTGACTTGGTCACATTATCGTAGTGGCTATGCCACATATATCGGTGACTCTGTCACATTGTATTGGCTTTGAGCAGCATGACTGCCAAAGAGGAGTGTAGCGGATAGAGGGTTGATTGTAGAAATCCCTAGGAGTGTTGAGGTTGGACATATGAAGTGGAGTGTAGAGGATGGATCATTAGGTTGGGTTGGGTTGCATTGCACTCATTATTGATATGCCATGCACGGGTTCTTTTTATTCAACTAAACTTCGCTTTACTTTTCATTTTCTGCTTTTGGGTATTTCTGTTATGTAATAAGGCCATTATTAAGTTGCTTTAATTTCAGTTTAAACTTTAGACGTTGTAATTACAAATTAATCGAAAAGATGTTTTCTTTATAAAATGCAAATGGAGGTTTTTCTCACAACTTAATCAACAATTTTATAAACGAAATTTGATAACAAACCTCAAGATCACTCTAATATAATGTCAAGGGTTTTCAAACGTCACCTAAACACAAGAATTGGGTTAATTAAAATCTTCGTAAATTGATTACTGAGTTTTTAATGAACAACTAAAACCTGAAGTTTTCAAAGAAAGGATTTTAATTTTTTTTGGAAAAACGCAAAGTTTCAAAAAGATCTTCCCATGTGACATGCCGGATCCGGTCGTGGTGTTTGGGCTAGGTTTGGGGCTTTACATTTTGTGAGCTTTTATGTGACCTCTATGCGAACAAGTTTTTTTATGCAAGCTCCTTATGTGAGCCCTATGTTAGATATATTGCAAAGCCAATGTATTATGAGTACTCCCCTATAATTTATATGATTTGGGTGTTGAGGTCTTGATACAGGTGGAGAGATAAGGGAATGTCAAGCTATGCTCCATTCAAAGGGACATGTGGTGTACACGAGAGTATTTTGCTTTATGCTACACTTATGAGACATATTAAGGACTATCTGAGTTACAAGTGAGAAACTATAAGGAGATCTATTTATCCAACAGTAAGATATGACAAGTATAAGAACATGTTTTATGTTTTCAACAAGATCAATTTAAGAACAATAACAAGAAAAAACACAAGAACATGTTAAGAACATGAATACGTTTATATGTTTTCTTACAAAAACAAGGCCAAGTTTTTAAGTATGATTTCCAACAAGTACATGTGAAACTGTTTTACGAACTTATATGTTTTCAAACTAAGTTTTTGCTTTAACTCCGTATTTTAAGCATACGTTGATGTTCTTGTATATTCATTGAGTTCTTAATGAACTCACCTACTCCTCTCTTACTTCATAGCTAAGTAGATCGTGGAAGGTAGTGGTGAGGTGATTGATCCATTTGAGGCTAGTCGAGATAGGTACCAGTGAACCCTGAGGAAAGGCGATGTGGTTATTTTCTTGGGATTATAATTGTTACACTAGATGATTTCACTGTTATAGAACTCAATTTTATCTTAGGTTTATTTTATTTTTCCATTCTGCGAACCATGAAGTTAAACACTTGTTTGTTGATTATGTTGAATTCCTTTCAGTATGAATGAAGTTCTAAGTTTTATCATCTTTCCTTTTGTGTGGACCTTGTTATGTTCTTTAAAATTTGACTAAGTATGTAATGCCCTTGACCTAACCTGATCTATCGGATCTGAATCTCGGGTGTTATGTCCATCTTATAGATGTAACTAAAAATTTCCTCTTTCTTTTATTCATGTAAACGTCTCTCTATGAAAGTAACAGAATTTCTTATTGGAAAACAATATATGGTTGTATTTACACATTGCCTATGTATAAAAAACTATCTAAAGATACTACAAAGTTTCTTGTCAAAATACAATGTATGGTTATCATTTTGACACAATAAAATATTGGACTTTCCTACTTTCTCTCTTAGTCCAGTGTACTAATTATTTATTTAGGCGCAGACTTTAGCTATAGACATATAGAATTTCTATTTAAATGACTTATGCACAGACTTTGACACGCCACTTGTTTTCATCTGTATGCATAATAGCCCAGCACATCGCTTCCTTAGCCTAGCCTTGGCATTGTCTCTCGGTGCACTTTCCTTTACAGAAGTTGCGTATTGTGCAAGTGTACACGTCGTTCAAGTAATAAAATGATAAGTAAGTATCGTCTCCACAGGGATCGAAAATTGGTAAGAAATTGAGTATGTTATTATAATACTGTGAATTGTACAAAAATATCAGGAAATAATCTCAGAGTGAATAAGAAACTAGAATAATGAATTAATGAAATTAAAGATAAAGAACAAAGAATTGATACGACAAATAAAATGACGTGGAAATTCACAGAAAATATCAAGAGTATTTCGGTTGGTGAACGAATAAGGTTGGAATTACTCAAGAGAAAAGTTCATATCAAGATAATTCCATGGCAAAAATATTGTCTAATCTACTGCCTAGGGATTCACTATTGTAACCTGCCTCTTTCGATAGCTAGATCTTAAGCTAAAAATCTAAGTTCATGTATGTCCCCAAAACTTGGGATTCATAACTGCAATGAACGTCCTCCTTATACAACTTGCAACATCTATGTCTAGAGTGTTACGAATATTCTGTCAAGTTTTCGCTTGCATCAAATGATTCAAGATCTGGTATTCTTAACCTTCCTTATTCGATGTCGATGCCATGTCCTAGACATGGTCTTATACGAGATCTACATTCGGTGCCGATGCCATGTCCCAGACATGGTCTTATACGGGACCTACATTCGGTACCGATGCCATGTCCCAGACATGGTCTTATACGGGACCGTCCTTATCTCATGTTGTGACATAGGTATCCTCGTTATTCCGAAATTTCAACCAGGACTTCACTTAACATAATCTCGTCATTTTCTCATATAAAATTTCATGGAAATGATATGCATTTCTCAAAATAATAAATAATTTAAGCATAATAACATATATAACCTTAATTTCACACAAACTTACCTAGGTACTCAAAATGTGTGGATGTTCGATTTAGTCCAACACTTTGTCCTTGCCTCGGTTTCGGTCCGGGCTTCGTGTTTCTTGATCTATAATAACAAGTTCACTTGATTAATACTCACATTGACTAAATTGACCCATAATTCATACTTTGGCAAAAATTATGATTTTGCCCCAAAACTTTCACATAATTACACTTTTGCCCCTAGGCTCGTAAAATGATTTTCATTCAACTTTCTTGTATTTCAAGCCTGGACGAATCATTTTCTGAACTACAAAAGCCCCCAATTTCCACTATTTCACTCATGTATGACCATTTTTATAACTTTTACAATTTAGTCATTTTATGCATTTTTCATGAAAATAACTTAGAAAAAGATGTTTATCATACATCAAACTTTCATATTCTTCCATAAATCATCAAAATACATGCATGTCATACATGGGAAAATTTTTGAACATCAACCCTAGCTCAAAATATAGCTAGAAATAGCTAAATCGAGCTACAAGGATCTCAAAAATACGAATAATATTAAAAACGGGGCTAGGATGCACTTACTATCAAGCTTGGAAGATGAACAAACCCTAGCTATGTCTTCCTTAGTGAATTTCGGCCATGGGAGAAGAAGATGGACAAGATTTTTGACTTTATTTTCCCTTTTAATTCTTTTATTAACCAAAGGACAAAAATGCCCTTAAGCCACTTTTTTGAGATTTTTCCTTCCAATGTCCATTTTTGTCCATCTTAACATATAATGGTCTAATTGCTAAATAAGGACCTCTAGTAATTTTTATAATTCTATTTTATACTTAAATCTTAGAATCTCATATTTTCTAATGTTTGCAATTTAGTTCTACTGGACAATTTGATCACTAACTAATAAAATTTCTGCATGAAATTTTCACACAATCATGCAAACACCTCATAAGCCTCATAATATCATAAAACACATATTTCTACTTTGGATTTGTGGTCTCGCAACCACTATTCTGACTAGGCCCTAAATCGGGTTGTTACAATTCTCCCCCTTAGGGATTTTTGTCCCCGAAAATCTTACCAGTGAAAAGGTTTGGGTACTGGTTCCTCCTAACTTCCTCGGGCTCCCATGTAGCCTCTTCTATCCCATGTCTTTACCACAATACTTTCACAAGAGCTATACTTTTATTCCTTAAATGTTTGACTTCTCGTGCCAAAACCTTTACCGGTTCTTTGCCATAAGTCATGTCGGGTTGAATTTCAATCTCTGTCGATGTGATCACATGCGAAGGATCTGATCGGTAATGACGTAACATAGACACGTGAAACACATCATGAATCTTTTTCAATTCAAACGGTAAAGCCAATGGATAGGCTACCAGCCTTATCCTCTCGGTGATCTTATATGGTCTGATAAAACGCAGACCCAATTTGCCTTTCCGGCCAAATCTGAGAACTTTCTTCCATGGTGACACTTTCAAGAATACTTTATCACCGACTTAAAACTCGATCTCTTTTCGTTTCAAATCCGAGTAGGATTTTTGTCTATCAGAAGTAGCTTTTAAACAATCTCAAATCACCCTTACTTTCTCTTTAGTTTCTCTAACCAGATCAACCCCGTGAATCTAATTTTCCTTGACTTCACACTTACGCCCATACAAAGCCTCATAAGGCGCCATTTTCAATCTCGACTGAAAACTATTATTATAGGCAAACTCTACCAATGGTAGGTACTTTTCCCAGCTGCCCTGAAACACAAGAACACAACACAGGAGCATATCCTCAAGTATCTGTATTAACCTTTTCGACTGTCCGTCAGTTTGGGGATGAAAGGCCGTACTAAAACTCAACTTTGTGCCCAAGGTCTCTTGCAACTTTTCCCAAAATCGCGAGATGAATCTCGAATCTCTATCTGATATAATCGACAAAGGTACTCCATGAAGCCTTACAATCTCGGAAACATACAAGTTTGCCAACTTATTAAGTGAATAGTCGACACGTACAGATATGAAATGGGCCGACTTCATAAGTCTATCTACCATAACCCATACGTCATCTTTCTTACTTAGTGTTAACGGCAAACCCGTTACAAAGTCCATGGTAACACGGTCCAATTTCCACTCGGGAACCGTAATAGGTTGAAGCAAACCCGAAGGAACTTGGTGTTAAGCCTTTACTTGCTGAAAAATCAAGCATCTTGATACAAACTCAGAAATATCTTTCTTTATACTCGGCCACCAATACCATTTCTTCAAGTCATTACACATTTTCGTGCTGCCCGGATGTACAGATAGGCATCCACTATGTGCCTCATGTAAAATTTTTTGAATAAGCTCATCATTTCTCGGTACACAAACCCTGTCTCTAAACATCAGACATCCATCAGAATTGATCCTGAAGTCAGACTCAACACCCGACTCGTATTGAACTCTTTTGGCTTGCAAGTCACTGTCATCTTTCTAAGCCTCGTAAATCTCTTGAAGAAACATTGGTCTAGCCCTCAACTCAGCTAGAATAGAACCATCCTCTCACAAGGTCACCCGAGTATTCAAAGCCCTTAATGTAAATAGGGATTTTCTACTCAAAGCATCGGCGACTACATTCGCCTTTCCCGGGTGGTAATCAATCACTAACTCATAATCCTTTATCAACTCTAGCCATCTTCGTTGCCACAAGTTCAATTCCTTTTGAGTCATCAAGTACTTTAGGCTTTTATGATCAGTAAATATTCGACATCTTTCACCATACAAATGGTGTCTCCATATCTTCAATGCAAATACAATGGTAGCCAACTCTAAATCATGAGTCGGGTAATTCTTCTCGTGTGGCTTTAACTGTCTATAAGCATATGCTATCACCTTGCCCTCTTGCATAAGCACACAGCCTAATCCATTCAAGGATGCATCGCTGTAGATCACAAATTCATTTCCCGATTCAGGTTTTTTGGAGCCTCAGTCAACAATTCTTTTAGTTTCTCAAAACTCTGTTGGCATTTTTCTGTCCATTCAAACTTTACGTCTTTTTGTAACAACTTCGTCATAGGTGTAGCTATCATGGAAAATCCATTGACAAACCGTCTGTAATAGCCAGTTAAGCCCAAAAAACTTCTAATCTCTGATAAATTCTTCGGCTGTTTCCAATCAACAATAGTTGAAATTTTACTTGGGTCGACTCAGATTCCATCTCCCGAGACAATGTGGCCCAAAATTCCAACCTCTCTGAGCCAAAATTCGCTTTTGCTAAACTTGGCATACAACTAATTATCTCGTAAAGTTTGTAAAACAGTCCTCAAGTGCTCGACATGTTCATTCTCATCATGAGAATAAATCAGTATATCATCAATAAAATCCACAAAAAACTTATCCAAATATGGCCGAAAAATGTAGTTCATTAAATCCATAAACACTGCAGGGCATTTGTTAAGCCAAAAGGCATGACTAAAAATTCATAGTGCCCATAACTCGTCCGGAATGCAGTCTTTGGCACATCTGAGTATTTTGCTCTCAACTGATAATATCCCGACCTCAAGTCAATCTTGGAAAACACAGTGGCTCCCTTCAATTGATCAAACAAATCATCGATCCTTGGCAATGGGTACTTGTTCTTCATTGTTAACTTATTAAGTTGCCGATAATCTATGCATAACCTCATGGATCCTTCTTTCTTTTTCACAAATAATACTGGAGCACCCCATAGAGAATAACTTGGTCTTGCAAAACCTTTGCCCATCAACTCTTGCAACTGTGCCTTCAATTCCTTCAACTCAGTCAGAGCCATTCTGTATGGAGCAATCGATATAGGTGCCGTACCAGGTGCTAACTCGATGCCAAATTCAACCTCTCTAACCAGAGGGAACACTGGCAATTCTTCTGGGAATACATCTGGGTACTCACATACTATCGGCACTGATTCAATCTTTAACTCAGTTTCTTTAGCATTCATAACAAAAGCAAGATATGCTTCATACCCCTTTCTTATATACCTATGAGCAGACATATGAGAGATCACTACTGGTGATCAGTCTTGTTCAACTGATTCAACACAAAGAGTGTCCCCATTTTCACATCTCAATTCAATGTATTTCTTTCTACAATTTACTATTACATCATGAGTGGTTAACCAGTCCATACCAAGAATTTTATCGAATTCATCAAATGGCAATAGCATGAGATTTGCCTTAAAATAATGACCTCTAATCATCAATGGGCAATCTTTGCATACCTTATCAAATAATACACTTTTGCCTAAAGGATTGGACACTTTTATCACGAATTCTGTGGACTCTACAGGCATGCTCATACTATATACTAATTTCATGCAAATGTATGAATGGGTAGACCCCGGATCAATTAAAGCAACAACATTAGTATCATGGAGAGAAAATGTACCCGTAATTACATCAGGGGATTACGCCTCTTTGCGAGCGCGAATGGCATAAGTCCTCGCAGACGCTCTACCCTCAGATCTTGCAACCTGCTCTCTGAGAGTACTCTTACTACTCATCCTACTTCCCGGGTTTCTCTGTTGTCTCCCTCTAGTAGTGCTTCCCGATCTCGCACTCTGAATTTTCTCTTTTTTCAACCATCTCAGGGCATTCTCTAATAATATGATCTCGGGAACCACACTTAAAACAGGCCCTCTCATGTGCTCGGCACTCACTGGGGTGATGTCTGCCACACTGTGTGCATTCCGGTCGATTAGGTCGAGTGTTCCCAACACTTGCAACTGAAGTAGTCTGAGCCTTGATCCCCGAGTACTATTTCCTCTTACTCCTGTTTGAAAACTCGGCTGAAGTAGCTGATTGGGTAGGGAAGTCTCTTGACTTCTTGGGTGAAGATTGAAACGACTTGTTCATTTGTCTCTTTCTTGAGTCACGAGACTCCATCTCAGCTTTTGGTTTCTCTTTCACCAATTCCTTGGCCTTACAAGCCCAGTCCACTAGCACAACAAATTCCTTTAATTCAAGGACTCCAACAAACAATCTGATATCTTCATTTAATCCGTCCTCAAACCGTTTACACATAATGGCTTCAGTGGATACACACTCTCGAGCGTATTTGCTGAGCCTTACAAACTCACACTCATATTCGGTTACTATCATCCTACATTGTTTTAGTTCAAGGAATTCCTTTCTTTTCTAGTTGATAAACCTCTATCTAATATACTATATCCGAAACTCTTCTTAGAAAAACTCCCATGTGATCTTTTCCCTTGGTACAACCGATACAAGGGTGTTCCACCACTGATAAGCGGAATCTCTCAAAAGAGACACCACATACTTCATGCACTCTTCAAGTGTGCAAGGCAACTCATCAAATACCCTGATGATATTTTCAAGCTAGAATTCTGCTCTTTCTGGGTCATCATCTTTACTAGCCCTGAATTCTTCGACTCTTTGCTTCCGGATTCTATCAACCGGATGCTTTTCTCTTCTTACCACTTCTACCACTTGAGGAGCTACTGGAGTAGGTTGAGGAATAGGGGTGGAGGGGGTTGTGCATTCGGGTTCGCATGAATGAACTCCATGTATCATTCATTCATCATGTGGAGAAAGGCTTCTCTAGCCTCTTTTCCTCATCTCTGACTCACAGTCGTAGGTCTATTCTCATTTTCATTCGGCATCGTCCCCTCGGTGGGAGCTGGCGCGTTACTTTCTACATCATCTGCCACAGCTCTATCGGGATCCATTTACTATATGAAAACACAATTTAAATCATCAGGAGTTGTCACACTATCATTACATAAATACTCATACGTGTGGCATGTATAGCTAGACTTATGCAAATGCTATGTTAGTCTGAAATTGACTAAACCGTATCTCTGATACTACTAAATGTAACACCCCTTACCCGTATTCAACTCCGAAATCGGGTACAAGGCATTATCGGACTTAACTTGCTTAAATATACAACTTTGGGATATAAAGTTTCTTTTCAATTTAAAACTTCCCATTCACATTCATATCATCCTTATTATGAGCCTACAAGACCCTAAACATGCATACGGAGGGTTTCAGAATTTAACCGGAAACTTTTGCGCACTTAGAAAATTTTTACCTAAATAGGGCCACATGCCCGTGTGAAATGGGACACACCGGTGTGGGCAAGCCGTGTGGTCACACACGCCCATGTCACTAGCCCGTGTAGAAATTATTTTTTTAAACCTACAGAGGTTTTCACACGGCCGGGCACACGCCCCTGTCTTTGGCCCGTGTCCCTCACACGGCCTAGACACGCCCGTGTCCTCACCCATGTGTGAAAACCTTGGTATTCTATTTATGACGTCAGCAACTCTTAAGGGACACAAGGCCTAGGCACATGCCCGTGTGCTGGCCCGTGTGATGAATCAAATTCTTGCAATTTGATGCAGGGGACACACGGCCTATCAACACACCCATGGGACTGACCGTGTGTCGCACACGGCCTAGACACACGCTCGTGTGTCTACCCATGTGGACAATTTGAAAGCTATTTTCCAAGCCAATTGCCACACTGAAACATAAACATACATATACCAGCACAAGCAACACATAACATGGCAATAATGCACTATGAAGAACCACTAATCATCATTCATACACTTCACAATTTACTCCATCATTTGCATGAACTTTCACTTCATAAAACTCATCACCATTAAAATATGAAACTTCACAAATATCGGCCAATTCCTAATGGCCATTTACAAAATGAGTGTATGAAATTAGTAGCCAACACTTCGGCTTCCAAATATGACATAACACAAGATGACCAAGTCCCTATACATTCCATACTCAAAATAAGTCAACTTTACCATACCAAAAGAATGATTGATAGTGTGATCCGAGCTCCGATGTTCTACGAACCCTTAGCTAACTTGGCGATACTACAAGGAAGAGGAAAAAGAGAGGGGTAAGCATATAGCTTAGTAAGTTTTCATGGATTAATATAGCAACATAAGTATTCATGGTAAAATCATTCATCACATATAACAATAGCAACACAAGTTCTCAAGTTCTTAGGCATGCTTACTCATACTCATTCTTACCATCACACATCACATTATGATTTCATAACTTGTGTTTTTACTCATGGTACCTGTATCACTTAGTCACATAATTTAGCACTTAAGCTAACTTGAACACAAAATTAGATTATCATCATCCTTAACATAAATGGAACTCATTATCATCTTTGTATAATTTAGCTCTATATCATCTTTGCATACTTAGCTCTTTTGCTCGTTGAACTACTCGGAATATCAGAGGATACTCAATCTCATCATACATGTATCACGATGCCAATGCCATATCCCAGATATGGTCTTATATGGGATCACCTCTTGATGCCGATGCCATATCCCAGATATGGTCTTACACGGGGTCTCTTAGCTCGATGTAGATGCCAGGTCCTAGACATGGTCTTACACGAGATCTCCTTTTGGTGCCGAAACCCTGCCCCAGACATGGCCTTACATGAGACCTTCCTTATTCAATGCCGATGCCATGTCCCAGACATGGTCTTATACGGGATCTACATTCGGTGCCGATGCATGTCCCAAACATGGTCTTATACGGGACCTACATTCGGTGCCGATGCCATGTCCCAACATGGTCTTATATGGGACCCATCCTTATCTCATGTCGTGACATAGGTATCCTCGTTATTCCGAAATTTCAACAGGGACTTCACTTAACATAATCTCATCATTTTCTCATTAAGACATCATGAATAAAATTTCATGGAAATGATATGCATTTCTCAAAATATTAAGTAATTTAAGCATAACAACATATATAACCTTAATTTCACACAAACTTACCTCGGTACTCAAAATGTGTGTGGATGTTCGATTTAGTCCAACACTTTGTCCTTGCCTCGGTTTCGGTCCGGGCTTCGTGTTTCTTGATCTACAATAACAGTTCCACTTGTTTAATACTCACATTGACTAAATTGACTCATAATTCATACTTCGGCAAAAATTATAACTTTGCCCCTAAACTTTCACATAATTACACTTTTGCCCCTAGGCTCATAAAATGATTTTCATTCAACTTTCTTGTATTTGCCGGATCATTTTCTTAACTACAACAGCCCCCAATTTCCACTATTTCACTCATGTATGACCATTTTTATAACTTTTACAATTTGGTCATTTTATGCATTTTTCATGAAAATCACTTAGAAAACGATGTTTATCATACATCAAACTTTCATATTTTTCCATAAATCATCAAAATGCATGCATGTCATATATGGGTAAACTTTTGGACATCAACCCTAGCTCAAAATTTAGCTAGAAATAGCTAAATCGAGCTGCGAGGATCTCAAAGCTACGAAGAACATTAAAAACGGGGCTAGGATACACTTACTATCAAGCTTGGAAGATGAACAAACCCTAGCTATGTCTTCCTTAGTGAATTTCGGCCATGGGAAAAGAAGATGGACAAGATTTTTAACTTTATTTTCCCTTTTAATTCTTTTATTAACCAAAGGACAAAAATGCCCTTAAGCCCTTTCTTGAGATTTTTCCTTCCCATGTCCATTTTTGTCCATCTTGACATATAATGGTCTAATTGCTAAATAAAGACCTCTAGTAATTTTTATAATTCCATTTCATACTTAAATCTTCTAGTATCTCATATTTTCTAATCTTTTCAATTTAGTCCTACTGGACAATTTGATCACTAATTAATAAAATTTCTTCATGAAATTTTCACACAATCATGCAAACACCTCATAAGCCTCAAAAAATCATAAAACACATATTTTTACTTTAGATTTAGGGTCTCACAACCACTATTTCGACTAGGCCCTAAATTGGGCTATTACACAATACACTTTCATTCCACACCACACTAACATTTCATAGCATACCTTTATATTCATCATTTCAACCATCATCATTTAAGTACTTAGATACCAAACTACCAACTATTAAAGTACCATACATACACGTCAACATAACAACTATTTCATCACTTAAAATAGCATATTTACAAGCCAAACATAATGGCTAATTTCATCAAACAAAGACACCTATACATGCCATTATAACCATGACTCAAAATCATGAAAATCTACTGATATAGCCAATGGATAGTGTGATGGAATTTCGACTAGCTTCCAACCCGATTGAGCTTCCGATAATTTCTAAAGTAAGAGAAAGACAACCACATAAGCAATGAATGCTTAGTAAGCTCATATAAACTTAAACATGATATTCCATTTTAAAACTGATCTTTATAAGTCATAAATAAACCTATACCAATGCTTCAAGATTTTTCAAACTATATAACTATCACCTCACAAATGAATATGTTCATTAACATCCTGAATACTTTCCATTTATAACAGAATAAGGTATTATAAGCTAAATTATATAATTATCAACCTTTTCTTAAAACAGTGAATCATTTCATTTACTTACTTACCTTACCATTTACTTAGCATAAGCTTAATTACTTTATCAATTCGCAATTAGTGTATCTATTTACAACATAAGTAAATTCCTTCCTTACAAGTAAGTCCTTAACTCAACAATTCTTTTTATTTCATCATATTTTGTCACATCAATGAACTTATCATTTCAATATATATTCTCACCTGTTTCATTTGCATAACTCACGAGACATAAGCCTAAACATCAACCTTAACCACAAGCTAGTGCATTTTAACATAACTCTTTCACATTTAACTAATAATCATTCTGTAATTCATCATTCGTCTCAAAATTTCCTATAAACATGTTATTCAGTAATCTCTTACTTTTACTAAACAAGATTAATGCTAAATGAATAAATTAATCATACCTGTTATACGTTTATGATGCACTTATAGGCTTCATATTGAAAATAACTCATCGTATGCTCCTGTACTATAATAATTCAACCCAAACTCATTTATATATGTATATAAATAAATATCTTTAACCGAATAATCATTAATATAACGATACTCACATATGATCAAGTAATTCATTGAACATTTAACATTTAACATTTACCAATATCTTGACTATGCATTAGCCTTTAACATTAAAATAATATTATAAATTCCATTCACAGTTAGCCTGACGAACTAATAACTTGACTCAGATACTCGGGTAACTACACCACACAAAAGGCATCATAGATACATAACAGGGGCACCGAAGTGCGGACAGGGGCACAAATGTGCAAACAGGGGCACCGTAGTGTGAATAGAGACACCGAAGTGTATACAGGGGCACCGAAGTGCAAATCCCGTACAAGCAGTCACTCTAACCCTATTGGCATGCCAATCGAATCTTAGTGATTACTACATTCAACCGGGCATTTCATGAAATCCATTTCCTTTAAACATATTACCATTTAAGGGCACTTCATCGTTTACATATATTCATATTGTCAATGTGCCATCCCAACGATTAACATCATCTATTAATCACTTTCATATTTCTCGATACACATGTTGTAACAATTCAAAATCATGCTGAAATGGCTTATATATCATATATCATAAGTATTCAATAGTTTTCTAATAAATCCTTTCTCACCTTATATTCAATTATAATATTTCGAGTTCCAACTTACATTTTAAACATCATATATAAGTATTTGCATTCATGAATCAACATTAACATTATTTATATTTATAGGTATGTACAATGCTATACCTACAAGCTTACCTCGCTAAACTGCAGAAATGTCAAAGTACAAGGGCCTTTTGGTAATTTTCCATTCTCCTTGATTTTTCACCCGGTCTGGATCTAAATTAATAATTTCATTCAATATATTAATTTAGACAGTAAAACAATGTATTTTATGCAATTTAATCTTTTTTGACATTTTTGAAAAATTGCCCCTAAAGTTTTTCTTTCATTCAATTTAGTCTCTAAGCCTAAAGCATGCAAATTAACCATTTTTACCCAAAATTGAGCCCATCCGAATACTTATGTTATCCAATTCAGCCCATTCATGCAACAATTTCACAACAAATCCTTGTGTTTTTACTATTTTCATAATTTAGTCCCTAATCGATGAATTCATCAAAAATTACTTAATAAAATACTTTTAAATAACAACTAATATTTCAAACTCATCATTTAACATCTAAAATCACAAGTTTCAACAATGGCTACATTCAAAATATTTAATAGTTTCAAATTCGAAGGTGCGAGTTAGCTGGACCTAGTTGCAACGATCTCAAAAACATAAAAATTATTAAAAATGGAGCCAAACTCACATACCATGCAATACGAAACCACCATGGTTGAACCTAACTTAAAACCTCCATGGACATTTGGTTCTTTGAAGAAGAAACTAAAAAGATGATAACCAATTAACCTTTTGTTTTTATTTTATTTTAATTTAATAAACCAATTTACCATTTTAACCTTGGTTAATAAATAATTAAAACACCAATTTCATGCCCATAATTTTCGACTAATTCCTTAAATGGTCTAATTACCATTTAAGTCCCTTTTTATTTATTCAATAAGTCATTTAATCACTCAAATCAAATAATGATCAAATTTTACATCTTTTACGATTTAGTAATTTTTAATTAATTAACTATTAAAATGTTAAAATTTTTCAATAAAAATTTAAGACCACCTTAATGACACTTCGTAAATATTTTTAAAAATATCTACGACTCATTTTATAGAAACGAGGTCTCGATACCTCATTTTATAAACCTACTTGACCTTAGGGTCTTACCACTTGAACTTATTAAATTATTTATATAACAAAAAATCACTATATCAAAAACAATGTTTGACTTGTAAATATTAAATAATAATATTTATGAACTTACTTGTCAAATTTGGTGGCCCCAAAACCACTGTGTCCGATACCACTGAAAAACGAGCTGTTATAGGAGATAAAGGCAACCCCAATACGAAATTCATTGTGACACATTCTTATTTTTACTCTAGAATCATTACAGGTTATAATAAACCAGAAGGTACCTGATGCTCAACTTTAACTTGCTGACAAACCAATCATATCAATATGAACTCTAAAATCTCTCGTTTCATACATGGCCACCAATACATCTGTTTCAAATCGCCGTACATTTTATTGCTACCAGGATGAATCAACAAGCTACTACAGTGAGCTTTCTTAAAATCTTCTGAATAAGATTAGAATTTTTCAGAACACAAATTTTGCCTGTGAAGTACAAACTGTCATTTGAACCAACATGAAAATCTGAATCAGTTGTCGTTTCAATCTGTTTTCGTTTAGCTATCAAAACATCAGCACATTTCTAGGCCTCGCTAATATGTTACGAAAACATCGATTTAGCTTTTAATTCAGCTAAAATTGAATTGTCATCAATCAACATCAATCATGTGTTCAACACTCGTAATGCAAATAGAGATTTTCTACTCAAAGCATCAACAACAACATTAGCCTTTCCTGGATGATAGTCAATGATCAAATCGTAATCTTTCAATAACTAGAACCACCTGCGCTGCCTCAAATACAAATCTTTTTGTGACATCAAATACTTCAGGCTGTTATGATCAGTGAAGATATGACATTTTTCTCCGTACAAATGGTGTCGCCAAATTTTCAAAGTAAAAACAAGCTGCAAGCTCTAAATCGTGATTCGGATAATTCTTTTCATGTGGTTTCAACTGTTTAGAAGCATACATCATCACTTTGCCCTCTTGCATCAAAACACAACCCAAACCATTCAACGAAGCATCACTATAAATCACAAATTCTTTATCGGACTCTAGCTGAACTAACACAGGTGCCTCGATTAACAAAGCTTTCAACTGATTAAAACTTTGTTGACATTTCTTGGTCCATTTGAACTTAACATCTTTTTGCAACAATCTCGTTAAAAGCGTAGCAATCATTAAGAATCCCTTGACGAACCTTCTATAATACTCAGCTAAACCTAGAAAACTTCTAACTTCAGATGCATTTCTTGGATGTTTCCAAACTACCACAGCTGAAATTTTACTCAGATCAACTGTAATGCCATCTGTCGATACTACATGTCCCAAAATTTTGATTTCTTGGAGCCAAAACTCACATTTACTGAACTTAGCGAACAATTGTTTTTCACGTAAGGTTTGCAAAACAATTCTCAAATGCTGGGCATGTTCTGTCTAATCTTGCGAATAGATTAGAATATCATCAATGAATACAATAACAAATTTGTCTAAATACAGTCTGAATATTCTGTTCATCAAGTCCATAAATACAGCAGGTGCATTAGTCAAACGAAATGGCATCACAAGAAACTTCAAATGTCTGCACCTGGTTTTAAAAGTAGTTTTCGACAAAAGTCTTTAACTTGTAACTGATAATAACTAGAATGAAGATCTCTCTTTGAAAATACCACCACACCTTTCAACTGGTCAAATAGATCATCAATATGTGACATTGGATACTTGTTCTTAATATGACTATGTTGAGCTATCGATAATCGATACATAGTCGCATGGATCCATCCTTTTTCTTAAAAAATAACATGGAAGCATCCCAAGGAGAAAAGTTGGGCCGAGAAAAACCCCTATCTTTCAACCCTTGTAACTGATCTTTCAACTCTTTCAGTTTTGTAGGTGCCATTTTATACGGAGCTATCAATATCGGAGATGTTCCTGGGATTAACTCAATAGCAAACTCAACCTCTCTGATCGGCGGTAACCCTAGTAACTCCTCTTGAGACAAATCTGAATACTCATATACCACTGGAACTAATTCTAACTTCAATTCTAAAATTTTGGATTCAAATATATAAGCGACATATGCTTCATAGCCTTTTCTAACATATCTTTGTGTTGATATAGCCAAAATAACATTAGATGCACTATCTAGTCTATCTGATTCAATTTGAAGCTTTTCACCATTCTGACATTTTAACACAATATGCTTTCATCTACAATTCACAAGAGCATCATGCAGAGTTAACCAGTCCATACCCAAAATCATATCAAACTCATCAAAGGGTTGTAACATCAAATCAGCTACAAAGTTGCAACCCCGAATCATTAAAGGACAATTTTTACATACTTTATCAACTAACACATACTAACCTAAGGGGTTTGTTACTTTAACTATAAATTTAGTAGATTCAAAAGGTATTTTCTTATCTAACACTAAATTCGTGCATACATATCAGTGACGTTGACCATTGGTCAATTAAAGCAGTAACATTAGAAATGTACTAGTGATAACATCAGGTGTTGAAGCTTCCTCTCGAGCACATATTGTGTAAGCTCTAGCTGGTTCTCATGCCTCAGACCTCATAGTAGAGTTTTTCGTCCCATTACGACTCTTACTCGCATTTCCAATGTTTTGAGGTGGTCTCCCTCTCGCAGCTGTATTACTCAGTCAACTAGTCTAAGCATTTTCTTTGTTTGATCTTTTTGGGCAATCTCTGAAATAGTGTTCATACAAACCAGATTTTAAACATTACTCATCTTTCAATCTGTATTCACCGAAGTGTTGTCTATTACATTGCTGACATTCGGGCTTACTGTTTTTAACACTGCCCACACTCACTACAGATGTAGCTTGAGGTTTCGAGCTCGAATGTTATTTTCCTCAGTCATTCCCAAAATAACCCACTGAAGCTGATGAATGACCATGATACTCTTTCGACTTCTTCGGTGGCGATTGGTATGACTTTCCCATAGATCTATTTCTTGAATCAAGAGCCTCAGAATCAACTTTTCTCTTTGCTTTACTCAGTTCCTTCGCTTTGTGCACTTTGTCGACCAGAACTACAAATTCGTTCAACTCAAGGATCCCGACTAATAACCTGATGTCTTCTTTTAACTTGTCATCAAATCGTGCACACATAGCAACCTCTGTCGGTATACATTATTGGGCATACTTGCTGAGTCGAACAAATTCTCTATCATATTTAGATATTGTCATCCGACCTTGTTTCAACTCGAGAAATTCTTTACTTTTCTTATCTAAGAATCTCTGGCTCATATATTTCTTTCAAAATTCTGTCTGAAAGAATTCCCAATTTACCCGATCTCTCGGCACAACCGAAACTAAGGTATTCCACCATTGATAAGTCGAATCTTTCAACAATGATACAACACATTTCAAGCATTCTGTCGGTGTACATGATAATTTGTCAAAAACTCTCACCGTATTTTCTAACGAGAATTCAGCTCTTTCAAGGTCATCTTTGGCTGTACCTCGAAACTTTTTAGCCCCATACTTACGGATCTTATCAACTGGAGGCTTGCTTGCTCGTACTGGTTCCAAACCTTGAGGAACTACAGGGACCGATTGGGGAACAAGTGGGATGGAGGTTGTTGAGCCATTAGGTTCGTTCGCACGATCTCAAAGAACCATTCATTCATCATTTGGAAGAAGGTTTCCTTAGCCTCTCCTCCCTGGCCCTTAGATACAGGCCTACTTCCACTAAACGCTGCTCCATGAACGAAGGCTTGCGCGCTACTTTCTACTTCATTAGAATAAGCCCGGTTGGATGACATTTTTATCTATATGAAAACCTAGTTCAAGTCATACCAGGAGTTATCACACTATCCCAAGTTATATAACGAGATGTATTTCTAGACTCGTACATGCTATGTTCAGCCTGAGAACCGACTAAACCATAGCTCTGATACCATTAAATGTAACACCCTTAACTTGCATCGGGTCATCGAAATAGGGTTACAAAGCATTACCGTATAAACAGAACATTAAAACATTCATTTCATACATCATTGCAAATGTAATTTAAATACATTCAATCACAAACATAACATCCCTTAAATGAGCCCTCGAGGCCCTAGAAATACCTTAGAAACAATTCAGGACCAAATTGAAAATAATCAAAAAGTATGAGAAAAAGTTAGAAAATTGGACTTTAGGAGTTATACGCCCTAGTGGCCAGGTCGTGTGCCTCACACGACTAGGACACACACCCGTGTCTCAGGCCATGTAACAATCGAAATAGGGACACACGACCGTGTCCTAGCCTATGTCCTCATCCGTGTAACTCTCTAAGTTGGGTTACACGGCCAAGCCACACGCCCGTGTGCAAGGCCGTGTAACTCTCGAAATAGCCACACACGTCCGTGTATGTAACAGCCCGATTTAGGGGCAAGTCGAAATAGTAATCTCTGAATCACTAATTTGAGGTTAGAGAAAATTTTTTCATGTTATATTATGTGTTATAACATGTTTATAAGGATGTATAAAAATTTTAACGCTTTAATTTTAGCGATTTCATGCTTAATCACGAAAAAATACTAAACCGCATAAAGTGCGAAAGTTCCATCCTATAGGCTAAAGGTACCAAATAGCCATGAAATGTTAATTGGAGGTCTTTAAAGGGAAATTATACCATCTTGAATGTGTTGTCCGGCCATGTAGACAAGGGGGAAAAGAGCATTTAATTTTTGGTCAAAGTTGGTAAGTTTGGTGGATTAAATTGATTTTTTTTAAATAAAATAAAGAAAGGAAAAAAGATGTCATCTTTCCTCTCTTCTCCTCCACTGAAATTTTCAGCAAACAAGGGGTGTTTGAAAGCTCCAGCAAGCTTTTCTCCACTCAAGTAAGCTAGCCAATGAGAGGACTAATTTGCAACATGGTTGAGAGTCTAGGTGTAACATCCTGAAATTCAGGATTTTATGTTTTGAAATATACCAGGCTTTAGGCTAGCTAATGTTGGAACGCCGGTACCCCATGGCGCAGCAGAATAAAATTAGATCCAGCGATCCAAATCATGGATCCATGTGTGAGGAACGAATCGGGGTGAAATAAAGGTTTCGAAATTACCAAAACTTCAATCTGAGTAGACAGCGACGCCTTGGCAACAAGAGTTTTGATCTACTGTCGAATCAAGCCTCAACCCTTTCCGATGTCGGCCTCTATGTAATCCACCCGGTTTGACTATGAACGGAAGAAATCTCCAAAACTGTTTTGGAGGCTTATTTGCTTGACGGCTGCTAGACTTAACAAGCAATCACTTAGGGTTTTCATGTTGAGTTTTGTCTCCTTTTAATACCTTTTATAATGGGTGCCTTTCTCATTGGGCCTTTTATAATAGGTATCCTCTTAATTGGGCCTTTTATAATTGGTATCTCTTGAATGTATTACAAGATTAAATAAATACAATAAAGTTTTTAACCAAAAATTATAATTACATTAATTATATTTGAAAATTATAATTACATTAATTATAATAAGGATTCCGGTAAACTATATTTATTTAAATTTATATATGAATCAAATTCATATATTAATAAAATTATGTTATCATTATGTGTACAACATCCTTGTACATATAATATGTTCAATATTTGATTGCCCAATTAAATTAATTCTTTAATTAATTTAATTTATGTGACAACCAAGCACAATACCAACTATATTTTATTCCGTTCATTTCAACCATAGGGTGTGACCCTGTAGGTTCTTGCAACGTTAGCAGTAATACTAGAACGATTCTATTGTCACAGACAATAAGTGGCATCTAGCAATGCATCATTGCTACCTAAGTTACAAAAAGTCATGATTCGACATAACCTTTCGTGATTAACCTTTCATGCATTAATCCTTAAGTCCTTTATCTCTGGAACGGATACAAGTCATGGGATAGTCACACTTGCATAGTCCATCCCATGTTTCTTGATATCTTAAGTAGACTATGATATACAAATTAGTATGACATCTCATATCAACTTATTTGAGCATGGCCATGCATTTCTAGTCTCACTCAATCAAGTGGCCTAAGTTATTACTCCTATTATGTAGGAGGGACTTATCCTTTATTGATCAACCATATCCCTCTACATAGATTGTGGTATATCCAACATCAGCCTTTATAGAACAACCTGTTACGGTGTACGTTTGACTGTATCAAAATATACAACTCACGATGCTGGGATAATAATGATCTCAAGTCTGAGGATCATATACATATTAATCACTATGAGTAATGTTGTGACAATTACATAATAATCCAAGAAACATACTCATAGCGGGTCAATCCAATATGTTGTTCTCTAACACACATATTCATGCATTGATTTTGACACTCCATATCAATGACAACTCTTTATCATCAATCAACTACATGTTAGTCTTAATGCATTATTATTGTCCTAGTCAACAATAATACTCGACTAAGGATCTTTTAAGAATAATCATATTATTCTCAGGACATTATTATAAAACAGTTTATCTATACACACAGAAAGAAAAACTGAAATAATAATGACAACGCTTTATATTAATAAACATGGTAAATTAAGTATGTTATTACAACCATCTCATGATTGATCTTTGGGCATACTCTTACAGCTAAGAGTGTCAGTTGTATATGTTTAGTGACCCTAAGAAGGCTTGGGGTTGAGTTGGGCCTTAGTAGATTTTTTGTGTTTAAGCACTTAAGGGGGGGAGAAGGTAAGTGACGTCAAGAATTAAAAGAATAAGTGTGTATTTTGCTAGCACAAGTGGAGTTAGTAGCAGAGTGGTGTGGCGTCACATGAAAGAGCTAAAGGGGTGGAGTTCAAATCCCACCTATTGCAAATTTTGGATTAATTTTTGTGCTAATCAGGTGGAAGATGGTAAGTGTCGGCCATGGCTCTAAAGAAGGAAAGTAAGACTTTCAAATGATGGAAAGAAGATTAAGGAAAAGAGTAAGGAGGAGATCAAGGGAAAAATAAAGAAAGAAGTAAAGGAAAGAGATAAGGGGGGATATGTTGGCTGAATCTTAGGGAGGTGAATGGGGAAAGAAATTTTGGTCAACTAAAATCTTTTTTGTGTTAGGGGGCATACGGTTTTGGTAGGGGAATTTTGGGAGCCGAATTTCCTATGGCCATTTTGCAATTTTTGTGCATGCAAAGTTTTTCTTCTTTTTGAACATTTTGTACCTTCTTTTCCAACCTTTTTCTCTTGTCTTGCCGAAACACTCAAGCCATTTTGCTCATCTTTCCTTAGTGTTGGTCGAAACTCTCTGACACCTCTTTTTCCATCTCTTCTTTTCTTTTTCACTATTTCTTCAACCCTTCCCTCTTTTTCTTTAGCCAATATTTTTTATGGCCGAATCTTGCTTGTTCTTTTCTCTGTAAATAGTCGAACCTTTAAACACTTTATTTCTTCTTCTTTCTTGTGTATTGGGCATTTCTTCCTTGACCGAATCTGGTAAATGATTTCATCCTCTTCTTTTTATCTTCTTTTCTCCATGGTCGATTATGTACCCCTTTCATTCGGATGGTTCTCTAAAACAAAACATCACTCTCTCCTATTCCCTCACATCGTGATCTCTTTCTATTGTAATGTTATAGTGGGCAAGCCGAATCTCTCATCTTTGCCAACTCATCCGTAGCCATAAGTTGAATCGGTGGGAATCGGGTTCATCATCGATTAAGGTAAGGAGTCTCTTCTTAGTCCATTCGATATCGCTACTTGGTTATTTTGCTAAACGAATCGATGGATTTCACTAATCGATTATTATAGGGACTAAATCACTCGATCTTCTCTACTCATTGATCCTTCAGAAGTAGTGGTAAGCCGAAACCATCTCCTTAAATAACTACTTTCTCTCATCGTAGTATTATTCTGATCGAGACTCTTCTAGTGGAGGCAAGTGGTAGCGTTATTAAAGGAAAATCGATAGGAGGGCAAAAAGGGAGTAGACTTGCAATCTCTACTCCCAAGTTCAAACGTAGGGCGGTATCAGCAATTCGGGATTTTCCACCAGGTTGTGGACCATCTTCTGGTGAGAGTAGGCAAATCGTGGTCGTTCAGGATACTAAGGGTAAGTATTTCTTTAGATCGTCTGATTTAGATTTGGATTAAGACACTCTCTTTTTGTTAGTAAATCGAGTGTTATGGTGTCATAGGTGCCGACGATCAAGAAGATTTAGTTCTTACCGTAATCAGGTGTGTAATCTCACACCGAAATCCTATAGATTCTTGATTCACCATCATGTTGGAAAATAGATCATTGTTGCTTACGAATCTAATAACCGTAATATGGCATGAATCGAGTAACTTGCTTAAACAACGTTAATTCTAAGATCTGTCAAAATCGGTAATAATTTGCTAAATTACAAAAATGCCCCTATGGGCCAAATTACTAAAAAAATTCCTAATGGGCCGTTTTACGAAAATGCCTTAACGGGCCGATTTGCTAGAATGCTTTAGTGGGCCGAATTACCAAGGTGCTTTAATGGGCCGATTCACCGAAATAATTCACCAGATTAATGGTTGTTATATATATGTGGATATATTTTCATTATGTATGTTGCATCTTTACATATTGCATGGGTTGGGAAAATTGTATAGAGAGCAGTGTAGCCTGGTGGCATAGCCACAATTTGTTTATTATTGTCCTCAATTATGATTCGGTGGCTTGACCACAAAAATAATATACTATAGCAGCTTGACTGCAAATTCGGTGTGAGCGGCGGGGTGGGTTGACTTGATCCCCACAGGTGTGATTGGCTGGTCGGGGGTGTGATGGTTGGATGGGTTGGGTTACATTCATTTCATTTAATTATTCCTATGTAAATGGGCTTAGGCCCAAGATGTTGCTATACGGGTTCAGGCCCAGCGGATGTCGATAAGGGGATTATGCATTGAGTTCTTGTAACTCACCCCCTTTCTTTTTTTAATCCTTGCAGGTAATGCTCAGTAATGAGGACTTCGACCCATGGATAACTCGATGGAGGCCATACTTTGGAAATAATGTTTTCAAACATTAGTAAACTTCTTTTCTGCTTTATTTCATTACTTTTACTATTTTGGGTTTAAAGTTGTAATAAGGCCTCTAGGATATGTTTTTAATTTGCTTTATGTTTTGACGTACTTATTATTTTTCTTGAATTGTTTTAAACGGGGATTTTCTGAGATCATAAATAACGGTTTTTCAAAATTGATTAACAAATGGATTTCATAACAAATATGTACAAATAATTTAACTCGGATTCTCTTTCGAATTATCAACGTCATTTTCAAAAGTCACGGTTTTAAAGTTCACTAGTTCAATTTCTTATTCATCAAACAACCTCTCAAGATTAGTAGTTTTTTTTATAATCAAACTTGTTTTCTTAACTATAAACAAATAACGTCAACGTTAGTAAGAATCACAAGTTCTTTATACATTTTCTTCATGTGACATGCCAGATCCAGTCATACCGCATGGGCCGGGTTTGGGGTGTTACACTAAGGACTTGCCATGAGAGAGTTCATGCTGGTTGCTGAGTTTTTATGGAAGAAAATGAATGTTAGGATGTTGATAAACAACTTTTGTGAAAGGTGTTGTTATGAAAACACATAATTGGGACTAAAATGCAAAAGTTGTAATTTGTTCATTAAGGCATGAAATAGATGGAATTGTGGATAGTTGTAAGAGGATTAAATGTTCAGCTAGGCTTGTTTAATAAGAAAATATGACGAAAATTTATTTACGAGCTTAGGGGCAAAATAGTAATTTTGCCAAAGTGTAGGGCAAAATAGTCATTTTTGCCTAAAGTGTAGATTATGGTGTATTATGACTTATAAGTGATTAAATCAGTAAATTCGATTGTTCTAGATCAAAGAAAACGAGTTTCGGACCTAGAACAGGTGAAAAGAGAAATGTGGGCAAAAAGTCCCTTTCGGCCCTTTCGACATCGAGGTAAGTTCATGCGCAAAAGTTGCAATTACATATGAGTTAATTTAATATTCCAATGTTGTATGGAATGTATATTTACTCTATGAATGCCCGAAATATCTTTTGATGAGATGTCAAAAAAATTTAATTTAAGAGTACTGGAATTGTATATAGCATGATATGATGATAGTTAAGGTCTCGTGTAAGACCATATTGGAATATGGCATCAGTGTAAAAATTCGTATAAGACCATGTTAAGGACATGGCATCGATATGCTAATGCAAGTAAGACCCTAATGGGGTATGATGTCAATGTGACACAATGTGTATGAGACTCAAGAATGCTATTTCACGACTTGAGTGATTCAACGGATATGTTGAAAGAAAGAAAGTATGTGGTTGTACTACGAAAAGCACAAGTGTGTGTTTGAATTTGATTGAGATGGATTCAGTATATGATGAACCTCTAGTGGGTTATGTGTAATCAATACACCTTAGTTGCATGAGATAGATTTATTAATGCATTATGAGAATGCGAACGAGTATTGATCGCTGCAAATCAGAGCTTTAAATATTTATAAAAGAATGATCAAACCTGGAGACTAACTCTGACAATGATATTAAGGCAAGTGTACCTATCGGACAATAGTATAGTTTAGGCAAGACCAGTTATCGAACCCAAAGGAACTAAAAGTATTAATACTCACTTTCCTTTTATTATTTAGCCTTAAAGTTAGAGTGAAGATTACTTTTAAACTAAATTGACGACAACTAAACTAAGGACACAAAGACAAGAAGACGAATTGGAAAACAACGTTGAAGGAAAACTCAGTTGATTTCGACGATACCTTCGGGAAGAATCCACCTAGACTTCACTAATTATCTAACCCTAGATTATATGATTTCTTTTACTTAGCTTGATCCGTGAGACTCCCTAACCTATATTAAACCCTCTCTCGAGGCGAATAACATCTAACCCTAGATTAATTAGTGGAACTCTCGTTCGCTTATAATAACCCCCTAGGATAGCAGTAAATCGATCAATGGACTCCCATATTAGGTTTCACCCTAATCCGGCAAAATCTCGTAACCCTATTTCTAGGCGTTCGATCAACTCCGCTTAATTATGTTAGATCTCCTCTTAGGCAGGGTCTATTCCTCCTCCACCTAAGCACATTAGATTTAGATTAAGCAACATAATTAAGAACAAACTAAGTAATTTATCATATAACCTAAAAATCAAATAACAAAATCCATCTAGGTCTCATCCCCTTCAGGTATCTGAGGGATTTAGTTCATAATGAATAAACAAAACATCGCAAGAGAAAAGATAAAACAAAACATAAGAAAACCCTAAAACTTCCTGAAGGAATTGAAAGGGAATTCCGCCGTCTTGAGTATAACTCCAACTTTTTGGGATGGATCAACTGGCTATCCTCGCATTATTCCCTAAGTTTGACCTTCTCGGCTTGGCTCCTTGGCCTAGCTTTAGCTCTGGTTTCGGCTTCTGCCGAACTCCCCTCTCAAGTTGCCCCCTTGGGTGTTTATATAGACTTTGTGATGCCTTACTTGGCCCCTAAGTTTCCTAATTTAAGTAGAATTCCTACTAGGGTGTTTGAATAGGCTTTGGAATGTGTTTTTTTGCCTCCAAGTATCCTTTCCCGAATGAAATTGCTCTTTCCAGCGACAGAGGCATGGCCATGGCACACGCCCGTGTGGATCGTGGCCAGGCCGTGCTCGAACTTTTAATGAGGCACGGTCGTGTTAGCTTTGGGCCAGGTCGTGTCGATTTCTCTCTTGGCCCAATTTGGTTCGTTTTCAGCCTATTTTACGTTCTTTTCATCCTTGGGTGCTTTTCTGAGTATAAGACACGAAAAGAAAGGATTAAGAGCACCTTTTTACATAAATCAAAGGATAAATCATCCAAAAGTATGCTAAATGTGGGATTAAAATATGTTACTTTTACGGTTTATCAAATACCCCTACACTTAAGCTTTTGCTTGTCCACAATCGGCCACTTCCACCATGCACTCACAACCACTCATTCAAAACACTTTGAACAAGTCTCCTTCCTAAATTCACTCTCCACTCACCATTCAAGTCATTTGACTTGGTCTTAGGCAGAGTTTGAACTGCCTACAACTTCTCCCTTCCATGCCGTCAAAAAGGATGCAAAATGTGGCCACTCCGCAGCTTGAACACAGGACCTCATCCCCTGCAAGTGGCGTCACACTCTCAAGCCCTTAGTGGCGCCTATCCTGCCACTCCACCAGCTCATCTCTTGTGCTAAAAACCACCAAATAAAACCTTTAAACCCCAGCTTCCTCAGCCCCTTACACATAAAGCTTAAAACTAGAATTTTTCCTACAACTCAAGCTTACACCTAGCTTACAACTAAGCCCCTAAAACATCAAAACAACAATATGGCACACCAGACACAAGCAAACAAAGTCATAACAAAAATAGCCCCTAACCCGGGATATTACAGTTCTACCCCCTTAAAAATAATTTCGACCTCGAAATTACCTGATCAGAAGAGTTGCGGGTATTGCTGTCTCATCATATCCTCGGGTTCCCACGTGGCTTCTTCCACGCCATGATTCCGCCAAAGAACCTTTACCAAAGGCACAGACTTCCTACGCAGAACCTTCACATCCCGATCTAGAATCTGCACAGGTTCCTCCTCCATGGTCAAATCTGGATTTACCTCGGTCTCTTCCACTGCTACCACATGCGATGGATCTGAATGGTAATGCCGAAGCATCGAAACGTGAAATACGTCGTGAATCTGACTTAGCTCTGCGGCAGCTCAAGCTGATACGCTACTGGTCCCACTCGTCTCAGTACCTTATACGGCCCAATAAATCTTGGACTTAACTTGCCTTTCCTTCCAAACCTCAACACTTTCTTCCATGGCGAGACCTTCAAAATAACCTGATCCCCTACAGCAAACTCTATGTCTCTCCGCTTAAGATCGGCATAAGATATTTGCCGGTCCGAAGCTTCCTTCAATCGAGCCTGAATCAACTTAACCTTGTCTTCGGTCTCAGCAACCAACTCGGGTCCCAACAACTAACGTTCACCTAACTCCGTCCAACGCGTAGGTGAGCGACACTTCCTACCATACAACGCCTCATACGGTGCCATCTTGATGCTCGCTTGGTAACTGTTGTTGTAGGCAAACTCGGCTAATGGCAGAAACTCCTCCCAACTACCCCTGAAGTCCAGAACACAACCTCTCAGCATATCCTCTAAGATCTGAATAACCCTTTCCGACTGCCCGTCAGACTGCGGGTGAAAAGCAGTGCTGAAATCCAAACGCGTACCCAGAGCCTGATGCAACGCTTTCCAGAACCTTGACGTAAATCTGGGATCCCTATCCGAGATGATCGATACTGGCACACCGTGCAGCCTCACTATCTCTGACACATACAGTTTCGCCAACCTCTGAAGTGAGTAGTCAACCCTCACCGGAATAAAGTGAGCTGATTTAGTTAGTCGATCCACAATTACCCAAACTGAATCCTTCTTGCTTGGCGTAAGCGGTAATCCACTGACGAAATCCATGGTTATCCTTTCCCACTTCCACTGAGGAATCTTCACAGGCTGAAGCAACCCTGACGGCAACTGATGCTTAGCCTTGACCTGCTGACAAGTCAGACACTTCCCTACAAACTCTGTCACCTCTCTTTTCAGACCAGGCCACCAAAACTGCTCTCTAAGATCCCTATACATCTTGCTACCTCCAGGATGCATAGCATATGGACTGCTATGTGCGTCCTGAAGAATCTTCTGCCTCAGCTCAACATCCTTGGGCATACAAGCTTTACCTTGAAAACACAGCACCTCATCACTAGACAAACTGTAACCTTCCAAACCACCATCCTGCACCTGCAACCTCTGCGCATTCAGAACCTCATCCTCTAACTGTTTCTCTCTGATCTGCTCAACCCAAGTAGGCTTAACCTGCAACTCTGCCAGAATACTTCCGTCGTCATACAAACTCAAATGGGCAAACATCGCTCTTAAGTCCGAAACAACCTTACGGCTCAACGCGTCTGCCACCACGTTAGCCTTGCCCGGATGATACTCAATCGAACAGTCGTAATCTTTTAGCAACTCAACCCATCTGCGCTGCCTCAAATTCAAATCCTTCTGAGTCAGAAGGTACTTCAGACTCTTGTGATCCGTGTAGACTATCGATCTCTCTCTGTACAAGTAATGCCTCCAAATCTTCAAGGCGAAGACTACAGCCGCTAGCTCCAAATCGTGCGTCGGATAGTTGACCTCATGTGGCCTCAGCTGCCGAGATGCGTAAGCCACAACCTTACCTTCCTGCATCAGCACACAACCCTATCCCGTATGTGATGCATCGCAGTATACTGTGAATTCCTTACCAGCCTCAGGTTGAATCAAAACCGGAGCTTCTGTCAGAATCTTCTTAAGCTTGTCGAAACTCTCCTGTTGTTTCTCAGTCTAAACAAACAGAATCCCTTTCCTTAACAACTTGGTCATCGGCGCTACGATCAACGAGAAACCTTCTACAAACCTTCGGTAGTATCCTGCCAAACCCAGAAAACTCCGAATCTCAGCCACTGACTTAGGCGGCTTCCAATCCAAAACTGCCTCAATCTTTCGAGGATCCACTCTAATCCCCTCAGCCGACACTACATGACCCAAGAAAGTCACTTCTCTAAGCCAGAACTCGCACTTACTAAACATAGCATAGAGCTACTTCTCCTTCAAAATCTGTAGCACTACTCGTAAATGCGCATCATGCTCTTCCTCTGTCCTTGAGTATACCAGGATATCGTCTATGAAAACCACAACGAACTGATCCAAATACTGCTGAAACACCCTATTCATCATATCCATGAATGCTGCAGGCGCGTTAGTCAACCCGAACGGCATTACCAGAAATTCGTAGTGCCCATACCGAGTCCGAAACGCTGTCTTGTGGATATCCGCCTCCTTCACCTTTAACTGGTGATACCCAGACCTCAAGTCGATCTTCGAGAATACCGCTGCACCCTTCAGCTGATCAAACAAGTCATCTATCCGTGGCAACGGATACTTGTTTTTGATCGTCAGCTTATTCAACTGGCGGTAGTCTATACACATCCGCATCGTACCATCTTTCTTCTTGACAAAGAGTACCGGCGCTCCCCAAGGCGAAACACTTGGCCTGATAAAACCCCGATCCAATAACTCCTGGATCTGAGCCTTAAGCTCCACCAACTCCTTGGGCGCCATCCTATACGGAGCAATAGACACTGGCGCAGTTCCGGGTAACAGATCTATCCCAAATTCTACCTCACGATCCGGCGGCAAACCCGGAAGCTCCTCAGTAAACAAGTCAGCAAATTCTCCAACTGTCCGAACTTCCTCTACAGCAGACTCTTTAACCTCCAAGGCATACACATGAACCACATACGCTTCACAGCCCTTTCTGACCATTTTCTCAGCCTTCAGGGCAGATACCACATTAGATAAGTAATCTCTCCTATTACCTATCATAACCACTTCATCACCCTCAGACGTCTTAAGAACCATGCGCTTAGCCGCGCAATCCAACCTCGCCTGGTACTTAACCAACCTGTCCATCCCAAGAATCAGATCGAACTCCCCAAACGGCAGTTCCATCAGATCAGCAGCAAACACTACCCCTTGAAGTTCTAGGGGTACATCCTTAAACAGCTTATCTACTACTACAGAGTGACCTAGAGGGCTAATTACAGTCATCTGCCTAGAAGATTTCTCAGAGTCTAAATCCATGGTCTCTACTATACTACTAGCAACGTAAGAATGCGTCGAACCCACATCAATCAAAGCAGTAAATGGAGAACCAAAGATCAAGAACGTACCGGTTATGACGTCCGGTGCGTCGCCCTCCTCTCGGCGCCTCGCTGCATACACTAACCCAGGCTGTCTGGCCTCAGAATTACCCGCACCTCTACCCGGTGCTCCACGGCCCCGACCAGAACCATTACCTCCTCTGCCATTACCACGACCCCTCTGCGGTGGCGGTCCATTATTCCTGAACTGAGTACGGCCCTGACCCTCAGACTGAATCCTAGCCAACTTACGCGGACAGTCCCTCACACGATGATCCAAAGAACCACACTCAAAGCAACCTTTTCCACCGGTCCAGCAACCTCCCTAATGAGATTTCCCACAACGGTTACACTGCGGCGGTCCCTGACTAGCAGCAACATTCCTACCAGACTGATTCGGCCCACTCTGCCTAGCCCTTTTCTGAAGATTACCCGACGACCCAGAAGACCCAAAACTCCTCTTATGCCTGTTCCTGTCCATGCCCTGCCTTACCGACTCCTTAACACCCTCGGCTACCTTAGCCTTCTCAACCAGAACAGCAAACTCACGCTCTTGCTGTGGAGCAATCAGCAACCTAAGTTCGTCTCTCAGACCATCCTCAAAACGAATACACCTCTCGTGCTCTGTAGCCACAATGCCCCTTGCATACCGGCTCAGCCTCAAGAACTCAGCCTCGTACTCTGACACAAACTTACTCCCCTGAACTAGCCTTAGAAATGCTTTCCGCTGCGCGTCGATGTAGCTAGCTCCGATGTACTTTTTCTGATAAGCAGCCTTAAAATAATCCCACGTGAGATCCTCTGCTGCAGCACTGTCTCGAACCGTGAGCCACCACTGGTATGACTCATCCCGAAGAAGCGATACTATGCCCTTCAGCTTCTCCTCAGCAGTCAGGTCTAAATCGTCCATAATTCGTTCGGTCGCCTCCAACCAATACTCAGCCGTGCTGGGAGCAACACCAGAAACACCTCGGAAAACCTCAGCCCCGTTTGCCCGAAGTCGCTCAGGTACAGATTTCCTAACTCCTGCGCCTCCGCCTACTCCAGCTACCCTTTCCAGAACTCGCAGCATCGCCTGTGACACTGCATCGTCCCCAGTCTGATCTTGAAACTCACCACCTCCAGTTGGTGGCGGTACTGGTATCTCATTTTCTGACCCCTGACCAGATCCTACGGGTTCAGAAACTATCATCCTACCACGACCACGTCCACGACCGCGTCCACCTCGAGCACTCATGACTAAATTCTCTACGTATCTGATTTAGAAGTTTTATGCATCAGTATTTATTCCACTGTTTTAAAGCAAAGTCTTATGAATAGTAAAGAAGCTTTGTTTTCGCGAGTTCACAGAATCCTATCAGTTTCAGTTTCTAAAGTCATCTTACTATTGCAAGTCATTCAATCACATCTCATCAATATCAACATCACAAGTAATAGTGAGGGGTACTTACCTGGGCGGATTGGTGCCGGAGACTTGGTGCCATGCCTTTCAAAACATGATTTTAAAACAAAACTCTTAAAACAGACTTTTAAAACATTTTGGGCCTCAAGCCCACAGCCGAGCTTTTGAACTTAGCTCTGATACCACAATTGTAACACCCTAAACCCGGTCAACACACCACGACCGAATCTGGTATGTTACGGGGAAAAACGAATTTTGATGAAGATAGGTTTCCGTTTAAAAGTTTGATAAAACACTTTGCTTGTGTTTTATACTTGTAGAAATCTTGGGCATGACTGTATAAAACCGATGATGTATTTGAAAATCCAGAAATTTCGAAAACTTAATCAGTTATGAAGTTAAAACATAATTATTGACTTAATAGAAAATCGAGTATAAGTTTGAAAAACATTTGAGTTTCCTTTATCTCAAATTACAGTGTGACACCCGATGGTATAGTTTAAAACATATCGCTTTGTAGTTTTGAAATCTTTATCTTTCCAAGTTCTAGCAATTTTTAACCCAATTAATTTGTTAAGGCATATTAAAAATCTACTTTAAGCATAAACATAGCAAAACATAATTTAAAGGCCGTTTACAATCCAGAGTAAAAACCAAATAGAAATAGACAAACTAAAATACCAAATTTTTAAAAGTCAGAGCAAATCCGTATTTATTCATGGCATGAGCACCTCGAGTCCATCCCGGCTCCATGTCCGCGTCTAAGTGTCACCTGAAATGTCAAAGGAGAAGGTGAGTCGCAAGACTCAGTGCATCAACCCCTCTCCCGATAATACAACATGCTAACACACATCATAACAAAGCAATACAATTAATGCACCCGTTCCTAACCATCCATAAACCCTTTTCTACCCTGTGTGGTACCAAACCACTGGTGGTGCCAAACCACTGGTGACCCAAAGTCACGATATCCATCAATGTGGTGCCAAACCACTGGTGACCCAAAGTCACAAATAACCAACTGTGGGGCCAACCTACGTGTGATACCAAATCACTAGTGACAATCCCGTATCTCTCAAGTGGGGCCAACCCACGGTGGTGTTAAACCACAGTGACGAGTCGCGATGAGGTGCCAAACCTCTGGTGTCCCAAAGACACAAGTGTGATACCAAATCACTGGTGACTGTAGTCACGAATCGAATGATGGGGCCAACCAATCGTGTGATACCAAATCACTGGCGTCAATCCCGTATAATCAACGGTGGGGCCAACCCACTGTGGTGCTAAGCCACTGGGACGAGACGCTGAGGTGCCAAACCTCTGGTGACCCAAAGTCACAAAATATCATCTGTGGTACCAAACCACTGGAGGTGCCAAACCTCTGGTGTCCCAAAGACACGGATATCATATTCCCCCTCCTCTCATATCACCCATACATGTCATACTAATGCAAATGATATAAATCATGCAATCATGCTAACATGCTCAAAATGGCATCTCGTAGTATTTACATCATAAATCATGACATCACATATATCACTACAGATCTCGTAATGAAACGGACTTACCCGTATCCGTGCACATACCCCATCAGGTACCAAATCCATCAACCATATTGTTTCACTTTACACAAACAGGTTATTAACATATTACTAGGAAGTCAGTGTATTAGTTTACACACCTGCTAACACGCGAGCTTTAACTCAATAAATCGATCTACAATCTTAACACACCTTGCTCCTTGCAAACGGTTTTGGTTTCCTACCAACACCCGAACTAACAATGGCTCCTCTTACCAATCGGCCACACTCTAACAAATGACAACGGTTAATCCTTTAATAACTTGACTTAATGAAACTAAAAAAATATACTAAAAGAACTCGTTCTTACCACCACTTACCAATAGCTTAACAGAAAGAGAAGGCTCCTCTTGATTGTATCCCAAAATCCGGATGTCCTATAATAAAATCGATTAAATACAAGAGATCAACACCCTTCAACCAATGCCGAAATCGGCCCTTAATCAAACCCAAATCGATTAAGAATAAGAAAGAGAGAAAATGACCATTCGGCCAAACTCTTACCTACTACCAGCCGATTGAAAACAAGCACCCAACAATAACCAATATTCGGCCAACAAAACACTAGGAGAAGGGAGAGATTCGGTCAACACTTGAACAAGAAGAAGAAGAAGATTCGGCCCTAGGTGTTTAACACTCCTATTTTCGGCTTAGTGAGAAAAAGAAAAAGAAAGAGTATAGATGAGAAGAAATGGGTTGATATTCGACCAAAAACCGAAATGGAAAGAGAAGAAGTAGAGAAGCACCTTCGGTTTTTTTTGAAAAGAAAAGGAAATGGAGAAGAAAAACTTTGGGGAGACTTTCGACTATCAAGGTTTCAAAAGAGGAAAAGAAATGAAAGTGGGATGCTAGGTTCGGCTTTGTTCAAATGAAGAAAAGAAGAAGAAATGGGAAAAACATTCGGCCAAATGAAACAAAAGAGGTAGAAGCTTGAGGTTCAAAAGCATTCGGCTACAAGCACTCTAGGAGACAAAAATGCAACCTTTCGGCAAGCTTTTTGGAGATTTGGTCTTTCGGTTTCAAAAGTAAAGAGAATGAGAGAAAACTCTCTCTTGAAAATTCAATGACAACAAGGAAGAATTGGCTTACCAAACTTGACCAAAAATGCACCAAAAATCCAAGTGGATTTTGGCACTTCCCCCTTTTTCCACATACCAAGCCGTCCACTCCCCCCAAAACTCTCCCACAATCGGCCACTTCCACCATGCACTCACAACCACTCATTCAAAACACTTTGAACAAGTCTCCTTCCTAAATTCACTCTCCACTCACCATTCAAGTCATTTGACTTGGTCTTAGGCAGAGTTTGAACTGCCTACAACTTCTCCCTTCCATGCCGTCAAAAAGGATGCAAAATGTGGCCACTCCGCAGCTTGAACACAGGACCTCATCCCCTGCAAGTGGCGTCACACTATCAAGCCCTTAGTGGCGCCTATCCTGCCACTCCACCAGCTCATCTCTTGTTCTAAAAACCACCAAATAAAACCTTTAAACCCCAGCTTCCTCAGCTCCTCACACATAAAGCTTAAAACTAGAATTTTTCCTACAACTCAAGCTTACACCTAGCTTACAACTAAGCCCCTAAAACATCAAAACAACAATATGGCACACCAGACACAAGCAAACAAAGTCATAACAAAAATAGCCCCTAACCCGGGATATTACACATGTATGGGAGGAAGACTTCATTTTTATGAATCAAATGTGTTAATTCATGTGTTTTAATTGATAATTTGAAAATGTTTTGAAATAGCATATGAATGCATGCAATGTAGGGTAGAAAAAGGGCTTGGTAGATCGTCTGATAATTGTCCACATGGGTAAACACACGGGCATGTGTCTAGACCATGTGGGAGGCACGGCTAGCACATGGGCTTGTGTCTAGGTCGTGTGAAGTCTGCACTTTGCACTTGGGATTTGAATCACAACACGGCTGAAGTACACGGGCGTGTGTATAGGCCGTGTGGATAAGTTAGAATGCCAAGGTTTGGCACACGGGCTAGTGACACGAGCGTGTCAAGGTCGTGTGATTTTAGCCAAAATTGGCCACGGTTAGAAGGTACGGGCGTGTCAAGGCCGTGTGAAATTAGTCAGTGTCGACTACGGGTGAAAGACACGGGCATGCCTTAGGGGCACACGGGCGTGTCCCTAAGAATACACGAGAGTGTGGCCCTATTTTATTAGAAAGTTCTCGAACTCGTGAAAGTTCTCAGAAAGATTCTGACGTTTCTCGGAAGTATGTTTAGGGTCTCCTAGGCCGAGTATGTGTGAGCGATGAGGTTAAACGAAATTTTATAACCCTATTTGAGATGTTTAAGTAGGATCAGCTATGTAATGCCTCAAACCTTGTTCCGACTCAAATACGGGCAAGGGGTGTTACATTTAGTGGTATCAGAGCATGGTTTAGTCAGTTCTCGGACTAACCTAGTGTAAATAAGAGTCTAGCTATACATGCCATAGGCGGACCGTGATAGTGTGATATCTCCCAGCTCTAACGAAATTGTTTTGTTAAGACAAAGATGGTTCCCAATCGAGCTAAATCCAATAATGTTGTAAGTGATAATGAGGTAATTGAAATGCTCTTATGCATTGATGAGATTCAAAAAGGTATGAATAGAAGTTTATGACATGTATGTGTGATAATGCATGAAATGAGAGTTATAAAGTGATAAGCTTATCTGTATTGGCTTGATGTGCATAAGATGCTATATACTCAACCTATTGGGTTAGGTGCATATAGTGAGTAAATTTACGCAGAGAATGAGGTATATGTGTATGTACAATTGTTTGAATGATGTATGATCAATATTTCCACATAGTTTAATCTCATGTGTGATTGTTAAAGTAAATGATGTATAATGTTTTATTTCGTGACTTTCT
Organism: Gossypium australe; assembly: GCA_005393395.2. Lineage (NCBI taxonomy): Eukaryota > Viridiplantae > Streptophyta > Magnoliopsida > Malvales > Malvaceae > Gossypium > Gossypium australe. The sequence continues at coordinate 84,203,904 of CM016625.1, read as the reverse complement.
ATGAAACCACGCGTATTATGGTGTGAGAGTTAAACTGGGAAGTTTGACTAAGTTGAATGCAGAAGATGAGTACGGCAATGATAAAACGATGAATAAGACCATGGTTGGACCATGGTGATACATGTGATCCCATATAAGACCATGTCTAGGACATGGCATTGGTGACGATATGTGATCTCGTGTAAGACCATATTTGGGATATGGTGTTGGGATCGAAAAGTGATTCCGTCTAAGACCACGTCCGGGACCTGGCTTCGGCATGAAATCGTGTAAGACCATATCTGGGATATGGCATCGATATTGATATAAGATCCCGTACAAGACCATATCTAGGATATGGCATCGGCATCAACATGAGTTTCCATGTAAGACCGTATCTAGGATATGGCATTGGTATTGATATGAGATTTCGTGTAAGACCATAGCGAGGCTATGGCATTGTGACGACATTTAAAGTAATAGCTGGGCTATGATGTTGTGATACGAGTAAAACCATAGTTGGACTATGGCAATCAAGTAAACGACGTACTCAAACCCGTAAGACATTCTCTAAATTGATAAGCAATGATAAGAGAAATTAAAGTTAAATGTTGAGTACTCGAGTAGATATTAATGTGGAACTTGAGTATGTGAAAGTCCTGATTGATGTTGAATTACTTAGGATACTCAATTACTCACATGAGACGAGAAAGTCCGTATAAGACCAAGCCAAGACATGGCAATGGTAAGTTCCCAAGGGAAACATACAAGGAACACTTCGTGTAAGTCCATGTCAAAACATGGCGTCGAGAGCAAGTTAAGAGATCCCATGTAAAACTATATCTAGGATATAGCATTGGCATCAAGATATATGTGAGATGAGATTCAGTATCCTCAGTCATTCATAGTAATTCATCGGGCAAAAGAGTGAAGATTGAATGAGAAAGCAATGAAGTTAAGTAAGTAAAGTTGTTATCAAGTTATGCTTGTTAAAGCTGACTAAGAGTATTACTCATGTTATAAATGATAAAGTTGAGATTATGGTTACCATATCAAAGTATGCTGATGTATGTGATTAATGCAATATTTATGATAGCATAATTAAGAATGCCTTGTATCACATTGATACATAATACTCTACTAAATAGAGTAATTGTTGTTGAACATGAGGTTGAAGTCCTAGAGGACTAAAATGAAAAGGCTATCATTGAGATATGAAATAGATAAGGTCCCGTATAAGACCATGTCAAGAACATGGCTTCGGCACCAAGTTATAATTCCGTATAATACCATACCCAGGATATGGCTTCGGTAATAAATATGAGAATCGTGTAAGACCATATTCAGAATATGGCATCGATAGCTGATGTGGAAGTCCATATAAGACCTTATTCGGGATATGGCATTGGCATTTAGAGGTGACTCCATATAAGACCACCTCGGGGATGTGGCATTGGTTTCGTACCTACATGAATGACGATGAATATGCGTCTTTGATTATCCTCAGTGATAAATTGGACAGGTAGATGAGTTAGAAGTAGAAACGAGATTAGTACTAAAGTCATGTGAATGAGTGAATGCAGGTATTCGTGAATGAATCATGAAGAAACAAGTACGATGTGTGGCACGATATGTGCTAAATAAATGGCAAGTATGAGTAAGTTCGCTCGAAACCTGTATTTTGTGCATGGTTAGTTGATGCCATGGACGGATTATAATAATCTCCTTGAGTATTATGTACAAATATCTGTTGCCTTTCATGGCTGATGTGGTTGTTCTTTTCATAAATTGTAACTGTTTGAGAATGTCAGTTGATAGTAAAAATCAGACAAAACGGTTGTCGATTTAATTATTTGAAATCGACATTCCTTTATCTCCTAGTAATCCTGTTCAGGTACATTGAGGAGGAAGTTGGTGATGATTCTAGTATAAGAAGTGAAATCACAAGTTTCACGTTGTATGATGAGTTTTTGAGCAAGCTAAATAGAGTTAATGAATTCAATCGAGATGTCCCTGCTATCATGAGATATGACGATAGTAAAGGTTTTAGATTAGCACAGCAAGAGAAACTCAGATGAGAGTGTGCTAGAAATATGTTCTCTGTGTGGAGAAAAGAGTAGATTAATGTATTGAGATATGATTCAAATTCTGTGTATACGTGAGTAGGGAGCATGATACAAGAGTATGCTCATCGAAATGTTCAAACTGTGATGGTTGAGTTGAAAGCTATAGAAAGAACTATTAATTGAAGTTCTAGCACTGAGTTCAGTCTGAATCGAGAAAAAGAGTTGCCAGATTTGTGATCCAGAGACGATCACTTTTGTGTCTGTGTAATGAGTTAGATGTTATGAAATGATCCATGGAAAAAAAATTGATATGTATTTTTTGAAATTTTGATGAGTTAGAATATCTTATGCTGTAGAAGATTTTGAAAATGAAATAATGGAAACGGCTAGAACTATTACAATGGCAGGTATAGTTATTGTAATACTTCTCAGATAGTAGACATAGTACAGATGTCTGAATGAAAGATCCATATTAAACAATGCGAGTTAGTTACTTGGTTGACTCTAGTTGGTAATATCCTAGTTTCAGTGAGGTAAATGATTATAGCGAGTCTTCCTTTCAAAACAAAGGAGTTCAGAAGTGATTTTAATAAATGGTGTTTTAAATAAGCTCTGAATGAGTTTATTTAAGGTGGTGAAATCCAAGTTGGATAACATTTCCGTTGTTGACATTTCCTTGAGATAGAATTTGAAGGATGATGAATCCAGAACTTATACAGAAGTTTTGGTATGAGATTTAGTAGTAGCATATTTGCTAATGCAAGAATAAGGAAGTACAGTTATGTGCATAAATGTTTTGACAGTAGAGTACGTTTCATGATATGATTGAGTTTATGGTCAGAAGTAGTTGACCACTAAAAGCTGAGTTTTCAAAGCGTACAAGTCAGAATTATTACCGTCAGTAATTATTCCAATGTGATAATATGACAAGTATTACATATTTCGAATTTGGTTTGACAAATTCCTAAGAAGGGGAAATGTCATTCGAATTGTAGTAAATCAATCGATAAAGATCTGAATGATAAGTTGGACATATACAGAGTTCCAAATTGGTGGATTACTGAGCATATGCTCTAGAGGGAGAATGACCTAAGTCTCAAATTACGTTTCGACCTTCTGTATTATAGCTTAAAGGTTGTTGGCAAGAGAAACTTGAGAATTTATCGATTTGTGATTTTAAAGAGTTGATGGAACATTTTAAGAATGTTAGGAGCAATTTCTCCTGGTAAAATTTTCGAGGACGAAAATCCCTAAGGGGGAGAATTGTAAAAGCCCGATTTAGGGGCTAGTCGGAACAGTGATCTCGGAATCACTAATTTGAGGGTAGAGAAAATTATTTTCATGTTATATTATGTGTTGTAACATTTTTATAAGGATGCATAAAAATTTTGATGCTTTAATTTTTAGCGATTTCATGCTTAATCGCGAAAAAGGACTAAATCGCATAAAGTGCGAAAGTTCCATCCTATAGGCTAAAGGTACCAAATAGCCATGAAATGTTAATTGGAGGTCTTTAAAGGCAAATTAGACCATCTTGAATGTGTTGGCCGGCCATGTAGAAAAGGGGGACAAGAGGATTTAATTTTTGGTCAAAGTTGGTAAGTTTGGTGGATTAAATTGATGTTTTTTTTAATAAAATAAAGAAAGGAAAAAAAGATGTCATCTTTCCTCTCTTCTCTTCCATTGAAATTTTCAGCAAACAAGGGGTGTTTGAGAGCTCAAAATTCCAGCAAGCTTTTCTCCACTCAAGTAAGTGATTTTGATGATTTTTCTTGATAATTTTTGTACTTTTGGAGTCCCCAAAGCTTAAGCTAGCTAATGAGGGGACTAATTTGCAACATGGTTGAGAGTCTAGGGACTTGCCATGAGAGAGTTTATGCTGGTTGCTGAGTTTTTATGGAAGAAAATGAATGTTAGGATGTTGATAAACAACTTTTGTGAAAGGTGTTGTTATGAAAACACATAATTGAGACTAAAATGCAAAAGTTGTAATTTGTTTATTAAGGCATGAAATAGATGGAATTGTGGATAGTTGTAAGAGGATTAAATGTTCAGCTAGGCTTGTTTAATAAGAAAATGTGACGAAAATTTATTTACGAGCTTAGGGGCAAAATCGTAACTTTGCCAAAGTGTAGGGGCAAAATAGTCATTTTTGCCTAAAGTGTAGATTATGGTGTATTATGATTTATAAGTGATTAAATCAGTAAATTCCATTATTCTAGATCAAAGAAAATGAGTTTCGGGCCTAGAACGGGTGAAAAGAGAAATGTGGGCAAAAAGTCCCTTTCAGCCCTTTCGACATCGAGGTAAGTTCATGTGCAAAAGTTGCAATTACGTATGAGTTAATTTAATATTCCAATGTTGTATGGAATGTATATTTACTCTATGAATGCCCGAAATATATTTTGATGAGATGTCAAAAGAATTGAATTTAAGAGTAATGGAATTGTATATAGCATGATATAATGATAGTTAAGGTCTCGTGTAAGACCATATTGGAATATGGCATCGGTGTAAAAATTCGTATAAGACCATGTCAGGGACATGGCATCGATATGTTAATGCAAATAAGACCCTAATGGGGTATGATGTCAATGTGACACAATGTGTATGAGACTCAAGAATGCTATTTCACGACTTGAGTGATTCAACGGATATGCTAAAAGAAAGAAAGTATGTGGTTGTACCACGAAAAGCACAATTGTGTGTTATAATTTAATTGAGATGGATTCAATATATGATGAACCTCTAGTGGGTTATATGTAATCAATACACCTTAGTTGCATGAGATAGATTTATTAATGCATTATGAGAATGCGAACGAGTATCGTAGAAAGTTAAGTAAGAATAGCAATGTGTGAGGATATTCTCGGATGAACATTTAAAATAGAGAAATACATGTGGATATGTAACACCCCAAACCCGGACAAGACACCACGTCCGAATCTGGTATGCTACGGGGAAAAACGTTTTGGAAAAACTAGATTTTTCGTTTAAAAGCTGAGTGAAAACACAGTGTTTTTGAAACAAATTTGAGTAGTCTAGTCTGAAAAACAGTTGATGTATTTGAAACCCGGAGATTTTGAAAACTTAGCTAGATTTTGTAGTTAAAACGAGTCATTACCATTTAAAACCTTATTAGTTTCCTAGCGATACATAAAATGCTTTTAAACCTAGGTGACTTACAAGTTAGAAGTGGAAACCAGTTGAATTTGTTGATTAAGAAAGACTTAGTGTGGTACCCGATGGTATAGTTTAAAAACACGTCGCGTTATAATTTTGAAAACATTATCTTTCCAGGTTTTAATAAAAATTTATTCCGAGTTATTTTGTTAAGGCATATCAAAATCAGCTTAAAATATAAACAACATAAAACATAACTTAAAAGGCCTTTTACAATCCGAAATAAACCCAATTTAAGGTAATAAGCTGAAATACCAAAAGTTATAGAGTCTGAGTAAAAACTTTATTCGGCATGGCATGTGCACCCCGAGTCCATCCCGGCTCCAAGTCCGCGTCTACGGGTCACCTGAAATGTCAAAGGAGAGGGTGAGTCGAGTGACTCAGTGTGTAAATCCCGCTCCCAAAGAATCAACATACTAACACACATCATACATAGCAACATGATTAATGCAACCCGAACCTAACCATCCATATCGCCTTTTCTACCCCGTGTGGTACCAAACCACTGGTGGTGCCAAACCACTGGTGACATATAGTCACAATGTGCTACCAAAGCACTGGTGTCCCAAAGACACAATATCCGTCAATGTGCTACCAAAGCACTGGTGTCCCAAAGACACAGTTGTGCTACCAAAGCACTGGTGACCGAAGTCACAAATCCAATGATGATGGGGCCAACCCATCGTGTGTTACCAAAACACTAGTAGACGATCCCATATCTCAAGTGGGGCCAACCCACGGTGGTCAAACCACAGGGACAAGTCGCAATGAGGTGCCAAACCTCTGGTGTCCCAAAGACACAATGTGCTACCAAAGCACTGGTGACCGTAGTCACAAATCTGGTGATGGGGCCAACCCATCGTGTGTTACCAAAACACTGGCGTCAATCCCGTATAATCATCTGTGGGGCCAACCCACTGTGGTACTGAGCCACTGGGACGAGACGCTGAGGTACCAAACCTCTGGAGGTGCCAAACCTCTGGTGACCCAAAGTCACAAAGTTGTGCTACCAAAGCACTGGTGCTCGTCAGCACAAAATATCACTGCTCCCTCCTCTCGTATCACCCATCAACATGCCAAACTCATGTAATCATGCATATCATACTATCATGCATATCATACTAATGTCCAATCTCATACCCCATGTCACATATCCATAACCATGATATCATATAAATCATAAATAAATTTATAACAATAATGATACGGACTTACCCGAGTCCAAAATCATGCCCATTAGGGTATCATACAGTCACCACTGTTTCATTAGTCATCACATAGATTATTAAACATATTACTAAATATAAGTGTGTTAGTAAACACACCTGATAAATCCGAGTCTAAAATCCCAACGAATGATCTATGTCCTTCGATTACTAGCTCCTACAACAATCGGTCAACATAGAATTAGGCACTATGACATTCGACCAACAACCTCATAGACCAAAAGGATTAATGCTTGAATCCTTACCTTGCAAGTGTTTGGTTTCCTACCAAACCCGAACCAACTAATAGCCCCTTTGATAATCGGTCACCCCTAAAAAGAGAACTGTTACACACTTGAATAATCTTAACCGATTGAACTCACAATAATGTTCCAATTACTTACCCCACACTTACCAACAATTGACAGAAGGAAACGGCTCCTCCTGCTTGCTTCCACAATCCACTGATCCTATAACGAAGAAATTAGAATACATCCAAACTGACCATATTCGGCCCCTACATAAACCAAAATCGATAAAGCATAAGGGAGAAGGGAGATGACCATTCGGCCAAAAGCTTACCAACCCCCAACCGATTGCAACGAGGAGCCCAACACGTTCACCACCCTTCTGATATTCGGCCACCACCACTACTAGGAGAAGGGAAATATTCGGCCAAAAAGATCACTAAAAAGGGGTGTATAAATTCGGCTAATACCTTAAAATGAAGAAAGGAAGATGTGCCCAAGAAGAGAACCGGCCAAGGTCTTGACAAGAGGAGAAAATAGAAAAGAGATAGGTGCTTTTCGGTTTTGAGAAGAAATGAAATGAAGAAGGTGTTTAAAGAATAGAGTTTCGGCTACAATGCTTAGGAGAGAAAGTAAAGGTTGGAGGAACAAAATTCTTGTAGTTTCGGCACTAGCGTTTTTCAAGAAAAGAGAAGAAAATGAAGAGAGTTTTGGGAGAATGGTTTTCGGCTACCAAGGTTTCAAACACAAGAGAAGAAAGTTGAGAAGAACAAACAATTTCGGTCAAAGAGAACAATGAGAGAAATGCCTTAGAATTTCGGCTTGTTTTGACAAAAAGAAAGAAAACAAAAGTGTGGCCTTACCAAAAGAGTTTGTGACCGAAAATGCCAAAATTTCCAAATGAAATTCGGCACTCCTCCAACACCACACCACAATGCCGTCCACCTTCCCCAAACCTCTCCAAAAATCGGCCAAATCCCACAAATAACTCCCATCCACTCCTTTGAATTGAGTGGACCAAGTCACACTCCTAAATTTGCTCTCTACCTTTCATTTGAAAGTGGAGACCAAGTCCAAGGTAGTGTTTGATTTGGCTTCTACCACTCCACCATGCCGTCCCAAAAAGAGTGCCAAAAATGGCCACTCCGCAGCTCGAACACAAGGCCTCCACCCCCTGTGAATGACGCCACCTAGCTCCCAAGTAGCACCTTGCTCAACCACTTTGCCAACACTTTATTTGTGCAATAAAACCACGAAAATAATTCTTAAACCCCAGCTTCCTCAGCTCCCTTCACCTAATACCCAAAAACCAAAATTTTCTAATTTACTCAGGCATACACCTAGGCTATAATTAAGCCCCGAGAACATAAAAATAGCAACATAACACACAACAAACATGCAATAACATGCAGCCACAAAACAGCCCCCTAACCCGGGATATTACAGTTCTACCCCCCTTAAAAAATAATTTCGGCCTCGAAATTACCTGGTCAAAAGAGTTGCGGGTATTGCTGTCTCATCGTATCCTCGGGTTCCCACGTCGCTTCCTCTACACCATGATTCCGCCAAAGCACCTTAACCAAAGGCACAGACTTCCTACGCAGAACCTTCACATCCCGATCAAGAATCTGTACAGGTTCCTCCTCTACAGTCAAGTCTGGATTCACCTCGATCTCTTCCACTGCTACCACATGCCACGGATCTGAACGATACCTCCGAAGCATTGAAACGTGAAAAACATCGTGAATCTGCCTAAGCTCTGCTGGCAACTCAAGCTGATACGCTACTGGTCCAACTCGTCTCAAAACCTTATACGGCCCAATGAACCTCGGACTAAGCTTACCTTTCTTCCCGAACCTCAGAACCTTCTTCCAAGGCGAGACCTTCAGAAACACTCGATCCCCAACGGCAAACTCTATATCTCTTCGCTTAAGATCGGCATAAGACTTCTGCCGGTCCGAAGCTTCCTTCAATCTAGCTTGAATCAACTTAACCTTGTCTTCAGTCTCAGCTACCAACTCGGGTCCCAATAACTGGCGTTCACCTAACTCCGTCCAACACGTAGGTGAGCGACACTTCCTGCCATATAACGCCTCATACGGTGCCATCTTGATGCTCGCTTGGTAACTGTTGTTGTAGGCAAACTCAGCTAACGGTAGAAACTCCTTCCAACTACCTCTGAAATCCAGGACACAACCTCTCAGCATGTCTTCTAAGATCTGAATAACCCTTTCTGATTGTCCGTCCGACTGCGGGTGAAAAGCCGTGCTAAAATCCAAACGAGTACCCAGTGCGTGATGCAACGCTTTCCAGAACCTTGAAGTAAACCTGGGATCCCTATCCGAGATTATCGAAACTGGTACACCGTGCAACCTCACTATCTCTGACACATACAGCTTCGCTAGCTTCTGAAGTGAGTAATCAACCCTCACCGGAATAAAGTGAGCTGATTTAGTCAGACGATCCACCACTACCCAAACTGAATCCTTCTTGCTTGGCGTAAGCGGTAACCCACTGACAAAATCCATGGTTATCCTTTCCCACTTCCACTGAGGAATCTTCACCGGCTGAAGCAAACCCGACGGCAACTGATGTTCAGCCTTGACCTGCTGACAAGTCAGACATTTCCCAACAAACTCTGTCACCTCTTTCTTCAAACCAGGCCACCAAAACTGCTCTCTAAGATCCTTATACATTTTGCTACCTCCAGGATGCATAGCATGAGGACTGCTATGTGCATCCTGAAGAATCTTCTACCTCAGCTCAACATCTTTAGGCATACAAGCCTTACCCTGAAAACACAGAACCTCATCACCAGACAAGCTGTAACCCTCCAAACCACCATTCTGCACTTGTAACCTTCGCGTACTCAGAACCTCATCCGCTAACTATTTTTCTCTGATCTGCTCAACCCAAGTAGGCTTAACCTGCAGCTCTGCCAAAATACTCCCGTCGTCATACAAGCTCAAATGGGCAAACAGTGCTCTTAAGTCCGAAACAACCTTACGGCTCAACGCGTCTGCTACCACGTTAGCCTTGCCCGGATGATACTCAATCGAGCAATCGTAATCCTTCAGCAGCTCAACCCATCTGCGTTGCCTCAAATTTAAATCCTTCTGAGTCAGCAGATACTTCAGACTCTTATGATCCGTGTAGACTATCGATCTCTCTCCATACAAGTAGTGCCTCCAAATCTTTAAGGCGAAGACTACAGCCGCTAGCTCCAAATCGTGCGTCGGATAGTTGACCTCATGTGGCCTCAGCTGCCTAGAAGCGTAAGCCACCACCTTACCTTCCTGCATCAACACACAACCCAGACCCGTATGTGATGCATCGCAGTAGACTGTGTATTCCTTACCAGCCTCAGGTTGAATTAGAACCGGAGCCTCAGTCAAAATCTTCTTTAACTTGTCAAAACTTTCCTGTTGTTTCTCAGTCCAAACAAACGGAACCTCTTTCCTTAACAACTTGGTCATCGGCGCTGCTATCAACGAGAAACCCTCAACAAACCTTCGGTAGTATCCAGCCAAACCTAGAAAACTACGAATCTCAGCCACTGTCCTAGGTGGCTTCCAATCCAGAACAGCCTCAATCTTGCGAGGATCTACTCGAATACCCTCTGCTGACACCACATGACCCAAGAACGTCACTTCTCTAAGCCAGAACTCGCACTTACTGAACTTAGCATAGAGTTGCTTTTCCCTCAGAATCTGCAGCACCACCCTCAAATGCTTATCATGCTCGTCCTCTGTCTTTGAGTACACCAAGATGTCATCTATGAAAACCACCACGAACTGATCCAGATACTGCTGAAACACCCTATTCATCATATCCATAAACGCTGCCGGTGCGTTAGTCAACCCGAATGGCATTACCAGGAATTCGTAGTGCCCATACCGAGTCCGAAACGCTGTTTTATGGATATCAGCCTCCTTAACCTTCAACTGATGGTACCCAGACCTCAGATCAATCTTAGAGAATACCGCTGCACCCTTCAGCTGATCAAACAAGTCATCTATCCGTGGCAACGGATACTTGTTTTTAATCGTCAGCTTGTTCAACTGGCGGTAGTCTATGCACATCCGCATCGTACCATCTTTCTTCTTAACGAATAATACCGGCGCACCCCACGGCGAAGCACTTGGCCTAATAAAACCTCGATCCAATAACTCCTGGATCTGAGCCTTAAGCTCCACCAATTCCTTTGGTGCCATCCTATACGGAGCAATAGACACTGGCGCAGTCCCGGGTAACAGATCAATCCCAAACTCTACCTCTCGATCTGGCGGCAAACCCGGAAGCTCTTCAGGAAACACATCAGCAAATTCCTTAACAGTACGAACCTTCTCAACACCAGACTCTTTAGCCTCCAAGGCATACACATGAACCACATACGCTTCACAGCCTTTCCTGACCATCTTCTCCGCTTTTAGAGCAGATACCACATTTGATAAGTAATCTCTCCTATTACCTATCATAGCCACCTCATCGCCATCACCCGTCTTAAGAATCATGCGCTTAGCCGCGCAATCCAACCTCGCCTGGTACTTAACCAGCCAATCCATCCCGAGAATCAAATCGAACTCCCCAAACGGCAGTTCCATCAGATCAGCAGCAAACACTACCCCTTGGAGTTCTAGGGGTACCTCTCTAAACAGTTTATCTACCACTACAGAGTGACCTAGAGGGCTAATCACAGTCATCTGCCTAGAAGATATCTCAGAGTCTAAGTCCATTGTCTCTACTATACTACTGGCAACATAAGAGTGCGTAGAACCCACATCGATTAAAGCAGTATAAGGAGTACCAAAAATCAGAAACGTACCGGTTATGACGTCCGGTGCGTCGCCCTCCTCACGGCGCCTCGCAGCATACACCAATCCCGGCTGCCTAGCCTCAGAACTACCTGCACCTCTGCCCGGTGCTCCACGGCCCCGACTAGATCCATAACCACCTCTGCCATTACCACGGCCTCTCTGCGGTGGCGGTCCATTACCTCTGAACTGATTACGGCCCTGACTCTCCGACTGAATCCTGGCCATCCTACGCGGACAGTCCCTAATGCGATGCTCCAGAGACCCACACTCGAAGCACCCTTTACCACCAGTCCAACAACCACCCCAATGAGATTTCCCACACTGGTTACACTGCGGCGGTCCCTGCCTAGCAGCAACAAACCTAGCAGACTGATTCTGCCCACTCGGTCTAGCCCTCTTCTGCGGATTACCAGACGAACCAGAAGACCCAAAGCTCCTCTTAAGCCTACTCCTGTCCATACTCTGCCTCACTGACTCCTTAACACCCTCAGCCACCTTAGCTTTCTCAACCAAGACAGCAAACTCGCGCTCCTGCTGTGGAGCAATCAGCAGCCTCAACTCGTCTCGCAGACCATCCTCAAAACGAACACACCTCTCATGCTCAGTGGCTACAATGCCCCTGGCATACCTACTCAGCTTCAGGAACTCAGCCTCGTACTCAGCAACAGATTTACTCCCCTGAACAAGCCTCAGAAACGCCTTTCTCTGGGAGTCGATGTAACTAGCCCCGATGTACTTCTTTTGATATGCAGCCCGAAAATAATCCCATGTCAAATCCTCCGCGGCCACACTATCCCGAACCGTGAGCCACCACTGATATGACTCATCCCGAAGAAGCGATACGATACCCTTCAGCTTCTCTTCCGTTGTCAGGTCCAGATCATCCATGATCCGCTCAGTTGCCTCCAGCCAATATTCAGCAGCGCTAGGAGCAACACCAGATACACCTCGAAAGAATTCAGCCCCATTAGCCCGGAGTCGCTCAGGAACTGATTTCCTAACTCCTGCACCACCACGCGCCCCAGCTACCCTTTCCAACACTCGCAGCATCGCCTGTGACACTGCGTCGTCTCCAGTCTGATCTTGGAACTCACCACCTCCAGCTGGTGGCGGAACCGGACCTCATTTTCTGAACCCTGCCCAGATCCTACGGGCTCAGAAACCGTCATTCTACCCCTACCTCTACCGCGAGTATTACGACCACGTCCACCTCGAGTGCTCATGTCTAATCTTTCTACGTATCTGATTAGAGAATTTTATGCATCAGTGTTTATTCCACTTGTTTAAAAAGCAAGTCTTATGAATATTTAAAGAGGATTTGTTCTCGCAAGTTCACAGAATCCTATCAGTTTCAATCTCTAAAGTAGCATACTACTGTTAATCATCAAATCATATCATTTCCAATCAAATCACAAGTAATAGTACGGGGTACTTACCTGGGCGAACTGGTGCCGGAGACTCGGTGCCATGCCTTTCTAAACCATATATTTCAAAACAACACTTAAACAGACTTTTGAAAACACTTTGGGCCTCAGGCCCACAGCCGAGCCTTTGAACTTGGCTCTGATACCACAAATGTAACACCCCAAACCCGGACAAGACACCACGTCCGAATCTGGTATGCTACGGGGAAAAACGTTTTGGAAAAACTAGATTTTTCGTTTAAAAGCTGAGTGAAAACACAGTGTTTTTGAAACAAATTTGAGTAGTCTAGTCTGAAAAACAGTTGATGTATTTGAAACCCGGAGATTTTGAAAACTTAGCTAGATTTTGTAGTTAAAACGAGTCATTACCATTTAAAACCTTATTAGTTTCCTAGCGATACATAAAATGCTTTTAAACCTAGGTGACTTACAAGTTAGAAGTGGAAACCAGTTGAATTTGTTGATTAAGAAAGACTTAGTGTGGTACCCGATGGTATAGTTTAAAAACACGTCGCGTTATAATTTTGAAAACATTATCTTTCCAGGTTTTAATAAAAATTTATTCCGAGTTATTTTGTTAAGGCATATCAAAATCAGCTTAAAATATAAACAACATAAAACATAACTTAAAAGGCCTTTTACAATCCGAAATAAACCCAATTTAAGGTAATAAGCTGAAATACCAAAAGTTATAGAGTCTGAGTAAAAACTTTATTCGGCATGGCATGTGCACCCCGAGTCCATCCCGGCTCCAAGTCCGCGTCTACGGGTCACCTGAAATGTCAAAGGAGAGGGTGAGTCGAGTGACTCAGTGTGTAAATCCCGCTCCCAAAGAATCAACATACTAACACACATCATACATAGCAACATGATTAATGCAACCCGAACCTAACCATCCATATCGCCTTTTCTACCCCGTGTGGTACCAAACCACTGGTGGTGCCAAACCACTGGTGACATATAGTCACAATGTGCTACCAAAGCACTGGTGTCCCAAAGACACAATATCCGTCAATGTGCTACCAAAGCACTGGTGTCCCAAAGACACAGTTGTGCTACCAAAGCACTGGTGACCGAAGTCACAAATCCAATGATGATGGGGCCAACCCATCGTGTGTTACCAAAACACTAGCAGACGATCCCATATCTCAAGTGGGGCCAACCCACGGTGGTCAAACCACAGGGACAAGTCGCAATGAGGTGCCAAACCTCTGGTGTCCCAAAGACACAATGTGCTACCAAAGCACTGGTGACCGTAGTCACAAATCTGGTGATGGGGCCAACCCATCGTGTGTTACCAAAACACTGGCGTCAATCCCGTATAATCATCTGTGGGGCCAACCCACTGTGGTACTGAGCCACTGGGACGAGACGCTGAGGTACCAAACCTCTGGAGGTGCCAAACCTCTGGTGACCCAAAGTCACAAAGTTGTGCTACCAAAGCACTGGTGCTCGTCAGCACAAAATATCACTGCTCCCTCCTCTCGTATCACCCATCAACATGCCAAACTCATGTAATCATGCATATCATACTATCATGCATATCATACTAATGTCCAATCTCATACCCCATGTCACATATCCATAACCATGATATCATATAAATCATAAATAAATTTATAACAATAATGATACGGACTTACCCGAGTCCAAAATCATGCCCATTAGGGTATCATACAGTCACCACTGTTTCATTAGTCATCACATAGATTATTAAACATATTACTAAATATAAGTGTGTTAGTAAACACACCTGATAAATCCGAGTCTAAAATCCCAACGAATGATCTATGTCCTTCGATTACTAGCTCCTACAACAATCGGTCAACATAGAATTAGGCACTATGACATTCGGCCAACAACCTCATAGACCAAAGGATTAATGCTTGAATCCTTACCTTGCAAGTGTTTGGTTTCCTACCAAACCCGAACCAACTAATAGCCCCTTTGATAATCGGTCACCCCTAAAAAGAGAACTGTTACACACTTGAATAATCTTAACCGATTGAACTCACAATAATGTTCCAATTACTTACCCCACACTTACCAACAATTGACAGAAGGAAACGGCTCCTCCTGCTTGCTTCCACAATCCACTGATCCTATAACGAAGAAATTAGAATACATCCAAACTGACCATATTCGGCCCCTACATAAACCAAAATCGATAAAGCATAAGGGAGAAGGGAGATGACCATTCGGCCAAAAGCTTACCAACCCCCAACCGATTGCAACGAGGAGCCCAACACGTTCACCACCCTTCTGATATTCGGCCACCACCACTACTAGGAGAAGGGAAATATTCGGCCAAAAAGATCACTAAAAAGGGGTGTATAAATTCGGCTAATACCTTAAAATGAAGAAAGGAAGATGTGCCCAAGAGAGAACCGGCAAGGTCTTGACAAGAGGAAAATAGAAAAGAGATAGGTGCTTTTCGGTTTTGAGAAGAAATGAAATGAAGAAGGTGTTTAAAGAATAGAGTTTCGGCTACAATGCTTAGGAGAGAAAGTAAAGGTTGGAGGAACAAAATGCTTGTAGTTTCGGCACTAGCGTTTTCAAGAAAAGAGAAGAAAATGAAGAGAGTTTGGGAGAATGGTTTTCGGCTACCAAGGTTTCAAACACAAGAGAAAGTTGAGAAGAACAAACAATTTCGGTCAAAGAGAACAATGAGAGAAATGCCTTAGAATTTCGGCTTGTTTTGACAAAAAAGAAAACAAAAGTGTGGCCTTACCAAAAGAGTTTGGACCGAAAATGCCAAAATTTCCAAATGAAATTCGGCACTCCTCCAACACCACACCACAATGCCGTCCACCTTCCCCAAACCTCTCCAAAAATCGGCCAAATCCCACAAATAACTCCCATCCACTCCTTTGAATTGAGTGGGACCAAGTCACACTCCTAAATTTGCTCTCTACCTTTCATTTGAAAGTGGAGACCAAGTCCAAGGTAGTGTTTGATTTGGCTTCTACCACTCCACCATGCCGTCCCAAAAAGAGTGCCAAAATGGCCACTCCGCAGCTCGAACACAAGGCCTCCACCCCCTGTGAATGACGCCACCTAGCTCCCAAGTAGCAC